>VWZS01007662.1:171842-543600 GCA_013397075.1 Rhabdornis inornatus | reverse complement strand
ACACCTGTGGCAGGCCTGGCAGGGCTGAAGCAGTGCCACCACAGCAGTGACACCTGTGGCAGGCCTGGCAGGGCTGAAGCAGTGCCACCACAGCAGGTACACCTGTGGCAGGCCTGGCAGGGCTGAAGCAGTGCCATCAGAGCAGTGGCACCTGTGGCAGGCCTGACAGTGCCTATGTTTGCTCATCTGTAATTCCATGGTGTGATATGTGAGCTCTCTGCCACCAGGCTGAAGTGCAAGAGTGGTTTCAGTTTCCAAACCCTGCCTTTCATTTGTCAATTACTTTCCTTTTAATTCTCAGCCTCATCTTCTTACTAGGTCTGTGTTCAGGTTACATTTTGACAGTCCTTGTATGTTCAATTGCTAAAATCCTTGTCAGTGGAAACAGCTTTGCAATCCCTCTTGTGGCACATGAGAGCAGCTATGATTTTACCAGATAGTGATTGTGGTTGTTTGGTCACATCCAACTGGTTCCCTTCCTAGCTCTGCTGCAAGGTGTCTTGTAAAAAGTATCAAGGTGCATGTGATGAACCATAAGTCACAATCACTCATTTGAGTTTAGACAAAATGCTTTGTCTATAGCAAAAGAATCTACTTATAAAGGGAGCAACTTAAAATTAATTCATTTGCAGTAGATTCAAAGATTCAGAGAAAACTGAAATAGTGATGGTCACAGAGTCAATGTATTATAATGGAATTCAGGCAGTTACTTTTTGTAGCAGTATTCAAATGTTCTTTTTCATAAAATCATAGACTCTCAGAATGATTTGTGTTGGAAGGGATCTTAAAGTTCATCTTGTTCTATCTCCTGCCTGGGGCAGGGACACTGCCCACTATCCCAGGTTGCTCCAAGCCTCATCCAACCTGGCCTCGAACACTTCCAGGGATGGGGCAGCCACATTTTCTCTGAACACCTAATCTCTGCTCTCACTCTGCTCTCTGTCAGTTTGAAGCCATTCCCTCTTGCCCTGTCACTTCATCCCTTGTCCCCAGTCCCTCTCCAGCTCTCCTGGAGCCCTGTTAGGCACTGGCAGGTGCTCCGAGGTCTCCCCAGAGCCTTCTTCTCTGTTCTCTAGACCGCACACCCTCAGCTCTCCCAGCCTGGCTGCGGAGCAGAGCTGCTCCAGTTCTCAGAGCATCTCTGTGACCTTCTCTGGACTTGCTCAAACAGGTCCATGTCCTTTGTATCTTTGAAGGGACCACAGAGCTGATGTGAGATGTCACCAGAGTGGAAGGTGGCAGGATCCCCTCGCTCGACCTGCTGCCCACGCTGTTTTTGAGACGGCCTGGGACACGGGAGAATTTCTGGGCTGTCAGAGCTCATTGCTTGGTCATGTTGAGCTTTGCATCAACCTTCTTCTTGGGGATGCCTTTCTCCACCCAGACTGCACTTATGCTTGGGATTGCCCCGACGTCATTTTAGTGCCACCATTTGATATCCTGTTTAATGCAGAACGATCAGAATAAAATATGTTAGGATTTACCCGTATTAGAATTTAAATCCGAAAAGTTGCGTGGATGGAAAACAGTCAAACGCTGCTATGCGTGCGTTTAATGCTGAGCAGCGGTACTTTCTGTGGTGCCGAAATCGCGTTTTTTGCGCTCGGTATTCGGGGCCCTGTGGCGAATGGACACATCTCGGGCGCCCTCTGCCGCCCGCAGGCGGTACCGCGGCCCCTCTCGTGCCGAATCGCTTCTCCGAAGGCTCTTAAGCCATTAGTCAGAATTGGGAAGGCTCAGTTGGGATGAAGTATTTAGATAGATCTGGTCTGTATTTAAAAAAAACAAAACCAAAAACAACAAAAAACAAACAAACAAAAAAAACCGCTCTATAAATTCAGGGAAAGCTGAATTTCTGTAATTGGCTTTTAATGGAGCAATAGTGTTGAAACTAAAGTACTGCAGTTCTATCCTATTAAATACAGTCAGAGTCAATTCAAATGACATTAACTTTGTCACACAAGATACCAGAAGCCAGCCTGAAATCATACTTTTTCCAGATTAAGTAGCAGTAAATAATTGTAAAGCGCTTTGAAGATAAGAAGCATCATGCACAGTAAGTGCTAAGCATTATTGTTATTTGCATTACTTGACAGAAAAGTCACAGTAGTGCTGGCTCAGAGTAGAAGGCCTGTGCTTTGCATTCCCTTGCTTTGCCGTGTTAGCATGATCTTCAAACATCATTTAAATGGGGATGGGCAAATTTTCTGGTCTAATTTTAAGGCACAATAGCTGATAGTTGGTTCATCGCAGGAAATAATGGTTGTATACTGCAGGAAGTAATCCTAATCTCCCTAGAAATGGATTGATGAGCCAGCTGTGGAAACAACAAACTAAAAGCTCAGGATCCTGCTAAACCATCTTGGCTGCTACAAGACAGTGACAAATACATGGTTAATACGTGGTCTCTAATGCTTGTGCAAAAAGTCAGTAGTAATTTTTATTCCTTTATCAAGTAATTTGTCTGCACAAACAAGTTTGATGCCTGTAGTTAGCATCAAACCCATCCATTTTCAACCCCAATTCAAGTTTCAAATTTCATTCCTCTGAGTTAATTTAAAGCATTGATGTCAACTTTAACTTCTCTTGGTCCTAAGACTCCTCACTCTGTTTCCAGCTGCTGGGAACAGTGGACTGGAAAGAGCTGCCTGTGTCATTCCATCCATCTCCCTTAACTGCAGACAGTGAAGTGTGGGGTTTTTTGGAGACTCTTCAAGATCTGCCTTTAAATTAGCTAGTTAGGAGTAGGGGAGTTTCATGCTCCAAAAATTCACACCTCTGGTGTTTGAAAACCTCTTTCTAACCTCTAATTTTTAAATTTACTGTATTTGATAGTTGGATCCTTTTACAATCAACTGCTTTATGTTAATGAGCTCTTATTCCTAATTATAATGTGTAGCCCAAAAAATTTATGAGGTACAGATTCCCTCTCAAGTTTTATTAATCATGTGAGCCAGGCAGTCTCTCTCAAGCAATAGCACTCCATTTCCTGTATTAGTCTAGTAAAACTTTTCTTTTATTTGTTCCCATTGGAATAAATATCTATATAAATATTTTTTTTTAAGTGTGGCTGAACATCCAAATTTAGACGCTGGAGCCTTGTGGAATGTCATTAATGCCTAATTTATCTCTGTTGAAAAGAGAGTCTTTGATACATGATGTGACTGTATTTTCCTTGTCTAGAATGCATCCCCATTATATTTTCTCTGGATTGTTGCAGTCATTCTGAAGTATTATCCAGATCCTTCACACTACTGAGTGCCTGCTGCTTCTGTGTGAGCAGCATATTTCAATAGCAAGGTCCTACCTTGCTGGAATTGCTAATTAATCTATTGAATAGCTAATTAATTTATTGAATGCCAGTGGTCCCAAAGATCAATCTTTGAAGAACCCTATTAGTTATTTCCTCCCAGACCTCGAACACAGTCTCTTAAACCATACCTTACCCTCTACACAACTTTTTCCTAATCACCCTCTCCAGCCTATTTGTTTCCCTCCATGACATCCAATCATATTTTGACTGAAGTGCTGATAAATGACTCTATTTCTTTTGTCTATAAAATTAGTAACCTAATCAAAGGCAGGTAATGAAATATTTGTCATCCTAGAATAATCTACCTTTCTGAAAAAAAAACAACCTTAAACCAAACCAAAACATAGATTAATTTATCCCATATTCTATTTCTCTGTGTTTCCAAGCCTTTTTTTTCTCCTCCTTCAGGTTGCTTTCAACAGCTTTGCATATTTCTAAAGCTCATATTTGCTGATGCTGTGTTTCTCTTCATATTCTTAGGAATTAGGTTTGCATTTGTTGTTCTACATTTATAACATTCCTGATTCCATAGCTTTATTGCTGATCTCCTCTCTCTGACTTGCAGTTTCCCAAGTTGGTTATTTCAGAGTTCAGGAGTGAGAAGTGTCCACCTGCATATCTCTGCTTGTCTGAGCACATCAGCTTTTGGAATTCCATTTTACCCCGGATGTTGCAACTTCCATTTTCTCCTGCCCTTTGGTTAGTAATATTTGCCCTAAGATTCAGAATATTCATTCACGTTGAAAGCTAAAGCAGGAGATTAATTTGAGGGAGATTGATTTCCTTCCAAAGAGAGAATGCCTTGGGTTTTTTCCTTTCCATGTACTTTTAAATGAGGCTGAAGAGTCCTGGCTACTTTTTCACGTGATCTTTTATGACTCGCAGTTTATTACACTTTCTGACCTCTAAAAAATCAATTAACTTTCATTGTCAATATTTTGCCTTATTTTGGTTGTTTGTGCTTATCTTTAAATGCTAAGCTATTTTTTATCTAGATAGTACCAACACACTCAGCACTGAGACATTAAGAACCCAAGTTAAACTTCCAGAGTTTATAAACTATTTTAGAAATGTCAAAACAGGAAAATGGGAAAGATTTTGGAAGGAACATTAAAGAGAAGAAGTAATGATGAAAATCTGCTTTCAAGGAAAATGGGTTAAAGAGAGCTATTAAATAAAATTGTTTTTAAAAGTCATACCAGCTAGAGTTATTGCAGAACTAAATATTCAAAGAAAGCAATCACGGCATTTGAGGGCAGAGTGACTGCATTAACACCCTCGGGGTTTTTTCCCTACCTTCAAAATTTTTAATATGTTTTGCTCATCAGAAATTGATACATTATTTAATCAGTTAATTTCTTGCAAAGGAACATTTTCTCATTTATAATGAACCCTCATGTGAGATTCATTTATGCTGTGGCTACTCTGTTTAATTTATCTCTAAGGTTCTGAGTTCTAAAATTGCTTTAGTTTTAAGTTTTGTTTTTAAGGGTTTTTTTTTGAGAATCTAATTTTTTAACTATTTCTTTTCCCATAGAATATGTTTGTAAATGTGTACCATGTGCTTTATATTTAATCCAACAGACAAAAGATGAAAATCTGAATTATGACAAAAATATTTGCTGTGTAATTCTATTAAAAAAATCCGACTTTATAATATGGGAAAAAAAAGTCCCAGAGCTGTGCTAAAATTTTGTCTGCGACTCGAGAGATTAAATTTGCTGCTGCATTCATTTAGTACTGAAAAAAATACTGTTCAGCAGATGCTTCCAAATCCACTTCCCTTTCATTTTATTACATTTCTAAATCATAATGTTTATATTAAAAGATGCATTTTTTTATTGTCAGCTTTCATATAAGGAGTGATAAGAAAATATCTCTATAAAACATGTACAATTACTAATATCAAATGAACTCTGGCTAGTTCTAAAAGACAACTCCAATATAATATTTTTAATAGTTTCAGCAAGGTAGGGATATAAGTAGCTTAAAGGGATGATAACATGCCCAAGTGAACTTTTTCAGAGGCAGAGAGAAATGTATCACATTATACCTTAAAGAGGCCCCATGTGGTTTTTAAACCCATCATTTTTCTGGCCAAATTGGCCAAAATAAGAATGCCTTTATTTACATAATTTCCAACATAAGTGACTTGAATCACCGATGAAGACGTTGTGCTCTGCATCTCTTTTCACATTGTTTATCAGCAGATGTCAGATTGTGTTACTCTTTTTTCATTGTTCTAAATCTACCCAGGCTACAGCCCAGCACATGTCCCAGTGGCCTTTGGTGCCTTCAGAGATAAAATTGTTCATAAACCTTCCAGAACGTGCCTTCTGTTATCAGAACAATTAGAGCAGGTTGACAAATGCACGAGCTCTTAGGTTAAATACCTAATTGGTTATTATTGAAAATTGTCACAAATTCTTTATTTTCCTTATCATCTTCCACAAAGCGAAAGCAATTATTCTCAAGGTGTTTTTGTATCCCAGAGAAACAGGGAATTTTTTGAGCTTTCCTTATGTCAGGCCACTTTGAAGGAATTTATGTTTCCCAGATGCTCCCTGTAATCCTGTTACCAGGAAGCTGGGCTGGAGAGTAAGCACAATTCCTTCCACCTTCCCTTTCAGTTGTGGCCCAGATGGGGTCAGGGCTGTTGGGAGAGGAGGGAATTATCTTTGGAAGGTTTGTTCAGGAGTGAGGAAACCAACACAAGCCACGTTTTCTTTAGAATCCAGACCAGAACCACTGAGGAACTTTCCTTCCACCTTCCCTTTCAGTTGTGGCCCAGATGGGGTCAGGGCTGTTGGGAGAGGAGGGAATTATCTTTGGAAGGTTTGTTCAGGAGTGAGGAAACCAACACAAGCCACGTTTTCTTTAGAATCCAGACCAGAACCACTGAGGAACTTTCCTTCCACCTTCCCTTTCAGTTGTGGCCCAGATGGGGTCAGGGCTGTTGGGAGAGGAGGGAATTATCTTTGGAAGGTTTGTTCAGGAGTGAGGAAACCAACACAAGCCACGTTTTCTTTAGAATCCAGACCAGAACCACTGAGGAACTTGGAAGCAATGCTTTGACCCTCTGGAGAAACAGCTTCCCTCTAAGGATGAAGAGTGTGAGAGAGGCAGACTTTAATTTCTGGCACAGTTGTTTTGGAGGACTAGCAAAGCTGCTGCAAAGGTGCTTTGTTTGTTCAGCATTGGAATAAATCAGAGGGCCTCAGGAGTCTTCCCTGAAACAAGGTAGTTTATGTTGTTGTTTTTGGTTTTCATTTGCTGGGATATTTTTTTTAAAGTCTGTGATCTCTGGAGACCAGGTGCTTGGAAAAAAAAAAAAGAGAAATTAAAATGTGGGTTTGAAGAATCTTGGCTTAGAGAAATTGTTTTGGTTTTTTATTTGACCAGAAACTCAGGACAGGGGCATGGGTTTGCAATTAAGTTTGCCATGTATCCAGTCAATGCTGTTTAGCTTTGCCTTTTGCTCTGAAACCCATCTCAATAAGGGCAAGATGTCTGAAAATGGTGCAGTGAGACCAGTTGGGTTATCTAAGGAGGGCAGCAGTGATTTTTGAGGAACCTATTGAATTCCTGTATGAGGTCACACCACAGTTTGTTCTGTGTTGACCTCAGATTTACCATCCAGCTCAGGGCATAGATACCTGTATGAAAATTGTAATTCAGCAGAGAAAGTTACTTAACCTTTGAGAGAAGTGGAACAGAGCAAGTTTCCTCAGTTCTGGAAAGTGTGGTAAAAATCAGCCTAGGTTGGCCTCGAGAGTACAGCAGTCCAAAATTGCATCTTGGGGTATCATCAATATCATCAGGCCTGGTGCTGCTGGACTGAACAGGAGACATCATCCCTCTGCTCATGGGGAGACAAAGCTGTAAACTGGGTGTGACTGGGGGATGAGGAACAGAGTGTTCCTGCTGGTGACTCTGAAGAGCTTTTCTTTCACTTACAGCAGAAAGAGGCATATATATGTCTTATTGCATTCATTTTTATCCACTGAGTCTTTGACAAATCTATCATGGTCTCATTTTTCTTGCCGAGATCTGTCAATTTTTTATGGTTGTAAAACTAAGTTGAAAAGACCCATGAAAGCCTCCGCCAATTTTAAAAGTTTCAGAGTTGTAGGAAGAAAGATTTGACAGATCAATTTTTCTTTTCTTTTGAGAGTGGAATCAGGAGGGAAGAAGACAAGAAAATATCTAGGTGGATGAGAAAAGTTAGGTTTATCAAATCGAAAGACATTCTTCAGAAGTGTTCCCAAAATTAAAACCTTAACAGATTACTTTGATCTGATGATTAGTGGAGGCAAGTGCTACTGTAACTTTTCAGCCAGCTAATGTTGTCAATAAAATAATGAATTAAAGAAGACAAAATTTGTGGGATTAAGTAATTTGTAAAAGATTGGGATTTTGTGCCATCACTTAATTCCCTCCTTATTCTCACATCACATAAGGCACGTTGTAGCCAGATTGCAAATACTTAAGTGTAACAAGTAGAAATTTGCAATAGTTTTTTCAAAATTCATTATAGAGTCAAACCTATTGGTATAAAAATGTAGTGCACTGTTCTTTCTCGTCTGTAGTGATGCTCCAGTCATTTCAGGGAATAGTGGACATAAATATAGACAGGTGAAATCTGGCATACACAGACTTCTTCAATGTTGTGTCCAAAAGCTTTGAAGTTACCAGGGATCTTTGTTTAGTAATTGGAATTTCCACAAGCTGACAGCATTTGTAACAGTTTGCTAGAAACACTTACCATAGTTAATTTTCTACGACAACCAATTTTCAGGATAAAATCAATTGATACAAGTGCTTAACAGAATAGGTTTTGCAAGACAACCCTTACTGTAAGGAGTAGATGGGTGCTGGGACATTTAAAAGAGAAAAAATAGTTGTAGTGAGAAGGTTTATATTTGCTCTGTTTGTCTGACCTGTTGTCCAGAGGTTTATGGGTTTCTTTTCAGGGGTCAACAAGAATAGCTTGGATAACATATTATTTATAAGTTGACTTACATTTACAGTATTGGAATATTGCGACATTTTAAGAGCCTTCCATCTTGAGAAAAGGTGGAAAACACTTATTTATCTGTTCAACTGAACAAAGCAGTGGGGCCATGCAGTTATGGAAATTTCTTCATCTCACAAGAGAGACCAAGTGCCACACATAAGGTTGTTATATCCACGATGACTTTTTTATTTCCTGTGCTTTTTCCTGCAGTGCCACATCTGGCACATGTTGCCTAGGCTGTTTGCACACACCAAACTTTTCTTGCTGCTGCATTCCCAGAGCGTGCAGGTTCTTATCTGTGAGGGCTGGCAGCCTTTTATCCTGCTATTGCTCATCAGGGCAGAGAGTTAGCTGGTGCCTCTTCCCTTCCATTTGTGACTGCCTAATGAGACTCAAAATATGATCAGTCACTCTGTAGATTGTGTTCAGTATTAAATGCAAATCACTGACTCTAGGCAGGAGGTCATTCAGCATTGCCACTAACAGCTTTTGATATTCTGCTTTAAAACCCAAGCCAAGCATTATAGGCACTGAACCATCTGCAGGCCTAAGTAGGCTTATTGTTGCTTAACTTCTTAGTGCAAATGAAGAGGTCTGTTATGTACTTCTGTCTGCTTTTGTGTGAATCCTCTGCTGCTCTCACTGCTGTGTCAGAGTTGAATGAGATGCAAAAAGGTTCTTCTATTTTAAGTGTGTGTTGCTGCTCTCTGCTCCCTCTGACAATAAAAGTGATGGCTCTTCATAAGAGAATGCCAATAGTTTTCCAGAATAGCCTATTGTCCCTGCAACCCTTCTCCCAGTGGGTCAGCTGTCTGTGACCCAAGATCCAGCAATGTTTGTGCAGCCCCAGCCAATACTTCTGGGAAACCTGCTCACCTTATGGCAAGAGCTGGAAAAACCTACACAGAATAGAGCTGTGCAAAGAAATAAGGTGAAACATCAGAGATAAGGTTGGTGAGAAGGGCATGATTGGCAGCTCAAGGATTCAAAAGGAAAAAAAAACATGGAAAAATACACAGCTCTAAGAAGAAAACAAGAGCTAAGATGGCAGCTCTGCAGCACCAAGGTTCAACCTGTCCCAAGGACAAATAGAGAAAATAGATAGATCCTCATATGATCTTCCTGGCTGGCAAATGTTCTTTGGAGCAGTCATCTGGAATCATCTCTGGAGCACTGAACTTCTCAAGGACTGGATTGGTAGCTCATTATCCCTAGCAATCATTTTTGTGTATTGGACAGTAATGAACTGGTTTGTACATGGTCTGTCCCCTGCTTCCCGAATTTCTTTGTGCCTGTTAGAAGTTGCCTAAAGTGACTCAGAGTGGGAGTGTTATGTACCCAATAATTTGACTGCAGAGCTAACTGCATCAAATCATACCTTTGGTTTATCTAAGCTGATTATCTCATGCCTCATATTTTTTTTTCACCTTTTTAATTCCTACTTCTCCTTCAAGATGAGTCCAGGTTATTAAAAATAATCCTCAGATCTTTTGTGCTTTTGAAGCTCACTGCATCACTGCTGGCTTCTGCATCTGCACTACCTCTTTGTAATCCAGGCCTGATTTTTGAGATGTGGCTTCATTTCCAAAGCATTGGTGAATGCAGGAAAAGTACAAGAGGGAACAGATGCTGTATTTGAAACTTTTCTGGCAGTGTCAGAACTGAGAAGTTGTTTTACAAACAGTTAAATGAAATAGTTTTGTAGGTACAGGAACCTGCATAAGGACAGGGGCTGCCTAATGCAGACAATGTCAGAAAATGCACTATGAAAGACTGGGTGAAACCTGAGACATTTTATTTAACAGTAAAATTATGAAGGTTCAAACAGAAGACTGAAGTATTTTGTTCTTGATGTGGAGTAGATCTAACCTTCTAGCTGTGGTAATGTTTGCTATAGAGTGTATGAAGTGTAAAGTGCATTTCCACCTCCAGCAATGCCACACAAACCAGGTTTCCAACAATTTTCCAAAGTTAAATCTTGCCTGAGGTTTCTGTGTCTGTAACAGAGACTTCATCAGGACAGCACTCACTACTGAGTCTGGTTGGATTGCTGAACTGAAGATACTTCATTGCCAAAATCTTCCACTGATGGCATCTGGCACAGCTATGGAAGCTTGCTGAAGGTGTGATACATGATGTATGTTATTAACCTAAACAAATTACAAGGGCTCTGGAGCTAAAGGATGCTTATAAGTGAGCAGTCATGTAATTTCTCTTATGTGGAAAAAGCCCTAACTAAATACCAGCTTGTCTGACTAGAATTTAAGAGAAATTTTTATGATACCAAACTTCTTTTGCTGAAGGAAAACTGGGAGATACAGGCACAGCAGGCTGCCAGGGAGCATTTTGTCTCAGAAGGTTATCCAAGACAAGACTAAATCTTTTCTAGACACAGACTCAGTCAAGAAAAGTGTTACATGTTGTAGCCTGGAAAAGCTGATTGCAAACACTAGAAGCTGCACATCCGTATGAACATTGCCAAAGTTAGATATATTCTTCCTATTCACACACTTTTCTAGAAATTTATTCTCTTTCTCATTTGTAGGTCCTATATTTGCTTCTTAATAGTGAGGTCAGAGAGTGAGAATGTGACTTCTCATAAATCTGATGTTTTCTAGCTGCATTTAGTTGCCAATTAACCTAAACACTTGAAACTGTCTAGATCAGATATCATTACCTGCAACACAATGACTGTTCTTTTAGCTGGATACAGCACAATTATTGACTGTGCTAAATTGTGTCTTATTTCTTGCATGTTTCTATATCCAGAACTATTTCCCATGTATGAATTCCCATTAACATTTATGCCAAATTCTGCTTATTTTGATGGCATCATAGTTTGTCCATACAGGAAATATTATTTATATATCAGTTTTACTATATATATAAAAATAGATATAATATTTAGATTATCTATATAAATATACAGATATATCTTCCATGTACATATAGATATCTATGAAGAATCTTCTCTTATGCTACTTCATCCACTCTGCTTTAACTCTACTATTAAACTTCTGCTATGTTAATTTTCTGTAACTTTGAGTGTAATCTTTGAATTTCTAACTCAACAGAAAAAGCTCTGGACGTTTCTGAATGCAGATAAATTAGACTGGTTGTAGGGAAGGAGGTTTTACAGTCTATTTGTGCTGAGATATGTTCCAGCAGAGGTTAAACTGGGCTATCATGTGAGGAGGCAGAAAGCTGGCTTGTACCTTTAGGGACAGCTGGTGAATTCTGGCGTGCTTGCTCATGCACTATTAGCACTATTTAAATATATAATGACATTAGATCCTGTTGCCCCTCTTTTAACCTTATCTTTGTTAAATGCTGCTTCACAGAAGATCCTTCCCTCCCCCCAGTGTTATTTTACATCAAATTTATTAAGACCTGAAGAAATACAGGAGAAAGCACCTGGAGAGAGAAGTCAGGGAGGAAATAGAGATTAATGGCAAAGTAATAAGGAAAAAGAGGTCATAAAAAAGAAATCAAAGGATGAGAAGAATATTTATCAAAGACATAAAGAATTGTGTCATCAGTTGCCGTATTGTATATAAGGTGTGCTCAGAAACTGCAAAGCAATAGTTGCAGGTAGGATATATTGTGGCAGCATTAGAACCTGGAAAAGTGGAAAATGTCCTGTTTCACTGTATTTACAGTATTAGGTTGATGCAGACCTTTTACTGCCATTCTTTGCTATAATTGATGCAATTTTAATTGTCATTACCTTGGGATCTTTAAATCCCACCACCGTTAATACTGCTCAGCAATACAAAGGATTTTTGCAGCTTTCTTTGTAGTTTATCTGTTGCAACTCAAAGCACACAGAATGTCAAAGGCATATTGAAATTTGAACTTTTTGAGATCGTCTGTGGCAATAATTGCCTAGTGATGCTCTCCATGGATGAGCAGCTGGTTTCAACTTCTGTTCCTTGACAGATGGACTTTTGGAGATTAGATAATCTGAGGAGCTGCCAGGGGAAGCTTGGGGGAGCACATGCTCCTCCTGACAGACACTGGGAGTCCTGGAGCAGCAGGACTGGGTAGGGAGAGGCCCTGATCTGGGTGCCCAGAGCTCTGAGGCTTGAAGGAGCCTGTGGCTCAAGCACATGAACCCCTCCAGGAGCCCAGGATTCACAGGCAGTGCTTCCATCAGTGCTGTGCATTCCAGCTATCCTGCCTCTGGCATGGGAGCCATGTCCACTACTCTCACAGGCTCCAAAAAAATGCACTTGCTGCTTTAAAAACATCTATGAGCTTTCACGTGTTAGAGGGCCCTTCTGAGGCCTTCTTTTATTAAGATCAATTGTGTGATATGTAGTAATTTAAAAGCACTATGTTGTTTGACAAAAGGGTTTTCTTTCCCCACAGCGCTGAAGCAGCTCCTACTTGCAATGAGGAGAAAGTAGAATTTTTGCTGCTTCTGAGGGACAGAATAAGGCTAATGAAATCATGTCAGGTAAGAAAAACATACCAGCAACCTAAAATAGGTTCTTGTTTCTTTAGCATTTATTTTGAAATGACCAAGTAATTCTGGCTGTGAAACCAACACGACACAGGAGATGCATGAGCTGTTTGTGGATTCTTAGCACATTCATAAAATTTTCTGAAAAATACATTGTTAAACTTCTATATTGTCAGAAAGTGAAAGGGCTATATCCAGGTAGGAGAGAGGAGGTTTCTATCCTCTATAAAAACCCTAAAAGGTAAACTTTCTAACCTGAAAGAACCACATCACATAAATTGAAATAAACCTTGCATACAGAAATACACTTTTTTTTTATGTTGCCCACAGCATCTAATATAATTACTTACTCAGAGAAGCAAACTGTATATTGCAAGTGCAAATAGCTGTGTACATTTTCTCAAGCCCATTTTGGTTTTGGGAATGTAAAGAATTAGGAATTTAGAATGAATGAAATATGTACATGGTACTAACTTGTGATTTGTTTCCATTTAAATTATCATATGAAAGCCTGTCAAGAGAGGAGTGAATTTTTGGAATTCATTATTTTAAATTTTGTTAGGTGTATACTCCTGGATACAGCGCTGCATCCTTTTATACAGGTAGGAAAAAGAGAATATATTTATATATGTGTGTGTACTGTTTGATGTCAGGAAAGTACCCTGTGTAGTCAAGAACTGCGAAGAGGCAGGGATACAAGAATTGGTTTTGTTGCTAGAACTGATGTCTTGAACTTCAGATACAGGGCTGGGATTCCAAATTTACAAACCTTTCTGAGTATCTGTACCAAGAGACTTTGTCCAGATTATCTCTGCTTTACAGAAATCTTTTAATTTCTGCTGCACTTTTGTTTGGGAAAAAAAAAAATCTCAATCAAACACCAAACCAAAAATCAAAGAAAATTTCACAGCTTGACTCGGGTCCTGAAGGATTTTGTAAGAGACATGACTGCAGTATTTTGCTGGGAAAGATATGTAAGGATAAGGGTTTACAAAGACCCAGCTGTTTGTATAAGAATTTGTTTCACCGGTAAGAATTTTGGCAGAGTCTGTGTGCTAAACAGCCACATGCTGCCATCTACTGACAACAGGCCTCTGCAACAAATAGTGTCACAGAATTCCATAATGTCTTTAAATTCATACACTGTAGGAGAAAAAACAGTAATTTAAATACAAAGTCGAACAAAACAAACAAAAAAATTGTTCAGAGTAAAAAAACCTACAATGAAAGTGGGTGAAACAAGTGCTATGAATCACAATCCTACCCAACTCCTACATATGCAGGATGTAAAAGTGGTATTTCACATGGGAGTAAAAATATGAGAGAGAAGAAACAATTTCTTTATAAGTTTCATGTCTTTCCCAACACACTGAAAACAAGAGAAATATTCTGCATTTCCCTCAAGGCAGATAGTTGAGATTGAGATGGTTCTGTGATTGTGCAGCCAAAGGGGACAGTTGTGAGAATGTGTGCAGTGAACAGGGTTTAGCGTGAAACAGATTCAGTGGGAAAAATGACATTTGTAATCCCCTCTGAACGTTTTTAACTTCTCATACTTGGATGAATAATGTATCTTCCCACTTTTAACTCTCTCTTGGGACTTGGTCTGTGAGGAATGAGGACTTGCATATATGATGTACAGTCAACACATCATCTGCGGAGAACATAAAAGCAACAAGCACTCTTCAGTGTTCTTAATGAATTGTTCTGAAAACTGTTTTTCAATGCATGACCTGTTTTGGTTTCCCAGGCTGCTGTACAAGATGCTAAGGCAGGGAGTGGGAGGGAAGATGCTGTGTTTCTATGAGTTTCCTGCTAATTTTTCCTAAATATTTTGTATGTGAATGAAGAAATAGATGCAGCTCTTCCTTAATTTCAATGAAAAAGGAACCTATATAATAATCCTGACGACTGGATGTTGACCAGAAAGTAAAATCATTCTGTTTATGATCACTCCTGCCATCTGCCGTTGGAGATCTGATGTAGTTACATTTGCAGAAGAGGAATCCCTCTCCAAACTGGTGAATGTGAAACAAGCATTTTCCTAAAACAGCTTAAAATCTCTGTGTTCAGTTGAATATTTGTTGCCAGGAAGGTCACATTCGTTCCTGTTTCTTGTTTAGGATATATCCATTTTTGGATCTTCCTATGCACATGTGAATGTATGTTTTTTAATGAATGCGTGCAATGCTGGCACAGGTTCTCCTATAATTTGAAACAGTGAATTTATTTGCTAAAACTTTTAATTCTGACCAACGAGGAACATTGGAAAGCACTTTCATGAGTAACCTTCAGTGTTTTTTTTCCTTATCTCAGTCAGAACACTATTAGAAATACTAACTGTATTTTAGGCAGCAGTAGATAATAGCTGTGGTTGGATAGAGGAGTAAATTCTTTGATGCAGATAAAAGATTAGGAATAAGATTTGTAGGTTGACTTTGCTTTGATGTATGTTGGCTTCCTATTAATTCTTCTGTGTTATTTTACCATGCTAATACCTGGATTTTGTGACACCAATTTACAACTGGATGTTGATAGTATGTAGTCTGAGTCCTGGGTGAAAGTTGGAGAATTGGAAACTGGACCTGCAATTGCTCAAAGTTTGGTTGAGGAAAGGCTGAGCAGAAAGTGTAATGGGGTCTGCCTCTTTCTGTGTTTGTAAATGCTGCCAGCAAGGTTTGTAACCTTTGTGTAACCAGAATTGTTTAAATTCCTGACATTTCTGGCTGCCTGTGGACTGCCAAATCACACCCGTGGTCTGGGAAAGGTGTTGGTTATGGAAGGTTCCTCCCTTTTTGGTGTCTTTCTCTTCCACCCTTGTTTGGCTAAAGGAGCACAACAATTCCTGAATGATATCCAGCTGCTGATCAAACTTTTCCATAGAAACTCAGCACTACTATGATGGATCAGTTATCCAAGGCTGTGTCCTGATTCAGTGTAGAATAGAATTGCACAGGACATGTGGACTGGTCAGTAGACAAACCTGGCTTCCATCCACGTGGATTTCTATGTATTTGTTTGTATCTGTTTGGAGGTTTGGCTCAGAGATGGGGGCAACCTGCTGCCCTCAGCAGGGATGCCTGCACTGCTATGGCATAAAAAGACCAACCAACAGACCTTTTGCTTGTCCACCCCTTTGGCCCCTTGCTTTTCTTCCTGCTAGAATCTGACTGCTGGAATTCCCTTTATAAAGTTTATCACTTTATTCAGATTTTCAGGGTGAGGGTGAGGACATATGAGTATCTTCCCTATTCTTTTTGGGTGAAGTCCAAAACTGGATGGCACCTGTTTTCTAGATCTGGATGGGCTGCAATCCAAGTTGATAGCTGATGGAAATGTCATGAACAGCTGATCTGGAAGCAAGGACTGTCAAAACACTCATGGCTTACAACCTTAAGCCCATTTTTAGCACCAAACAAATAATATTCTGTTCTACTGAGCAACGGCAAACCTCCTATTTTCTTTCTGTGATTTTGTCTTGAAATTTTGTTGTGAACTGTATCAAATACTGCTGCTTTCAAATGTCAAATGCATGTACTGGTACAGTCATAAAATTAAGCCTTGATCTCAACCTGCCCTACACCTAAACCCAGGTCTGATTCAGGCTATTTCTGATGAACAAAAATAGTAGGAGTTGGATTATGACAAAGATACAAGCTTGTTCTAAATGGACCTCTTGCTGAAGAACATTCTGAAAGAAGTTAAACCCTATGCCATGATTTTTGCAAGTCTTGCTATAAAGGTACAGATCAGCTAGGTACAGAAACACAAGGTTTTACAGCTGTGCCCAGCCCTAAGTAATTTCAATATGACTTTGTTCTGTATTAGAGCCTGTGCTTTCTCAGGTTAAGTATTTCCTCAGCTTTTGTATGTGACTTCATGGGAAAATGAAAAGTATGAGAGATGCCATGGTGGTGAAAATTTTATAGAAGTGTTGCTATATTGTCTGATTTTTATCAGACCCTTTGGATACTGGGCTGGTGGGCTTCTCTGGTAACAAGGCAAGCTCCTTGTAGTGCTAATCAGGTTTTATGCTGAGAGTTTGGTTAAATTTATGGGGCAGAGTATTTTATTGATAGAAGAGCTTGCCAGACCTCTTTGGCAATGCTCTCTTTTCACTTAAAGACCTTGGTGTAAATCTTTTTAATGCTTCAGCTACAAAAAAAAAATCTGAAAGGATCTTTCCCCACTTCTTACCATTGCACTATCATCTGTGTAAATCATCTTGCTTACTCATTCTCTTAGCTACTTTAGATTGTTAGTCTTAATGACAGGACTGCAGTAAAAGTGGGGGAAAAAGTATTTTAAACTGTCATTAGTCCATAAAACTTTGATCATTTATAGTAAGTGGGAATTCATCGGACTTTTAAGAGAACGGAGAGGTCGGTCAGAGCATCCCTACTCAGTTTTGCACCTGTATAATGAAGCACACCTCCAGGGAAAAATAGAAAATGGAAATGTAATTATTAAATGTTCTAAGACTTGGATACAGCTAATTTTTAATTAGTAATATATAATGCAAAGTTCTCCTTGAACTTCTCCTGTATTTGAGAATTGCATATTTAGAGTTATTTTGGTGGCCCAAATTTTGCAGTAAATAATTTCAGAGTTATGATTGCTATCATTGAGCAGCTCCTGAGATGTAAATGCTGTGCTTATTGTAGTAGTGCAAAAGGACTTTTTGTTTTAAATTCATTACTTACATTCATGTTTAATATCTGTGAAATGTGCGGGAAGCTCTTGCAGGGTGAGTGTGGGTGCAGTGCAGAGAAATCTTACAATAGCATTAGCATTTTTCTAGTTAAATCTTTAGAAAAGCTTTTAGTGAGACAGCAAGTCTTTCCTGGACCTTGTGCTTTATTGGCATGAACTTCAACCACAGCCTCTGTGTTTGCCAAGCTTTACTGCTATTGATAAACTGCAATGCATGACCAGATTAAAGTATTCTAAAAAGAGATTTTTGCTGTAGTTTTTAAGATATATCATTTGACAGGTTAAGAGTTGGTCACTTGAAATGCCAATACTTTATACATGAATCTCTTTGAACTTTCAGATGAATTTTGGATTACTGCTGAAGTGTGCAGGTCTCTTTCAATTAAAAGATTTTCAGAGTTCAAAGCACTGCATAAGTATTTAGGAACTTGTCTCTTAAAGAGGGGAATATTGTGATCGTTAATGAATATAAGTTGTTTTATGTGCTGAAGTATTGGGCTAGAAGTATGTGAATTCTGGTTGGTCTGTTGGTTTCTTTGCTTTTTAATACATATATCTTATAGTAAACCTGTAGAATCCTTCCTGCCATTCTGTCAAGCATTACTCCAGTTCACTCAGTGACTTTATCCCACTCTTTCCAGAATCCATTTAGACTATTTACATTGTGCTCAGTTTCAGCACAAAGAGATAACTGTTATAATCAGATGAAAATCTGATTATCCCTTTTAAATAAGTAGAATATATGAAATACACTGTTATAGCTGCTACAAAAGGTTGATTTTGGGATGCTACTGGACTTTGTGTAGCTAGTATATTTGTGAAACAGTGCAGTATGAGACTCTGGTATTCTGCACTTTCATTTTGCTGTTCCACTTACATTAAAATCAACAGGGTTTAACAGGAGTAACCATCCATGCAGAACAAAACAGCACATGGATGATCTTCCTTAAATACTCACACAACTTTTGGGCAAATGCAGGCAGTGCTTTGAGCAGAACAGTACATGGTGTGCACTATGCTGAAGAGCTTTGCCATGTTTCTCTTTCCCATATCATTTATAGGAAGTCAGGTTGCACAAAAGAAGAGGTAAGCACTGGATAAATATCCTTATTGAATCTCAACCTGGATTATGAATAATTATTTTTAAGTATTAGAGCTCAGTTTACAATATATGCATTTCAAAGATTTTGTTGCTATATTGCTTTATTTAGCATCCTCACAAATAATTTTTTATTATTGATTTTGTGTTGTGTTTTCCTACATGGTTTACTAGATGTACTGGAGGTGTCCTTTGTACAATTTCATTTTCTTTTATTGTCTCCCCTAGGACATCATTATCCTTTGAATAAGCACAGAAAACTATGTTCTCTTTCTCCTCTTTGGATTTATTCTACACTCTTTATTTCTATTTGGATGACAAGATTGGTCAGGGAATTCAGAATCAAGACTTTGTTTCACATTCTCTTCTTTGCCCAACTGTATTGCAAAAAATATTATCCTCAAGGCATTTAATAAAGTGAGACAGGAATGCACCCTGACAGAGCAGTAAGACCACATGTGAGTGGCTGGGATGCATCAGATCACAAAATGGTGTGAAAATGTTCCTCAACTTGAAAGAGATGGTTTGGAAAGGTTTGCAGTCAGAATTGCTCTGTGAGGAGGAAGGATGTCAGAATCAGAAAAAAGGTATCTACAAAACAGGAGAAAACTCTTTTGAGGTTTATTCTTCTTGTGGATCCCTTATCCTTTTCTGTCCTGTCTATCTTTCTGTATAGTCTGAATCCTACTTTGCATTTATTAAGAAAAATCTTTTAAAATGAAATTATAATCCAGTGGTGCAAGCAATTTCACTTCAGTCATGGGAAAGAGAACAAAAGAGTTTTCTTTCAGCTTGTTTATCCCAAAGGGATGGATGGTTTCTGCCATGGTTTCAGGAAAAAGAGATACTTGAATTGCACATTTACTACTGAGCCTAAGATTTCAATTAATTAAAAAAAAAAATGAAGAAAGAAAATTAAACCAGAAAAACCTTTAAATTAAAAAGCTGAGCAAGAAGAACTTTTCATCCTCATTTTATTTGTTCTCTAAAGCTTTGACTGCTGAAAAGCGAAAAAAAAATCCATATTTCATCTGGAGTAGGAATAAAAGAGAAAATTGTCAGACCTTTCAAAAAAAAACCAAACCAAAAGCAAGGTGAAAGGCATAGTCTTAGTCCAGGCTGTCAGGGATGAGCCTTAATTGCAAGGATGCAAACAACAAATTGCAGAGCTTTTTGAAATTGGTGCATCACATAAAAGCAGAGTCAGACTGTGCCATTGCAAAGGGTCTTTTCTTTAGTTTTAATTGTTTTTTAATATAAACCAGGTTGACTCAGATTTAATTGTATGCTGCTAGTCCTGGTTTAATCTATGAACTCTCACTCTACTGGAAGCATCAGAAAAGATTTAAGTGGGAAGCACTTTTAGTAAAACTACTGCTGTTCCTCTTCTTTGGTATTGTGTCAAACCCCTAATGCTTACTGCTTTATTATGCATTTGTGTCTGAATGAGCAGCTTAGTGAGGCTCCATCTGCTCCCTTCTGGTGGAGCCCAGGAGGATGTGAAGGATTCGATTTCAGTGTTTGAAGAGTAGTAGATGACTCCAGTGCTGTGGCCAGCACTGCCTTCCCTCAGCCCATAGCTCTGCAGATTAACTGGCATTAGTGCAAGCATTCACAGCTGCACATGGAATATTACAGAAAACACCAGAGCTCCAGCTTCCACTTGCATATGTTCATTTGCCTACAAATATGGCTAGAGTCTAGTTCTGGTTTTCTTTTTTCTTATTTTTTTTTCCCTTTGTATTTTCTCACTTGAGAAAATGAAAGAGTAAAAGCTCTTCTGGTCATTGGTATGGACAATTCTTTTTATCTCCATTTATCTGCATTATATCAAACCTGTCAAAGTGTGTTCTAAAGACTCACAGACTACCAAGGTCATACTTGTGAATTTGTAGCTCCCAAGTGACTCCGTTCAACCTTCTGAAACATACACATTGTATTTTCTCTTTTCAAGCCTGAATTAGATTTGTTAGAGAAATCATGCTATCAGACTTTATTAATGGTGACTGTTGGACATGTTCAAATTGAGAACACCAAGCTTTACTTTCCCTTTGGGTTCAATAATATCCATTCCTCAGTCTCACTGCAGTTCGATATCTTTACTCAGACCTTGAGTATGGTCATCTTAGTGAGTATTCAGAGATTAACTTCGGTGTCTCAATCTAGAACTATAAACTGATGCTTATTTTCTTGTTCTCTTACATATTACTGAAGAATATTTCTATATTTTGCTGCAGACTCTCATTCTGTGTAATTTTTTATAGTTCTCACCATTTTCTTTTGGATCACATTTGATCCTGAGAAGGAAGCATCTTTCTTTGCTGAAAGAATGGTCTTTTTTTTTGTTTTTATTCCCCATAGCCTCTGCATATTTATAACACCATTCTGGGGTGGGTTTAGCTCAGTGTGAGACTCTTTTTTACCAGCTTTTAATCTTTACTTGAAACAGAAGTGCCATGTATATTTTGAATTTAAACCCCTTCTAAACCTAAAAGATGGTTTTGGCCCACTAATAGGTAGTAGTTTCAAAAGATTAAGCTGCCTGGAAAATGTGACAAGATGTACTTATAAAATTAGGGATGAATCCAGCCTATAGAAATTCAGGTTTTTGATGTACATTTTAAATGTACCACATCATGCAATTTTAAATCAGTCTTCTCTGCTGGCATCCAGAACTGGCGTAGATGACAGTCAGCTGCTGAGTCCAGCTCTTGTTTGTATTCCTGCAACCTTTACAGAAATGTCATGGCTGGGCAGTGTTTGGTGCATTTGAAAAAACTCTTCTTCCTCTGAAAGGAGGTGTGAAGAATCTCTCAAACTGAGGTGTGTTTTCCCACTTTGGGCCAGATCTTGGCATAACTGGTGCTGTGATACCAGCCTGAGTCTTCAGCCAGTGTTGAACACAGCTTGGTGTTGTGACCTGCATTGCACAAGCCCTGTGATATTGGGGTGTCCTGGGTGCTAATAAACCACTGATCCTCCACATGCTGCTTTCCTTCTGGCAGTTAGTTCAGTTTTTGCTTGGTGAGGAGGGACACAGACCTCTCCTCCCTCTGTGCTCCTGAAGGAGAGGGCCACCAGCAAGGAATCAGCCTTGGTCCTAAGGCACTTTGAGAGTGCTGGCTCTGAGGGAGAAACAGGAATTCCACCAACAGCTACCTAATTTCATCCTTTGGCTGACTTGGCTTTGTGTGATAGCACAAGGAGAGGCAGCAAAGTGTAGTTTTGCAGCATGCTGGGACACAATCCAATTTTGGATGGATTCTGTGTACTGCTGCAGGGAGCTGTCGAATTGTGCCATTGCTGGTTGCACTGTTTTGCTTGAGGATGTGCTCAGATTCTGTCTAAACAATAATTAAATTTCATTTGCAGAGGATGGCTGAATGTGTGGAAAGAAAGATAAAATAATCAAGGACATGATTATTCACAAAATCAATAGAAATTCTAATAGTCTTATAAAGTACCACTTCATTTCTTTCATAAAGCTGCTGGATTGTTCATATTTCATATTTTTCTCCTGTACAGGTCAATTAAAATTTAGGTAATTAAATACACTTTTTCACTCTTACTTGCCTTCAAAGGCTACTGTACATCACAAATTTATATAAACTACACTTGCACAGGCTATTTTTAACTTTCCATACTTGAACACAGTGCCTGGCTGTCGACCTTTTCAGGGTCACACCTGTGCATATTACTGAGTAATAGCCAATTTGTTGCTCTGATCTGTGTCCTACATGTTTGATTAAACCCACAAGCTAATCTGAGTTAATTTTATTTGAATACACAGAATTATTTTTGTTGGAAGATCAGGGAGGTTTGTGTTAACAAATCAGAAATTTTTGATGGGACTCACAATTGCTGTGCCTAACAATTTAAAGAGGAAATATTACTATTCTATTATTTTGTGACTTTTTAAATGTTAAAATTTATTTCAGAATTGCAGCACCTCCATTTATATGAAAATCTAAAGCAGTGTAGTTATTAATTTAAAAATATTAAACCTTGATAATTTCAGTGCAGTATAACAGATTAAAGTTTGTCTTTATGCATGTACTGATGCCACCTAATTATCAGATACCTGCTGATATTGTCTTCGTTCACTAGAAGTGAATGTCTAAATGGATTATATAATATATAAATATTTTCAGATCATCTATTCAACTAGGAATGAATCTCTTTCCACAGCCCTACTTGCCAGATAGAAACAGGCCCCAAAATAAAAGCATATAATTCAATTTCTACATTTTAATGATACATCCAGTTATAAAATGAAGAATGATACAAAGATTAACATACAGAAATGTATATTTTTTTCACGAGCTATTAAGCATCAAGTGATTTAATGAAATGGTGGGGTATGAAGATGGGCAGAGCACATAGTCCAACTAAGGCAATACACTGCAGCACTGCTGTTACTGTCAGTCACAGGTTTAAAATACTCCTCATCACAAGCCTTTCTGTCAGCAACCTTGAATTAAATTCCACAAAGCTCCTAATTAACACAGAAATGTACAGTAGCCTCCTGGAACTGGAGATTTGTTGCTGTATGAAGGACTTGCTGAATCTTGCATTGATTTCATTTAGAGATGAGCTCCTAAAGTAAGAGCTGCAAGTTAGTGTGGGTATTATTGTTACTCATATTATGCTGCCTGCATTAAAATTATTTACTTTGGCAGTGTCAAAGCAAAACAAACAACAAGCCCTCACAAAACCAGATGATTTCTTTTTGCTAGATTATGAACAACTATCCAAGAGCCATCTGCAGAGGGCTCAGGCACCTCAGAATATTGAATGCTTCAATTTCCTCTCTGTTACTACATCACAGTGCTCAAGGCCACTTCAGTGCCTATTTGTCATGCTTGTGAGCACCTGAAATCTGATTTTTCTTACTCACCATGCAGCCTCCGCAAACACCAATATAGAAAGATCCATAATGGGATTGGAAAGTTTAGTGAACACGACACTTAATCAGTGCCATGAAATTTGTTTTAGCTATACTTTCATATACAATCAGAACAAGAGGTAGTATTTTAATTTTCCAAGGTGACACAGAGTTATTAGAAACCTATGCTAACATATTGAGGCAAAGTGGGCTGTAGGTTTCATTTCCGCCCAAAGTGGGAGCATAATGGAGTACCAATCCTGAAAAAAGATTGGGATTGGGATGTTAACTGGTGTAATATTCCAATTCTGCTTGGTAGTTGACTTGACAGGGATTCACAAGGAAGCTCAAACCATGTACCATATGTCATTAAGTAGCCAAACAGAAGGGTTTTTTGTTATTTGCCTTGGTTAGCACTGAGATTTCCCTTTTCCTTCTGGGTTCCTGAGCTCTCCCTTTCTCTCCCAGGCCTGTATGTGGCTCAGCTGCTTTGCTGACATTCGGTTGTGTGTTGGGGACCTGCTCAGTGGAAATTGCAGAATGTGCTGTTTTCAGCTAAGTTACTGTAATGCGCATTTCAATTCTGTGTCTTGGGAGTGGAAAAAGGAACAAGCACATTGAGCAGAGCATCTTTCCCAGCTCCTCCTCCCTGCGCATGGCTGGTGTTGTTCAGCAGGGATGGAGAAGGATGCTCTGTCTGTGTCTTTGTGGAAGTAGGCTGGTAGCAAACATATATTCCCTGTTAGATTTTTTAGCTGATGTCTACCCCTTCAAATTACTCTGTATTATTTTGATCATTTTCTCAATTTGAAATACACAAAGATGGTGCCTCTCTTGCTGCTCCTTTCCACACTGGCCAGTTCTCGTGTGGTTCAGGTAATGGTTAATCTGGAAGTACATGCACATAAGGGAGTTTATATATGTGTAGATGTTGATCTTTGTATGCATTGTGATTTTTATTCAGCATCTGAATCCTAGCAAATTTCCCCCCATAGAGCCTTAGTTTCATTTTCAAAGACCCAAATCTTGTTGAAAATCAGATGAGTTTGGATATTGAGAGGTTAAGTCCCAGCAATTCCTGACTGTACAGTTTTGGAAGGTATTGTCTTTGCCTGTGGCAGAGTAAGGGACTAGCAGAGCTGGCAAAAGGAACCAGAGCCTTATCCACAAGAACCAATTGTCTAATGCATTATTTGAAACTGCTACTGATATATTTTAAGTTGTTTTCTCAGTCCAGAAGCAGTGGCACCTACAAGATTTGATCTGTTTCTGCTGGTACAGACAGAAACTTTCAGCAGATGGAGGTGGTGAGCAACAAATTCTGAATCACTGGTTCAGCAATTGCCCAACCTTGTATTCTAACAGCTTTGATTTTCTGATTTTCTGCATTACTTTGACTCTCAATATTTCTTTTTCTTTTTATTTTTTAAATGTTTAAAAAAAATTTTTGGCATCTGTTAAACTACTTGTGAAAGAGAAGCAGATCTGGAGGGTAATGGAGTGAAATTATTAGCCTTTTAGAATCAGACGATAATTAAGCCAACATGAGAAGATCACTAACTATAAATAATGCCAATGAAAATAATTCATTAATTCTTGTTTACATTATGGAGACTTTTGGGTCCCTTCGTACTCTTTGAGGCCATAAAATCTCTAAAGTCCATAATGAAAATGAGAATAGGCCTTCTAAATAGTTTTAATTAAGCAGTTTAACCATCTTAATTAAAACATTTCAAGAGCGGTGGTGTTCTCCTAACAGTAGTGATATTTCAAGTAATTTTTCCTGTATATTTCCCATCCTGGGGAAAGCTGGGCCACTTGAGGAGAGGCAAACACACCAAGATGGCAGAGAGGAACAATTGCTGCAGAGAAGAAGATCTGCTCATTTGCAATACATTGGTGACAGCTGCCATTTGCCAAAGGATTGTCTGGTGTGATGGAGGACGCGGCAATGCTGCAGGATTTGCTGGAATGCAGAGGCTCCCCATAACGTACATTTTGTTTCTGCTCCATCTCATCGCAGAGGCTAAAATAAGCACTAACATGTTTTATGTAGCAGAAAAGTGGTCTTTGATTTTCCTGCTGCCTCTGGCTGGTTTCAGCTCTGTTTTGTGCAGTGCAGGAATGGTGTGGGTTGCTGCTGTTGGTTGTTTCTCTTTGGGTCTGTCTTGCTGGCCACTGATCGTGCTTCACTGGGCCTGACCTATGCTTGGCTGCTCCAGGGTTGGTGTTTCACACTGCTGTAGATACTGAACGTTCCAGAGGCTGCCTCTTACATCAGCCAGAAACTCTCACTTATGCTGTTATCTTTCACAGCACCTGTTATTAAAGCCTGTCTTTTCCACTCAGGTTTTCTTTGAGCAGTGTGGCAAATAAAAATAATCGGTTGCAGTGGTAACAAAACAACACACAGTAGGACCTTGCTCGCTGCAGCCTGGTGCCTGTTTCCCATGGATATATCTTGAATCACTTTGTTTTACCTCTTACCACGATGCTAAAACTTCTATCGTGCATTTCTGATAGTCTAATTGCTGTATATGCATGTATTTAGCATATCCTCAGGCTTCAACCACTAGCAGCACCGTGGGTTCTTTAAATGTTACCCTTGAAAACTTCAGTCTCATAACTTCATTTTATACTGCTGCTGGTGTCTTTGGGAGACATTTACTAGTTAATAAGATATAGATATCCTCTTTAACTGTTACCTAGTTTGGCATTCACAATCTCAAGTCCTCCATCATTTCATTTACACAGACACTGTAGTTAAGACTATGTACTTCTCTACTCGTAATATGCTTCTAAGTTAAAACTTTGAACATATTTTCCACCCAGCCAGATGTTTCAGACAAAATTCAGGGAAGTTCTAATAATCATAGAAAATATTGCCAAAAGGGGTCTTGGTGAAATTTGCATCAAGTGTGGGGTGTGCTTTTCTTGTAAAGGCTTGTCATGTCTGTGATATGCAACACCTCAAAAATATTTTTCTGCTTGTCATTTTCCATCGTATGTTTGTGTGATGCATTATTCCTGCTGGGTGTGGCACTACCAACATTTCAATATTGAAATGCGTATTTTAAAGAACTTATTGTTCTTTAAAACATTGTTCTTTAAAGAACAATTCTTATTGTTCTTATTGTTCTTTAAAGAATTGTGTTATTTTTCTATGAGTTAATTCCTGATTCTAATCAGCCCTCTGAAGTTGTCACCTGTAAATTTAACCATCATCCAAACAAATAATTAAGAACTTTTTACTAATTCAGACCTGAGAGGTCCTTCTGATAGAAACAGACCTCTGCCTCTGACTGTTTCTATTTTTGGAAATTCCCTTTATAGGCCTCTTGACTTCCTACTTTCTCCAGGAATCTTTTTTGCTCCCCTCTTAATATGCATACTCATCTTGTCTGGCATAATAGATCCTGGCACTGACCAAAAGTATGGGTTTTTCCTGTGAAGTCCTTGCATTTTTCTTTTTATTCTATTCTACAAACTTTCTTTCCAGACAGTCCTAAGGTCATAATTTCATAAAATCACAGGAAAAATTTGATTGAAAAGGACCTTTTGAGTTACTCAATACATTTCCCATTTTCAAAGCAAGGCTGACTTCGAAGTTAGACCCAGCTGGGCCCTCACTCTGTCAGGTTCTGAGGCTCTCCAAGGAAGAGGCTTCCACAGTCTCCCTGGATGACCTGTTCCAGTGCTTAACCATGCTTGTGGTGAGAAGCTTTCTTCTTTAAGTCAAAGAAAATAAAGATTCAAGTATTGCAACTTGTGATTTTTGCTGCTTGTGCTTTCACTGTGTGTTCCTTGGGAAAGCCTGGCTCTACCAGCCCATGTAGCTGTTGTGAGACTGCTGTTGAATATCCATCTTCTTGGCTTTATTGTCTGTGTTTTAACCACCCCTCTTCCCACAGCCTGTCCTGGCTGTCCCATGTTCCAACCCTCTTACTGTCCCAAAAGCGCTCTGCAGTGATTATTTGATTATTGTTGCTAAAATCACCTTTGTTTCTAATAAAAAGGATTAATTTGAGACTATGAAGTGAAATGATCCTCCCGCCCTTTATTTTTTACTGTTTGGTAAAGATGTGGCTATCATTCTCTCATCCTGCATCTTTTCACCTGATATAGAGTTGGTATTTTGGATTAAAATGAGCTCTGAGAGTTCATGTTTTCTCTACTTATCTGTTTGGAGACTTCACTTCATTTTGCTGCTTTTCATACTGAAGGTGTTATTTCCCCAGGAAAACCGAACTTTTTTGTGGCACCATTTCAGGATAGAGCATAGCTGTCTGATCTTATCTGGGCCTGACAGATGCCTACCCTTCCCACCAAGCTCCACTGTCTTATTGAAAGAATTACCTGTTTCTGCAATCTTTGCATTTAAAAATGATCTGCATACATATGCTTGGAAAGTGGGGCTTATTTTAATAATGTGAAGGAAACACAATAAGATGTTGGAGAGAGATGCCATAACAAGTAGAATTACTTTTATCACTTCCTTGTTCCGTCACCCATTTCAGTGTAATTGTCTTTTTTGTATTGGCTTCTCCTTTGGAAGAACACATAGCAATTTCCAAATGTTTAATTAAAACCTCACAACGCTTCTGTGATGTGAACACAGAAATGTGTAAGTGAAAGAGAGAAGATAAGGTCTTTCTAAGTCAACTTTTGTCTTAAGTATTTTGTTACATTTTTTCTATCACCAAAACAGGGATAATTTTCTTTGGTGCGCCATAGTTTACTTGTATCATTATGTCAAATCCTTGCAAAGAGGGAGATTTCTTGGCATCAGTGGGAATATCCTCTGTGGTGGGTTATTCATCCATGCCTTCTCTTTCTCCTTCCTCTTCTGAGGAAACCTGTGTTCCTTCCTGTACAAGCTCAAAAGTGGGATGAATCTTCAAGGTTTTTAAAGCTTTGCATTATGTTGTAACAGCTAAACGATTTCACTTGAAATAGGAACCTGGGCTGCCTGAATATGAATGTATATTCAAATTTTGAGAAGGTTTTTAAGAAATATGTCCAGAGCAGCCACTTTAGTTCTTCTCACTATTAAGAAATGGCTTTTTTTCCCCCTAAGATTTCATGAAACTCTATGGTATATTTTATCCCAGTAATAATTTTCTTTTATTCCCCCACAATCCGCATGTTGATTCATTAGAAACATTTTTCTTCAACCTTCAAAGGATTTCTGGTGTAAGAGATCTCCCAGATCTCTTGCCTTTGTAGCATGCTGTCTATTTTAGCTAATTTGATATAAATTCTTTCTCCTCACCTTGTATTATCCCTTACTATTACTGTTAATCTTATTATTAATCAAGATGTCATTCTCTCTTTTCAAAGGTGTTATTTAGGCAGTCACTTTAGGTTTTATATAAATGTTGGTGATATTCTCTCAATGTAGTGTCAAGAGGCTCACAGTGCAACAGGCCAAAGCATGGGAACATGGCAGGAACTGCTCACACTCTGGGCCCTTTTGCTTGTCTGCCCTGATGAATTTCTACTGATGAATCAACCTCTTCCTTTCTTCTCCCTCGTTTCTCGCCCCATCCTTTCCCTCCCTCCATCTCCTCCTGTGTTTGGCACTCTAGGATAATGTACAGGCCCTGAGCAGAAGGACTCACTTTTCATTTTCCCAAGCTTTCCACCCACTTCCCTTCTCTCCTGCCAATGCACACACATGGTGCATTCATACACATGCCAGTATGCTGCTGAAATCTTGGAGAGATAAATTTGAAAAACGTGAAGAAAAAGACTAAATACTTGTATCTTGAGATGGCTATAGAACTTCCATCTTAGTGTTTGCAGTTTATTCTTTAAATAAGTAACAAAAATACTGTTTATTTTAGCAAATACAATCACATTTTGCAAACAAATAAAGATTTTTGTAAAGAAGCAGATTTTCCATGAAAGGAAACTTCTGTTTTGTAGAAGAGAAGTGAAAATAGAAGCTAACATATGAAACTACTTTGACTTACATTATGATTAATTCATAAATAACCAAGAACTATGTTCAAATGCTTCTTTAAACTTCACCAGTAAAATCAAATAACATGATTTATTCACTTTGCTTGGCGCTGTTTTTATACAGTGATGTAGCAGGCTAAGTACAATGATTTATACAGAGTACTATGCTGGGATTATTTTAACAATAATTTAATAGGATCTGAGACCAAATGGTGCATATCTCACTGTTTCTGCTTTATTCATGAATCATGTAAATTGAATAGCCAAGTGTTTACAGGAAAACAAAGCTGGGATTGGCATCAGGCATGCCTCTGTTCATACATACAGAGCAGAATGCACTCACAAATAAGTCAAACCCCAATATCTGCAGAACAAGAGGCTGTTTGGCACCTCTGGAAAAACTCACATCATTCCAATGCCTCACCATCAAGTGAGGTACTTGCTCTCAGACACCCTCAAGATTTTGACTTGTATATTTGTTCATGCCATGAATAACACTGCTGCATGATTAAAAAAAATAGGATTGATAAGACACACAAGCTCATACAGTGAAAATTCAGTAAAACACCTAATGAGCTCTTTATATGTGCAATCTGAGCCCTCAATTCATCTGTGTCTCCAGAAATTAAATTCTTTTTCCCTTGATTTATAGAAAACCCATTAAGAGTAGCAGCTCGATCTTTTGTTTTTTTTTTCACCTGGGATTAGAGAAGTTTTACATTACAAAGAAATTTCAGCAAAGTTAAGGATTTGTCCTCAGTTTTCCTCATTTAAATACAGAGTTACACATATATAAGCATTCCTCAGAGAAATCACTGCTATAATTACTTTGGATAGACATTATCTGTCTATACCATAAATATTTGGGCCACAGTACTCTGGGGTCTAATTTCTGCTACAATCAATCAGTGTTACTGAAGTTCCTGTATTATTTAGTAATTGAAACCCTGAGAAAATCTTCAAGCGCAGTTGAATTCAACAGTTTATCCTGAGTAAAGAGAGAAGACTTTAATGTTACACTGAGCCACATTAAACAGGAGAGAAGGCTAAGTTGTTAGGGCCTGCTCCTGCTTTTGTCATTGAAAAGCATTAAACCCTTTACAAAACTAGGGAGATAAAAACACATTCATAGGGAGAACACCAAACTCCTGTAGGATTGTAGAAATTATTAATGAGAGTTTCAAGTTATGAGATTTCAGCTCATACTTTGGTACATAAGTCGACCTCACATTTTGTGCTCATTTTCTTTAATAACTAAGTATAAAGATATCTTATGAAATCCAAATATGCTTCATTTGCCAAGAGCTACGCTAAAAACTCTCAAAACTGCAATAAAATCACAGCATTTTGAAAACCTGAAATAAATAATTTTATTGTCTTTCTTACAAATTTCAAAATTCAGAGCGTGCTCAATGCAAAATTTTCCTAAAATTGTTTGAAACTGCATTATGTTTTTTTCATTTTAGGATATCATATGAAATGATGTAGCTGAATGAATAAATAAATATTAATTGCCTTTAAAGAGGTCAGATGCTTTGGTTTAGTGCGTTCATAAAAATGTAGAACCTAACTATAAGATCAGCTTTAATTGTAGAGCAAATAACTTTTAAAAAGACACATTTTTTCAAATTGATTAAAAAAAATCTAGGAAGATATGTTTGTAGAACTCTATACTCACACACAGAGGCCGACACAACACAAAACTTTAAAAACACTTTGAACAAAGCTATAAAGAGTTCCAGTTTCACAAATCAGTGCCAAAGCAAACAAAGACCTTGATCTGGCACCAATTGAAAGTTCCCCATTAAAAAAAGATTAATGATAGAAACCTTCTAAAAACAAAAAAACTCCTCTCAACCCAGGAAAATGCATCCTGTAGCTTTTAATAACTGAAGAGACTGGCGTGATGTGGAATCGCTGGGACTTTGCTTGGGTATTCTTTGTTCAAATTCAAAGGAAGAGCTTATTGCATTTCTGTAGGTACAGCAGATTTTTCCTCATTGTGCTACAGAAAAAGTGTCCACTGTGTGTTGGGCACGGGAGAAAGGAAACTAAAAAGGTGAAGTTGTATAGGGATACACCACAACCTTGCACTTGCCAAGTTCTTCATAACAACTGCCAGAATTTGCTTTGCACTTATGTAGGGCAGGAATAGAAGACTCTGTACAGAAAAGAAAGTGAACAACACAGGGCTGCTTCTTCAGCCCTCACGTCTGGCCAGAGCAGCAAGGCTGGCCAGGAGCATGGCACAGATGGCATCAGGGGAGGGAAAAAGAGACAGGTTTTCCTTGCAGCACTTCTTGGAGTGGTACAGTTACCAAGCTCTTAAAGAGTACAGAGTGCCTCCCAAAGCAACAAGTTAAGATTAATCAAAGCCTAATTAATTATATTATAAATAGCTATAAAAACATTGCAAAATTAACCTATCTCTATGTTTCTTAGAATCCAGCGTTACTGGGGTTTAAGATTTTAGCCTGCTGCTTCATTCATGTCCAAATCTGAAAGCTGAAAATGCTTATTTGCCTTTTAGAGTTCTGAAAAGAAATATAAGTTAGTAAACTGAGGGGAGATGGGCAACCTCAGTGATGTACAGCGCACAGTTATGGAACGACCTGGGTGATGGGTAAAAGCCCTTGGGAAACCCTCCTTGCCAGACAGATTTAGGAATATCCCGTTCTATTTAAAGGGCTGGCAGGACTCGCAGTGTTAATAAGGAAAGAGCATCGCTTACACTGCACATCTCCCCTTTCCTCTCCTGTGCTGGCTACATCCCGTGCCGTGTGCTGCTGCGCTTGGGCACAACGGGGCTGCTTTCACTGGAAGTTTTCCGACTTTCTGTGAACACCTCAAAATAATCTTGCAGCATCGTTGAGACCTCTCAAGCATGTCAGCTGTCGGCATCAGCCGCTGTCCCCAAGGACTGGCGTGCAGCTGGAGGAGTGGGCGCAGCGCTGCGTGCAGCCCGGGCTGGGCTGGAGGCGGAGGGCACGGCGTGTTCATGACAGCGTCCCCTGACAGGGGACACTGTGTGTTTGGAAGTTCAAGTTTCATCATGCGACACAGGTTTAGGAGGCATCAGGATCAGGGCTTGGCTGCTGAGGTTTAACATTTCTCGCGCTAAAATAGCTGCCGCACCAGGTGCAACCGTCTCAACAGGGGCAGTGAATTTCATTTGCAAAACACCCTGAAAAAAACCCTCACAATATGAAACAAAGTGCATAGACTCAAAAAGTAACTTTTAGGACTGTGCTATCTAAGTGTAAACATGCAGCACGGGTGAGGCGATGTTACCCAGAGCAGTAGTACAGTCAGAGCAGGAGTGGTGCGAGACCCTCAGCCTGTTCAGAGTCCGGTTACAGCTGGACCCGGCGATGATTTCTCTTTATCTCGGTGCTGTTCGATGGACAAAAGACAGGTTAGGAGGCACCAAGGACAGCACTGAACCCTTGGCTGGTTCAATTCCAAACCTGCAGGGGATACCAATAACCACCCTCCCCAACAGAGAGCTCCCGGAGCGGCGTGGTGATGCCGGCCCTTACCCGCTGCCGCTGGTCGCTGAGGCAGAAGGTGCAGATGGACCGAGGCGCGGAGGCACCTGGTGGCGAGCAGGGCTGCGGGAAGGGCTGAGCGGGCTGAGAGGGCTGCGGGCAGGGCTGAGCGGGCTGCGGGCAGGGCTGCGGACAGGGCTGTTCAGCAGCCACCGCCTCGTCCTGCCGGCGCTGCTGNCACCTGTCGCGGCCCCGGGCTCGGCACCGGCTCCGCGGAAACCCCCCGCTCCTCCTCCTCCTCCTCCCGCTGCCGGGGGGGCCTCGTCTGCAGCGCTCCCGCATCCACCGGTGTGACCGATCCTTGGCTCCTCGCGGGGTGTACAAACCTCCGCAGTTTTTACCCGTTCTGCGCCCCCGTATTCCATGTGTGTTGCAGCCGTGCGTATGCATGTGTGTGTATTTATGTATGANGGCAGAAGGTGCAGATGGACCGAGGCGCGGAGGCACCTGGTGGCGAGCAGGGCTGCGGGAAGGGCTGAGCGGGCTGAGAGGGCTGCGGGCAGGGCTGAGCGGGCTGCGGGCAGGGCTGCGGACAGGGCTGTTCAGCAGCCACCGCCTCGTCCTGCCGGCGCTGCTGCAGCAGCAGCACGTTGGCCAGGTGCGAGATGTAGCTGGACGCCAGGCGCAGCGTCTCCACCTTGGAGAGGCGGCGGTCGGCCGGGCGGGTGGGGATGAGCCTGCGGAGGGCGCCGAAGGCCGTGTTGACGCTGTGCNGGGTGTACAAACCTCCGCAGTTTTTACCCGTTCTGCGCCCCCGTATTCCATGTGTGTTGCAGCCGTGCGTATGCATGTGTGTGTATTTATGTATGACACAGGATCATTCAGGCTGGAAAAGACCTCAGAGATCACTGAGTCCAACCTTTGACCGGTTCACAAGGTGATGACCTTGTCAACTAAACCATAGCACTGAATGTCATCTCCAGCTGTTTCTTGAACACCTCCAGGGGTGGTGATTCCACCATCCGCCTTGGCCGCCCTTTCCAATGCTTGACAGCTCTTCATGTGATGAAATTCTTCCTGATGTCCAGGCTATGTCTTCTTGTCCCTTTACTAGTTGCCTTGGAGAAGAGGCTGACCCGCACCTGGCTACAGCTTCCTTTGAGGTTATATTTTGGTTGGAGTGGGCTAATAGATCAAGCATGGAGGTGGATTTCATCACCTTCCCCAGGTAACACTAGACACACATACAAATCCAATTTCTCATTCTGTTCAGAATGAATGTCTGCCTCAATCATTTACTTATTAAAAGGTCATCATAAGCACTAATTGATTACACCTCTTTTCTTCATAAAATTTGACATCCTGTCTGAGCTCAGAGACTCATGAAAGGTCATGGCACAGGTTTACTCAAGTGAATCATCTCTACCTGATTAAGCAGCCCTGGCTGACTCTTTTTCTGCGGTCCTGGAAGCTTATTTGTGGTGACCTAAATATGAATCCTTCTTCCCAAATCAGGGCTGGATTAGCAGTCGTATCTCTCTAATCATGGGTGCACACACTAAAGCTAGGCAGCTGCTTAGACATGTTTGGCTGGGACTCGTGCCCTCTCAAAATACAGCTGGTATCAGCAGTCAGGGCTACATCTCTGCAATACAGTCCTCTGCTGGGATGGCAAAGTGCTGGTTTATGTTGGTTACACTTTCTGTTTGGGCAGCAGTTGTAGGAAAAAATGGACAAATACATCTGTCAGCCAGTTGCAGCAGTATCCTACCATGGCCTATTAATGGGCAACACTTCTTTAATGTAATTTTCCTTTATATTACTTGGGAGAAAGAGGACGAGAGTCTTTTGATTTCCCATTGGATGATGTTTTGGAGATTTTTGTGATTTCTGTAGCAAAATATTGCTGCAATAAAATTAGCTTGAGGTTGAGGTGTTTGACAGCAAAGGCTGAAGAAATGCAAGGCTGGATGGGCAGGTATGTGCCATGCTATTGATCCAAAGGAATTCCTTTGCAGTGAGAGCAGTATGTAGCCTTCCATCATCAGATGCTGGGGAAAGATGTGTTCAAAGTCATGCAGTTTTCCTAAAGTTTGTGAAGATAACCATGTCCTGCTCTCACAGTAGGATATTCTACCAGCTTAATCTTTCAAAAAGTAAATTATCTAGAAAGTTCTGGAGTTAAATTTCAATCCTTAGATGTGCTGCTTTTTTGAAATCTCCAGGTAAGCCTTCTCTGTCCTCCATGCAGGTTTCTTCCTTTTTGTCACCTTGAATATTTCTAGAATGAAATTCCTGACCAGACAAAGTCAGCAAAAAAACTCCCATTGACTTTAATGGAGGCAGGATTTCACCCTTGATATGTTCTGGTAGCTGAGCAGTGGAGATAATTGATTCTTTGTCAGACTCATTCATTTGCTTACCAGTGGTTTCCTGTCCTTAGTATCTCAGATTTTTGGTTGTGTTTTTTTTTTTTTTTTTTTTTTTTTTTTTTTTTTTTTTTTTTTTTTTTTTTTTTTTTTTTTTTTTTTTTTTTTTTTTTTTTTTTTTTTTTTTTTTTGTTTTTGTTTTTTTTTGTTTTTTTGTTTTTTTTAATATTACTGAAGGTAAACCAAACAAAATCAACCTCCTTCAACAAAAAGAAAACTAGAACTGGTATTCTCAAAGTCAGACTTTATGGCTTATTGATAAACCAAGAATGAGACGAGGAATAAGCGATACCCAGGAATAAAATGATGCTATGTCTGCAGAGAAAACCAGAATGATTTTCTGTGACTTCACAGCAATAGCTAATGTGGGGGTTAAGGACAAAGGGGTGGCTGAACGATTCTTGTTCTGTTTCCAAGGCAGTTGGAAATAGTAATGAAAGAAATGTTTTTTTTTTTTTCCTTTTGATTAGATAAGAAGTCTTGTAAAAAGGCCAAAATGCTGCTGACTTTAATTACTAGGTTATTGATTGGGATAATATTTATGCAAGTGCTAGGGGGAGCATATTCCTCAAGGAAGGTGTGCAGCATTGCTGTTATTTTACAATTTGCTGAATTGCTAATAGTGAGCAAGAATGGGGCTGCATGAATGCAAAGCAGAAGACTGGGCAATATTTTATGTGCAGTGATAAGGTTTTGCCTGAAATTTGCCTTCATGCTACATGGAGAAAGTTATCTGATATCCATTGTAAGGAAGCATTCAACAGTATTCAAAAGACTGGAAATATGAAGTATCTCACTGATTAGTTGCAGTCTAGTGGCTGGTATTTCTTTAATTTGCCTTTATTTTTTGAAGAACAGCCTTAATAGGAAATAAAAAAAAAAAGAATTCAGAAGAAAGCAATTTGGAAAAACTATACCTATGAAAAGAGCAAGTTATTTAGAGGATAACAAAAGAAACAAATCTAAATTAGCAGTGTTGAATGTCTCTGGTCACAGCCAAGAAGCCTTCCAAATGCATTTTCATTAAATAGGAAGTATAACACAAAATTATTCCCTTGTTAAAAAAAGACATTTAGAGACAAAATGCCTTTAAAAAGAAATAGTTGAATGTTTGCGGCCTCATTCTGTGCCTGCAGGTCACACTGACTTCAGAGAGACAGTTGTTTATTCAAGAGCAGAAATATGGCACTATTCTATGGACAAAATTTTTGTTTTTTTTCCCCAACTGTTCATATTTTTCTGCCTCACTCCACAGTGCTTCTTGCCACACACTGTGTTTTCTGAAGGATTATGCTGTGTTTGCCTTCTCCATCAAAGCCATTACACATACACATGTATTTTTATTTCTGCTTACAATATTGCTCACATGTATGAGAAGATATGTGTGTGTTGTAGGCACAGATCTTGCACAAATTTCCAAACCACTGTTATTAACTGTTTTATTAACCAGGATACTTCTTCAGTGCTTACCTGATGAAGAAGGTGCATGCTGTGCTTCCATCACATTTGACAGAAGGGAGAGTCCAGCTCTAACAAAGAGAAATAAATACAGGATATTGATGGCTGGAAATGTCCACAGAGCTGAAAATAATATATTTGACAAAATGTTATCAATTATGTGTCTGTCTTGGACTTCGGCTGTGAGAGCTACTGCTGTCCTTCACAAACCTGGGTGATGGAGTTGTCATTTTTATTGCAATTTTTAATAAATGTGACTGCCATAAAATACCTGTTGATTGAAGAATCTTTCAAATAGCATTTAACTCTATACAGGTTCTTTAAGGGAGTGATTTTAAAGACAAAAGGTTGAGGAATAGTCAAAATATGGGAGGTGCAAGAGAATTTTTTGGAGAAGAAGGACTTGCATAGTGCATGTTAAATGAGGAAAGGTTAATCAAGAGGTGGACTTAAGGCTTCATGTGCTAAAATCCTGTCAGGTGCGATGGTGAACCTTCCAGATTGTAATAAATATCCTACACACATTTTGAACTCTCAGTCTGCTACTGCAAATGCAAGTTCCCAGGCCGGAGAGGAACAGGAGCAGCTCTGCCCTGCACTGCTGGTAGTTGATTAATGTGGGATCTAACAAGTCTCTTCTTGATATTCCAGCCAGCCAGATTTAGCATGACACTCATCTCCTCACTTGCAATCTCTTCACTTACAATCTCTGTTCTTCATCTGAATTGATCTGTGCCACGATTCTCCGGTGTGTTAATGAGTTTTCTGTGTGGTGGAGTACTAGAGGCCTTGTTAAACGCCATCAACATCCTGCCTACTGCATTTTATTTATACACACACTCTGTTAATCTTGATGAAAAAAAGCTGAGTTGTTTATCTTTAAGTTTTTGACAAAAATTTGTCTTACAGTAATTTTCTCCGCTCTGGCTGCCCACAGAGGCAAATCCAAATATATTATTCACCTGCTATTTCAAAACCACTTAGACTTGCCAAGTCTAAGTGGTGTTTTACACCATTGTGCTGATACTCTCAAAGCTGTTATTAACTGCCTCAGAAGTAATTCTTGATTGTGGTTGCATTCAGCAGAAAGATGACAAGGCAAGTTCTTTTCTCTGTCAGGCTGAAGTGGTATAAGGACAATACGCCTGCCCTTGGAAACAAAATGTTTTGGAAGCAGTGTTTCTGCAGAGCCTGTTTTGTTCATTAAAGCTGCCAGAGCCCTCCCTTGCCTGCTGCCTTATTTCCCTCCTTTTAAAATCTGTCCTGACAGAGCTTGGTTAGTGTTTGGGAAGATGTTGTCTAGAACATTCTGCTGTTATGCATGGTTTGGGATCTGAGACCCTTTGCTAATCCATTTGAAAATCCCTGTGTTGGTGAGAAACCCGACCTTACATGAAGCTGTGGTAGCTTGGGTCTCTGTGTAGCTGGCTGGCTGGCTAGGAGGGGCTCTCCCATTCTCCTGTACTTTGCCTCAAACATGAATCCATGCCTCAAACATGCAGTGCAGAAGTGTGCTCAGCTTGGTTTTAGAGGGAAAAGGGACTGGGAGCACCACCCAGCAAGGTGTCCTGCTCTTCAAATTCTTCTCATGACAAAGCATCAAATCTTGTGCTCTCTGTCCACTTCTAGATGCTGTTCCATGATGGTCAGTCTGTGTAATGTTTTACTACCTCACATCCCATGTTTTTGCCTTTTCAGAGACTGGGTTGCTAGGTCTGTTTTGTAATGTCTCATGATCCAGGCTTACCAGCTTTTCTGGAGTTTTCTAGGTCACTGAGAAGTAGAATGTATAGTATTAAATAGGCATTGAATTTTCACACAGACTTGTGTTTGGTTGGGGTTTTTTTCTTCTTTTTTTTTAATAAAGGTGGAATGCTGCTGTAGAAATGCAATTGAATTTTAGTTATAAAAACTACTCAGCTACTATAATAATGAACAGGAACATGAGATGTAGAATCATCCAGTTGTGTGGAACTATTGCAGACACTTCAAAATGCTTATTGCAATTTGATTTGTTCCATCTTCCCCTCCCAATCATAGTTACATCTGCCAAAAAAAGCTTTTTTCACCCCATACTTCTACTTTTACAGTATCCTTTTATGAAGAGCATTATACTGCACAAGATTTTGTAGGTACTTTAGAGAATGTATTTCCAACAATATCTTCAAAGTGCTTAGAGCTGACTAATTCAAAGATATCCCAAAGCCCATGAAAGAAATGTAATTGATTGTATAATTACCACAGCTTCTGCAATATCACTGCAACTGAAGTTGTTTGTATGGTTTCTGGCCCTCTTCTCAGCTTCTAGAGTCTCCTCCTATGAAGATACTCAAAATCTGACATTCTTTAGATACTTCACTTTGTTCTCCTTAGTGCTTCAATTCCACACAAGCATTTCTGTTAGCAAAGACGTCTCTGGTCATGATTCCATAGTTCAAATTAGATTCAAGGACAGATTCAATTTCAGTTACTCAGGTTCAGGTCAGAACTGACTCCACTGCCACCAGCTGAGTTAATCTGTCCCTGCACCAGTGTAGCTGGTGGCATCATCAGAGCAATAATGAGCTTTAAGTTGCTGTTGAAAACACTTTATTGATATTAAAGGCTGAATGAAGGTAAATTCCTTTGTGTTCTCAAGTTTTGCCAGACAAGTTGAAGTGGAACATATGTATCTGTATAAAAACATAAAGCTGTTTCAGTTTCAGATGTGTGTTGTAAAGAAGACAGCCAACTTTTCAGGGCCATGTGATCCTACAGTTTATAATAAAATTGTCTTATCCCTGACCTTTAACTCACATTTGAGGCAGGGGGAGTAGATACTTTTATCTTCGGACAGGGATGTGGAAAATTTTCTAAAAAGTTCCTTTAGTCAATCTCTAATTAAGCATGAAAGTTTTAATGTGATAATTTCACAAGTTGGAAAAAATAAAACCAAAGCAATTATCTACTTAAAATAGAATTTACTCTAAAATACTGTAATTGAAAAGAGTGTTTTGGAAGCCTAAATCCACAGCTGTTGGTGAAGATTTATTCAGTGGTTCTTTGGAGCTGAACTAATACAGTTTAATAAATAATAGGTGAACTACAGCAAACAAAGAGTTTACAGTCTGAAAGCTTACAAGAATATTCTGTTAAGCCAAACAAACATGGAATGATGCCAGTATTATGCTTTTGGAATGAATTTCTAGCTCTTTCAGGGTAGATACTATCATGTTAAATAAGTCTAACTAAGCTAGTTAGATTAGGGATCTGTGCAGACCAAAACAATCTCGTGTGTACTGCAAGTATACAAGTTTATTAGAGACTGCACACCAAAGATCAAGATCAGACAGAAAACCCTCTATGAAGATTATTTGACCTTTCTTGGGATTCCTATCATTTGGGAAAGATAAATAATTCTCATTAAGATTCCTGCTGACAGCTGGCAAACCAGGTGGTCCTGCAGAACACAAATGCAGGATCCCTCATCCTGAGTCTTTAAAGATTGTGCACATATGAAGTGGTTTAATGGTGCTCTGAATTAAACCAAACTCTTTGTTTTAGTTTCAACAAGAGCTGTTTGCCTTGTGTTTTCTGCACATGCCGTGCTGTCTCCCTGAAATTTGCCCAATTTGTTCTCGACCTTGCAGCACATTTTGGAGTCTTGTAGATCTCTTCTTTTGTGTTTCTCTTTAGTTTAAAACAACCAGAGTTTCCAAGCTGCCTTGTGGGGTGTCCTTAGCACTGTCCAAACCAGTGCTCTTCCCTCACAGTGCTGCTGCTGGATCTTTCCTGGGATATACATCCTTTCCTTGCTAGAAATACTGACTCATGTCACAGGTTGTCCTTTCTCACTTCTGACTGTCACTAACTGCTCTCTGCCCAGGATTCCTGCTTCTCTCTGGGCCAGCACACAGGGCCAAGGTGTTTCAAACACTGTCCCACAACTATGGCTTGTGTGTGATCTCAGCTTTCATGGGAACAGTGAAAATGCAGATCATATAGGAGAGAAGGAAACTTGAGTTCCTGAACTGAGCATGCCTAATGGAGAGCTGCCTGGATTCACAAATACATGGTGCCACACCTCTGTTAAGTAGCCCCTAAAGTAAGCCCTGCATCTTTGTTAAAAAGCTCTCTAGTTAAGTGATTAAACTTTTGGCTTTACTAAAGCCCTTCCTGAATGGAGATCTTAAAAAAATTTTAGTCCATTTGAAATGAATGACGTTTAATTTCATTTATTGCTTTTGTCAATTCTATCTAAACATCCACTGCGATCGCTGATGTTACTTGCAGGGAGAGAGCCAATTGTGTTTGTATAGGTAGAGTACATAAAATTTCTTAGCGTTTCTATTGTCAGTTCTTATTTTTCCAGCTGTACTTGCTGGTTCTTTTGGACACTTTGTAGTAACCCACAGCCAAATCTTATAAAATAACGTTTCCTTTTATATGAAGTATACTACCAGAACCTTGTAAAAAGAAATTCTGTTCTTGTGTCTGGTGTGAAGAAAGTGTGGTTAAAGAAACTGCAGTTTGACATATCCATCAACTATATTGAAAATTATTTCATACAGGAAATAATGGCTTTCTGCTGAGATCATTAAAATGAAATTCTTGACTTGTCTTGGGATCCTTGAAGGTGTGGAGAGGCAGACTTGCATAGTTCTGTGCCTGTTAGGCATGTATCTGCATGCTGACCTGCCTTCCAGGCAGACCTGAATAAGTTGCTTGCCTGAAAGGTGCTGTACAAAGGCTCATAACTCACTTTCCAGGCAGACAAGAACAGGTACTTGTCTGGGAGACAGCCCTTTGTTGATAACCTGCCTCCAAGGCAGATCTGTCTAGTTATCTCTGCTGTCTTTGAAGCAGCTCCACACAGAGTTGTGTGTCCTTAGCGGGCTCGCTGCTGCCTGCCTGGGAGGTACTCGGGCTGATCATCTTCCTTCTAGAAAATCCTGAGCAATTAGCTACCCCAAACAGCAGCTCTACAAAAGGGACATTTGCAATATGAACTTGCAAATGTGTTTACTTCTGACCAATCACTGTGTCTGGTGTTCTTTATTAACCTCCCATGTATAAGGACTGTAACAAACATCCCTCTCCCACGCTTAGAAAAATAGAATAAAGAACTTGTCAAAAATTTCTACTAATATAGCACAGAGCTCGCACATGCTGGTTTCTGTGGCAGTAATCAGGCTGCCAAACTTGCTGAAGGGAAGGAACGGAGTAGGGACTTTTAAAAAAAATATTCAAAATTGATATGCTGTGTTGAAGGACTAAAGGGAAGGTGGACACTGCATTTCAATGTCCAGTCTTAAAAATGGCATCTAATATTTATGTCAGGGATCCAGTTCTCAGTTATATAACATCATAAGTGCTACATGCTCAATTCTAATCACAGAAATGCTTTATTTTGCTTGAAAAAAAGAGAGTAATTACTAGTTAACTGTAAAATAGAATTTTGTTTCTTTTCTTTTCTTAGAGAAATTGAGATTGCAAGTCAGATATTAGACTTGAGAAAAAAGGTTCATATACCTCAAGGCCATAAACTAGCAGCAGTTAAGTCACCTGATAAAGGATAGATCAGATATTAAGCATTTTTATGTTTGGTGCAATATTGTTGTGTAAGTATATCAGTGTAATTCTGCAGTAGGTTGGTTGCAGTTGGTTATAATCACTCTGGCAGGCATGGAATGAGCTCAGAATTAGGCTCTTATTTTAGTTCTGCTTGTGTTTTGTGGAGGAAGCAGGAATTTTACTTTAGATATGTTAGTCTTGGATACAGTGTGACACATCCCATGTGTTTGGAAAACATTATGTTAACTCAGGAAGTGCAGCAGTTCACTGTAGGTACTGCAGTACCTGTTGGTCCTACTCTGTTTATTCCCGTAGTCTGATCAAGTTCACTTCTGTACTAATATCTGCTGCCAGGGATAATTTCTCCCTCTTTCAGTCCCCCTAAAGCTCTCAGCTGGGGCTGTTTGCACCAAGAGCACTTAGGGGTGGTGCACTTGTCCCAGCAAAGGTGTGTGGCCACCCTCAGGCAGAATGCAGGAGCACTTTGGGTAGGGAGACACATGCCCAGTGCAAGCTGTTCTCAGTTTGTGGCTGGCCCAGTGTGATTTGTATCATATCCCTGGATGCATGGGTTGTGGGATTTCTGCTGCACAATCCTGCACGTGGGCTGTGGAATAAGGAGGATATTTCCCCTCTCATTATAGGCACTCTGGTGCCTCTGTATCATAGGAGGAACATGATTAAAAAAGACAATCTTGTACTTGGAAAAGAAAGCACTGAATTTTATATTAGTGCTTTAATTCTGATCTAAGCTAGTTTCATAGTATAGAAAGGCTTTCTTCTCCCTCTCCTGCCCAAATTAATTTCACTCATTGGGCATGAGGAATAGAAATTAAGAGCCTGAAGTCATGCTGTGATATCCAGAAATACAGGTATGATCCCCTTTGTCTTTTTCCTCATCTTTCTTTTCCTCAACCTCTTTCACCCCATCTTTATTCCAGCATATTTTGACTAATGATTGTGGCTGAAGAAATTGAAATATGCTTATGGGTATTTCTCAAGCAGACTAAGTTTGTCAGCTAAATTATTCATTGTGAAACCTCAAAGACAAAGACTACACTTAGTGTGATAGTGACTGGACTGGACCTTTGGGTCCTGCCACAACAGTGGGATGCAGCATTGACAACATTCACAGTTTCAAAGGAGCACAAATGACAACACAGATCTTTCCATCACACATGGGTGAGGTGGAGCTGAAAAGCAGAACCTGCTCATGAGATAAGAGCTGGGTGCTGAGAGGGGAGCAAATGCCCAGTTACAAATAAAAAGCTGCAAGTGCCAAAATGTAATGGAACTGGGTATGATATTTGGGTGTAGGATATTTATTAAAATTCTGCCTTTGTGAGACATAGCTGCGTCCAATCACTGCCTTTGTGAGACATAGCTGCGTCCAATCACTTCCCCAGCAGCCTGTAATTAAACAGGGTTACTTTGTTGTTCATAAACCAGACCGAGATTGTTGCAAGCCACCACATGTCCTGGTGCTATGTGCCACTAACTAGGGTAGCTTTTGATCAGCAGGAATGAAACCATACTTATTTGGGTTCATATTTTGCTTTCTGCAAGACCTGGAAATGTTTATAGTAAAATGATGAGCTGTTACGTATGTATCAGTTGATAATAGGTGGCAAGTTACTGGTCCAAATAAGTTTAAATAATTTTTGAGGAGTAATTGAATAGTACATTTGAAACGTGAAAGTTTATTGAAGAAAATGAACGAACCTCAGGTTTTCATCGAAGACTTTGAAGGGATTAATAGGAAGCAATTGCTTCCTATTAGGAAGAAATTCTTCCCTGCGAGGGTGCAGAGGTCCTGGCACAGATTGCCCAGAGGAGCTGTGGCTGCCCCATCCCTGGAATTGTTCAAGTTGGATGGGGCTTGGAGCAACCTGGCATAGTGGAAGGTGTTCCTGCCTGTGGCAGGGAGTGGAACAGGATGAGCTTTAAGGTCTTTTCCAACCCAAACCATTCTATGATTCTATGACTTTCTTTTTATTGGTGCAGTGTACTTTTCTAACTCAGCATTTTGGAGTTTGCCAAATGTCTTGCACAAAAATCCTCTGATGCTCACCTATGTGTATTTTGAGAAACATCAAGCACTAAAGACAAGACTTTAAAAGATATAGACAGAAGAAAAGAGATGCTGAAATCCAGTGATTGTGTTAGAGAGTTGAATCTATAGTAGACATGGGTAACCAAAACTCTGAACCCTACAAGCTTTAGTGAATTCAATAAAGAGTAACACAGATCTGAGCTCTCCATAGTTATTAGTTTGAGTTTTGTGATGCTGAAGTCCCTGCCAGGCTTTTGCTGATACTGCTCATGTTCTTCATCTCTATCCTACATAACAAAATATTTCCTCACACAGTATGCCATGATGTCCAATATACAGTAAGAATGATGAGTGCAATTACCAGCTGGGAGTGAAGTGGAAAACTTCAGTTTGTCCTCAGTTCATAGCCCTTCACTGGATCAAATCAGACACTCAGGGCATTTTGGAAACTCAGGCCCGTTTCCTAGGCACAGCATTTTTTACACCTTGGTCAAGGTTACTTTGTGGGGTGTGAATACCCATTCTGATGCAGTGGGTGGAGAATAAATTGCCTGGAAGTGCTATTTTAGACATGAATGGAGAATATTTACTTCCACACTTTACTTGGGCCAGACTTTTTCTCAGGCATTATGTTTTCAGGGTGAGCTATGACCTGTTTTTCATTTTCTCCTGGCTGTTTCTCTCAAGAAATGGGTCTATCTCTGTGCTCCTTTCCAAATGAAATCCCACTGCTCATCCTGTTTTTAAACCAAATCAGCATTCCACCCCATCTCCTTTTTGCCACCTGAGATGTAATAATTTAAATGCTTTGGGAAGGAAAAACAGCCACTAAATGTAGTGATGGAGAGAAATGTGTTAGAGTAAGCATTAGTTCTACAAAATGCAGAAGTCCTGGATTCTGGATTCTTGTGATTTTCTGCTTGTTTTGGAGTTGGGTTATGACTGAGCTCTGATTAATGCTGCAAGTTTTTCTTGACGAGGGTGTGAAGTTTATTATTGCCATCTAAGTGTTTGTACTGATAAACTGTGTTGGGATACAGGGCCTTTGATTCTCTGCTGGGTTGGAGTTCAAACCAGCTCAAAGATTTAAAAACCACTGAGTGGACTGCCAGACAGGCACACAAGCAAGCTGCTTGCATATGTTTTTTTCCCTGAAAATCCATGCAAAAAGCCTAACTCATCTCACCCCTCCCTGAACTGTACACTTTCCATAGGTCGTGTTTGTCCCTGACATCCCTTTAAAGCTGGAGTTAAGCTTGCTCTGCCTTTGCTCCATCAGTCTGACTATCAGTCTTCAGTCTGACTTTTATCCACACAGCCTTTGCCTGTCCTGGGGCCTTGAAACTGCTCCCAGCTGGTTTCTAAACCTTCAGCAGGGCTCTGGTTTTGGCCTTGCAGCACCATTTATTTCTCTGCTGCATCTTTTCATTAAGGGTGGATCCATCCTGGTACAATGCGTGGGCCCATTCTTCCTATCCCCATGCCTGTTGGCATTTGCTGGATTTAAGCTCACCAGAAACTCACAACACAATTGCAGGCAAGCAAATCAAGACATATTTTTCTGTAAAACAATTAAAGTCTTCCCCACTTCTAACACAGCATGTAAGGAGCATATTTTCCACTTCCATGTGCTGAATTTGTCTCTCATCATTACATCATCTCCTCTTGTCCAAGAGTGCACCTTGCCCAAAGGCAAGATGGCAGCTTTTGCTCACTCTGAGTTTACTTGTAGATTGGAGAGCATGAAAAAAAAAGTGCTACTGGCATGGCCAGCAGCTAAATGTCAAAATTTGGCTCTAAGACAATACTACTTAAACTATTTCTCTAAGTAAGTGCTCCTTACACAAGGAGGGATTGAAGGATCAGACTCATAGCATTGTAAAATCACTCTCTTAGGAATATTCAGAATTGCCTAGAACATTTTGAATCTAATTCTCCAAACCCTCAGGCAGCTTTGAATATCTCAGCTCTAATACATTGAACTAACAGACACTGATATAAAAAAATGAGAGGGTGATGCTCTGTTCTACCTCAGGGACGGCCGGATTGCTGCGGGCTGTGCAGCCCAGCTCTGCCCGCGCCTTGCTCCTGGCCAGGGCTGCACAGGGGTCACCACAGGAGTCCAGGTCATCCATCTGCCCCAAACCCCTGCTCTGCTGTTCTAAGGGATTTTTTGGGTGGCAGATGTCGCTGCTACATCAGCAGACAGACCGGCTCTCCCTGCCCAAGCTGCCGCCACTGGTTTCTGCAGCGGGCTGGAAACCTCCCAGCACAGAGACATCCTCGAGGCAAGGCAGCGCAGAATTTCACCCTGTCTCTGCGCTAGACGGATTTTAAAAGATATTTTATCTTACTAGCTCAGATGTATTTCCTTAGAGAAATTTTTATAGCATCCAAAGCTGCCGAGACTTGCTTTTCCCGCTGTCTGTGCGCGGAGGGTGAGGATGGCCGTGATGCTCTTCATCCCCAGCGGCAGCCAAGCTGCTCCCAGCACGGGTACCACGAGATGGCACTGCGTTCCTGCTCTTCACAGCAGCTTCAACTTTACTTTAACCTTGCTCCAAGTTAAGTATTTCATCAGAAGGATTTCTTCTCAGCAAAGATTTTATTTTCCCTCAAAAAACTGAACGGAGAAGATTGTTTTTATTGTCTTTTTTTTTTTTTTTTTTTTTTTTTTTTTTTTTAAATATAGAGGCTGTAAAAGAAGCTGGCGGAAACTTCAGGGTTTAAAGGGATAACTTGGAATGTTTTCCATAGTGTGTCACCCGGTTCGCCACCTCGGGTCACTCTGCAGCTGCAAATCTTGCAGTTGTGCAAGGGGACTGAAAATGTCACGCAAGCATCAGAATTTGGTCACCTGGTTGTATGCCAAATTCACATTTCTTGTAATTGTGATGAGTTGTTTCCTTTTGAAGAAATGTTTTTCACCTAACATCTCTTCCTTTTTCTTTTTTCCTACCTTTTTCTTTCTTTTTCTTTCTTCTTTAATTCCAAAATCTCTAAGGGGTACAGTTAGCTCTCTGATTGAGAACAGGAATGGGGATGAGGTGGGTAGTGGAGGCAGGATAAAAGAGTTATTTTTTCCCTTGTGCTATCAACTGAAGAACACCTTGGAATGTTTGAAATTAGATTATTTTATAAATATTGTATTACAAGACTGTAAACACTAAAATAATCACTTTGTAAATACTTGTTTGTAAGAATCACGTGTTTAATTCCTTCAGCTGAGTGTCTGAGGACAACACAGGAATAAATTCAGTGCAAGTAGGATAAACTCTCTATGCCATCAGTTTCCTCCAGCAGTTCATAATATATTTAAGCTGATAATGATGGAAATTATTTTTGAACAAAATGCTATTTGAGATATTTGCAATTTAAAAAATTACATTTTAATGGGATCTTTGCTGTCTTATGTGAGCTTGCATTGTGTGTGTTGTTGTAACAAGAAAAATGAAAGAGGAGAAAAAACTCCTTGAAAACAATTTCTCTAAGGTTGACAGGTAGGTAAAATCTTAATTTACATTGCAGACATTGCTTGGGACTCAGAAGGGAATAAATACATAGAGACAGCCTGTTCCAATCCTTTCAGTTCTCCACAGTACTGTCAAGAGCTGCAACTCCTGCCCTTTCAGTCATTGCTGGTGTAGTTCTGTACACAGATGAGTAGGAAATGCTTCTTTATTTTCAAAATGAATTCCAGTCAGAGGTAGGCTAAAAGCACCATTCATTTAGATTAAAGATCTTGAAACTATCATGTTTGCAACCATTTGTCACAGTTTAAGTAGCAGTGCATAAATGTCATGCTGTTGGTATACAATTTAATCTCTGCTGACAACAGCTCCATTTCTAAAGTTTCCTCAGCATCTTTTTTTAATGGCTTACATTTCTTATAAACAACCTCTGCTGCTTATGCAGAAATAGGACAGCTCTGTAGGCTGCCAGGCCTGCACCTCCTCAACATGGGGAAAAAATGGTAAAGCATCAAGTGCAGTGTGTGTGGGAGCATCAGGAAAAGGGTCCTTGCACCTGATTCCATGTGCATCCCATCAGTGCATGGGGTTCCATTCTGCAGGGACATTTGATGTTTTTTTGTTTTTTCAGGTCAGAACATATAGGGTAGGTTTTGTTTTGTGACTTTTTCCACTGTTCAAACCAGTGGAAAGGTAACTCACAGGACAAGAGTTTGATATTGTTTCCATCATCTTTCCAGTACATAAAGGAAGCCTACAAGAACCATGGAGTCCTCTTGCAAGTGCATGTAGTTATGTAGTAAGGGGAAACGGTTTCAAACTGAGAGTAGATTTAGAGTAGATATTAAAAGAAAAAGTCCTTACTGTGACAGGAGTGAGACACTGGACAGGTTGCCCAGAGAAGCTGTGGATGCTCCATCACTGGAAGTGCTCAAGGCCAAGTTGGGTGGTTCTCTGGGTAATCAGGTTTGGTGGAAGATGGCCCCACCCACAGCAGGGGGGGTTGGAACCAGATGATCTTTGGGGTCCCTTCTAAATTAGGCTGTTCTATGATTCTATGATATTTGGAATCATATATTATTAATATATTAAAAAAATGAGCGATGATTACAATTTTATCAAACATGAATGCTTAAATTCTAGTGGATGTCACTCTCATTGTACTGTTGGCAGAATGTTTATAGCTGTAGGCCTTTACTTGCATTAAAGCATTGGCCCAGAGAGAATAGGTTATAAATCCCAGTGTCTCTTTCCAGGGATAATGTCCTTTATAGACCTTCTATAGATCTTCTGATTCTGTCTGTGCTTGAGACTCTGCCCAGCCTGGATCAGGTGGAGGAAAAGGTCATGAATTATGTGCCACTAAGAAACTTTGCTGAGCTGTGTCATTGCAACTCACAGGAGTTTTATGGGAATATATCTTCAATAGAGAAAATTAAGGTGTTGGTACATGGAAGACTACACTGATAGAAACATAAATTGCAGAAATCTCATTGCTTCACACTTGCAAACAGAGATGCAAAAAAGTTATTTACAGTCTAAGTATGTTTTCAATAACCCAAAGAGATAAGAGGGTACAAATGAGTTGAGGACATCCTGAAGGACTTGGAGGTCTGTTTTGGTGGGATACTTTTGATACAGCTGAAGGTGGCTCCTAAAGATCAGGGTTAATGTTTTTCTTACAAAGTCACTGATGAGAGTGGTTCATATCAGTACTTCAGAAAAACACTCTAGTCGGTGCTGCTAGGCTTTTGTAGTTATCATCTGCAGCTTTTGAAATGTGTGCAATTGTTCTGGGTAGGAAAAGAGGAGAAAGTATTTTAAAGTATAACCTTTATTACCACAGAACCATTATAACCATTTATAACCAGAGTAACCATTATATCCACAGAAGAAAATTTCAAGCCTATGGAAACAGAATCGGCCCTAGCTGACATATTTAAGCTGTGCCAATGCTAAAAAACATTAGAGTCTCCTGAGTCTGCAGGGGGTCAGTTTAGCTGGAAGTTGCTGTGAATAAGTAGCAGCATCAAATTCAGGTAAAGGAACAGGACTGGCAGAAAGAACAAGTTGAGACAGGAGCTGGTGGTAGGAATTAGGAACCAGGAGCCAGGCAGCAAGAAAGATCGAAGAGATCAGGGGTTATTATATACAAATACCTCATACAAAATGCTATGAATTTTAATTTGCAGGGGCAAATATTACATGAAAATCTGGAGGATGGCAAGGCAGCACTGCATCTGGATTCATCTTGCAATCTGCTAAAACACACCTGGTGGAAGATGGCTGTCCATCCTGTGGGATTATAAGGAGCCCATGGTTCACAGTGGTGCTTTGCACCCTCTCTGGCCCATTTGGCAGCTCAGTTACTTTGCAGCACTGGTTTTCATTGCAGCATTAGTTCTCACAATGTTGCAATGCTTTTATTGCACCTTTTCTGACACATGATTACAAATGCTAGACCATCTCAACACCTGTGGCATAAATAGTGTTTTTCTGTTTTCCTGTCTTCATTTTCATCACGGATCTTCTTTCCCTGGCACTGTAGGAGCTGCTGGTCCAGATGGTCGGGACAAATGGAGAGGTCTCTAAAGCAAGGTGTTGGAACTTGTGGTTTATTGCTAAGGGTGTGGGTGAAAGGGCCCTGCTTGGAGCTGCGAGCTGCAGCGCCGAGCAGGGCTGTGAGCAGGAGGGTAAGAGAGAGTAGAGTAAGAGAGTAAAAGTAAGAGAGGTAAGAGCAAGAATAAGAGAGGTAAGAGAGTAAAGTAAGTAAGAGAGGTAAAAGCAAGAGTAAGAGAGGTAAGAGAGCGAGGTTCCTGTTACAATACAATAAATCTTTTTCTGTGTTGAATATTCTAATTTTCACTAACCAATCTAATACAAGATACAAATCCTATAGCATTTACATACAGCCTATAAGAATCACTACATTACCATACTGTGTTACACTTTAAACCCTAATAACTACCCTTTGGACCCCTCTGCCAAGTTAGCAGGGTCTTTTTCTGGCCTTTGGACCTGTCTGCAAGCAGAGGGAATTGTTCAGTCATGAGGGGATTACTTTTCAGCTGGCCATGCTATTGTTTTCTAGTTGTTCAGTAACTAAGGTTTGGTAACTCAAAGATGGCTTTCATTTCGATCTTGCTTATAGTTTCCATATTCTCAAAATCTTTTGCCAGGCAGTCATATTTATAAGGTTTTCCATTTTCATCTTCCCCAACATGGCACCCCAGTAAATCCTCTCTGGACTTTGCTTTTGTGCAGCTGACAGCCACACTGGCCTATTTCCCCACACCAGCCTGCTCAGCCCCACCAGCACTGGGATAAGTCCTCTTCCACCTCTTCTTTTTTTCTCCTCCAAAAACTTCACTTTTTAAAATCCGAGACTTTTATTTCTTCAAGGTCACTTCAGATTTAATTTACCAATATGATATATTTGAAGAGTTAATTTAATCTAATATGGCATTTTAAAAAATTGCTGTACAAATATATTGTAAGTATGATCACATCTCTCTGAAATGAAAATCAAGACCACTCAATGTCCTTTTGTCAAACTGATTGTATCTAATTAAAAGAGAAAGAAATCCCAGCGATGCAGCTTTTCTTCCCATTAACATGCACTGCACAGGTTACTACCTAATTTAATACAGAATGTTGTCTTGCTTTGCTCTATTCTTGATGAAACTGCCCTGTTTAGATGAAGTTAAGAGAAATTGTGAGCAAAAGAAACAGCAATCCCCACCCTAATACACAAAGATATATCATTTGACCATTTATTTCTTTTCCTCAGCGAGTGTATCTAACTATGGAAGCAGATGGACTGGCACTTGGCCTCATAACACTGCTAGCCTGGCACTCTGAATTCTTAGTAAATAGATAAACATGCCCATAAGATTAAGTGACAAATTCACATCAGCACCCAAAGCTTTGATCAATACCACTAATCCATTAAGGATTACAACAAAGCATCTTATGTTTCTGTCTCTTCTTTCTGGAATTAAAAGTGAAGCGAAAAATAACAGAATAAAATATTTTAAAAATTAAATGAAAAAAGAAAATTACTCTTTGCACATTTTAAAGATAAAGAGCCCTCATTAATGCATCTGCTGGACTGGACAGACTGCCTTTGAAAGCAATTTAAGTTTAACAAAGTAATTTTCAAATGAAAACAGGAGCAGCAGGTTTAAAAAATGAAAATGTAATAGGGGCAGCCAAACAGCCAGATCCAAAATCCCATCTATCTCCTGAATCTACAACAGTTAATTTGAACAAATGGCAACTGCACCTGAAGGAGAGGGGACAACAGCTGAAGTAATGCCATGGCAAACACCTGTTGAGAACTTAGCAGAGGATTCAACGTCCATTGAAGTATGTGGGAATTTTTCTATCGACTTCAATTGCCCAAATCAGGCCTTCACTGCTTTGAATAAATAAGAGTTTATGACTCAGTGTATCCTCTTTCCCAGTGGAAAGAGCCTCTGCAAGAAGCTTCACAAGAGTGACTGAATTACAGGGAAACAAGACTTAGCTGTAATTTATTTAAAGTTATTTTCATGCCTGAGTGTCTGCTTAGAGAGTCAGGTTCTGCAGTGATGGGATTGAATAGGCTGCTTGCTAACATAATGCTAAGGTGACCCAAGTAAGTGTCCTCTGCTATCTGTGACCTGTTAAATAGTTTTGAAAACACACCTGATTGTAGAGAGGTTTGTTTATTGCTTGTGATTCACTTGCCTCTGATTTCCTTCTGTGTCCTCGCTTTTACTTTCCCTCTTTTCTCTGCCATTGTCTTTTGCTTGTTGTAATTGAAAACTGGTAAGAGAAATGTAGCTTTTAATAAACATTCTCCATGAAATAATGTTTAAAAATGTAGTGCTCTATGAGCCATCTCCTGGGGTTGTTAGATCAAGGTCATAATGAGTTAGTGTATTTGCTTACCACAATATATAGGAACCTAATGGCAGCTGCAATCATTTACTTTTGCTCCCTGGCTCTTTGAGAGTTATTTGCTTGGTTACATGAGGTGTCAACATTAATGCAGATGGGGATGAAACCTGAAGAAATTAACATAAATCGTGTCAACGTGCTGTCTTCTGATGTAGTGCCACTTCCTTTAGAATTTCGTTTTATTGCTATCAATATTTTCCTCTGATTGTCACTGCTGCAACATAATTTCAACACTGAAATTTAATTTCGTCCAAATGTACTGTCCTGTTCAATCAGCCATGGAGGGTTCATCCAGTCACTCCCTCCTCCCCATTTTTTCCCACCTACTCTGTGATTTTCCTGTTTATGGCTCATTCTCTGGACTTTCACACCCCCAGCATTTGAGAAAGATGGAAAAAAATGCCATGGCATTTCATTTAGTCAGTGTTAACTCCACTTCCCTGGGTTGTGAGAAAGTGAAAATTACTTTGTAAGATAAGTAATTTTGCTCCTATTTGCTAACATAGGAGCAAATATCACTAAATGCTGAATCTGAAAATCCAAATGTAGACAAGCTGTAGACATTAAAGTAATTCCTTTCATGATCTTTAGCCATGTCATTTCATGATCAGTAACCTTTGAATGCTGTTGTGTGTCTTGAGCCTGTGTTGCTTTCCTTTTCCTCCTCTCTGTTGAATGATTACAACACAGTTACAGGTTTCTATGGAGGGAAAAAGGCATTTCCATAGGGTTCCTAAGGAAAGTTGCAGTAGGGTGAATACCACAGAAGAAAGATAAGACTGATGACTTTGCTTAAAGTATTGTAGTGGTTTTTGGTTTGTTAAATTGTTAGTGTATTTATTAGAATTATTTATTTATTTTTTGTTGTGAGGTAGAATTAGAAGGAAGGTAAAACAGATTTAATTTTAAATGGTATAAAGGAAATTTTTATTACTAGAAACTATAAGGATACATTTAAATCAAGTTTCTGAGTGGAATTCTGTATCCTGGAGGAAGAGGGAGAAGAATATATCTCAGAGTGGGTAATAAAGTTCACACCTTCCAGCTATGGGGTCAGGAGGGATGGAAATAGCCCTGGGCTGAATGCAAAGGCTTTACACTTACTGGGATTTGCTTTTGCCACTTTTGTGGGAGCAGGTATAAATTCTCTTCTGCTCAGTTCTTCCATACCTCTATCTTGGAGCTATTTTCATGATTATAGGGTCTGTCTGGTTCTGTGGAGTGGGTTCTATCATGTGAAGTGAAATATGTAAGAGGGAGATAGGGGAACAAATGAGAAGCAAAAAAAGCAGGCAAGAAAAGCAAAATAAGGAGCTAAAAAAGAGCATTTCAGAAGTACTTGAACAGAGTGGTCATATTTATATCCATGAGCTGCAGCTGCAGAGTTTTAGTAGCAGCAGCAGGGCTGTCTTGCTGAGAAAGAGCAGGAGGAGGCAAGAAGACCCTGATGTACAACAAGGCTGGAGTGTTGTAACCTGGTGGAGAGAGGAGCAGGCAGCTGCCACAGGCTGCTGGAGGTGATTGAGAGCCATGGGCTGGGGCAGCTGTGACAAGGTACCTGAGGGAGCAGTGACATCAAGGTTAAATCACATCTCCCCAGAGGCTGACCGTGATGCCAAGCAGTAACAGTGTTGCTTTGGGGTCTGCCATTTTAACTCCATTTCTCTGAGTGCTGTACACCTTTTGACAAAATAAATCACACTTTGTTTTGAGGAATTTGTTTTCTGCATCACAGCCTTTTAGTAGTGCTTCTTGTCTTCCACAAGAAAAGACTCAGTTGGAGGGAAGTCTGGCAGGCTGCAGCAGCAATTACCAGCCAAGGGGATATGATTTAGAGACCCATATCAGAGAGGTCCTGGGAGATGATGTCAAACACAAACCACTTCAGGGAGGCACCTGAGATGCACTCAGGGGTGTGTTGGAGAATCTGAAAAGGGGCAGGTACCTGCTCCTACAAACACAGGAGTTTCCTTCTCCTCCTGTTGGCACCCAGCAGAACAGGGAAATTTCACCTATTATTAATCTGTATTATCATGAACAAACTGATGCCCCAGGCAGCCACAGAAAGATGATTTGGGCACCAAAAAAGCGACATAGGGAGACCTGGAATTTCCTCTTCAAGAAATTCAATGCTCAGATTTCTATCTGAGCAAACCCTGCAAGATGACTAAATCCATTTGGATTTTGCTTTGAATGGCAGCTGCTGTGTATGCTTCAGCTGGACATACTCTGCAGTCTTCCTTTGTGTGTGGTAGGAGATGCTCAGGCAAATGTTACCCACCAAGGGAACAGCACACCTTTCGAACAGACTTTTCATCCTGAAAGACAGACTCTGAATTTTGGACTTTGTTTCTAGAAGAAGTGGCAACAGTTCCAATTATTTCTGAATGATGATGATACTTGGAAAACTGTTTACTGATAGAATAGAAATCACCAAGAAAATGGAGATGTCAAATGCATATATGGTTGCCTTTCTTACACTTTTGCCTATGTGGACAGGTGACTTTGACATTATGGGTCTGAGCATTTCTCTGCCTGCAGTGACTCATTACAAGGGCGGTCATTATGCTCCCTCCAGACAGATTTTCTTCTATATCAATTTAGCACACCTTTAATTGCAACAAGGAACCCTTTAAATTTCATCTGTGTTGTAGGGGCCTTTCTATGTTCCAGTCTGAATTCCACCCAGTATCATTTAATTAGTCCAATTTACATAAAACTGACCTTGCCAAACCAATACTAATACTACGGGGGAAAAAAAGCTCAGAGTACAAAGTCAAGTAAGTCAAGCACTTAGAAATCCCAGTATCAAAGTCACCTATGAAACTTTAAATCACCCTTTTCCTAGTTCCAGATAAGCTTTGCTTTGCTCAGCATACAGAGTTCCTACTGAATAAGTACTTGGTCAGTATTTATTTTAGTCCTTTTTCTTTGGTTATTTACTGAGTGCTACTGAAGCCTTGCATCAACAAATCAAATAAATAGTCTTCTAGTGGTTTTGCATCATGCTTTCAGTGTTGTAGCTAAACTAATTAGCATGACACCCCTGCAAGGTGAGGCAGTGTTTGCCCCTGTGTGAATATGACACCTAGAACATGGAATAAAAGGCAGTGTTAATGCTGTAAATCCAGTTTGAAATTACTCATATTTAATTTTTGCATATTAATGTGTCTTCAGTAGCGTGCTATATATTTAAGCTACATTTTCTGCTGGTCTGAGTTACAGAGGTGAATGTTTGCTTGTTTGCAAATCAAACCCTGTCTGTCCATGCTTGGATTCACAACCTTATTTTCTGAACGAGGTGGCATTCCTATCTTTAAAAATTAATACATTCATATACATAGAAGTTGTATCAGGAGCTCTATGTCTATGGGAGCTAAAGAAATGTCCAAGTGCAGTTCTTATTTTGACATTTTTATTTTTGGAGAAATTGATTTTTACAACCCTTTTTTTGATGTAGTGTCTTGTAATGAAGCTCTCAAAGGTATTTATATATGTGTGTGTGTATAGTATATGTTAAATGCATAGATATTAAAATTATTTGCATATACATATATATTTAAAACACATATATATACAATTCCACTCTGCATCCCAACACAGAATGGCTTTGACCCCTTTCCCCTTGGACAGGTTTGAATCACTAATTGTAGAGAAGCGGTGAACTGACTGCTTTCTTTCCAACTGTGTGAGGGTCGTTGACAGGAGAATTTGTCTTCTCCAAGGTACAGCTGCATGGAAGAACACACCGAGTTCTGGCTGTGCTGGGATTGCTCGAGCGTGGGCAAGAGGCTCTGCAGGCAATGTCCACTCGGACTGAAGGAGCTGTGAGGGTATAGGGCAGCGAGCTGAGAAATTAGCTATGAAATTCTAGTGGTTTCCTAACTGAGCAAATATTTTCAGAGCCTGAAAATGCAGCCAGATTTGAATTGTTTAATGATACGGCAACAGGATTTTCCTTCTGTGTGATTTGTCCCACCGTTAAAAATTCAGTCTCTGTTTATGAGCAGAAAATTTTAGATAAGACTGTCCCAAACGTTAACATGCAAAAAGCATGGTTTCACCAGACTTCTTTCCAATAAAACAGCTCAGCTGCTTTTCTCAAGATGAAAAAAAAAAAATCAACCAAGATTCAAAACTAAACATCCCATTTGGAAATTTTCCATTGTTACTCTGAGAGAGATTTAGGTGCAAGGAAAAACTGGACACTGAATAGAAAATCCTAAATATGCTTAACTACAGGCATCAGTAATTAGGAAGCCAATGTAAAGATCTTCCTCTGGGTCAGATACAAATTTTTGGGTCACATTTGAATACTTGAGTAACATGCAAAAATTGAAAATGTGCCAGATTTCCTCCTACTTTTTTCATAAAAAAACCTTCCAGCTATCTGCCCTGCAAGGCTTCTGAGGGATTCCATTTCCTCTTGAATTTAGCTTGGTTTAAAGCCTCACAGCCGAGATCATGCCAGCAGACAGCCTGGAGTTCTTACTGGTGTGCTGGACTTCCAGCAGCACATCCATAATTGTGCTGGCCTCAGGCTGCTCAGGCCACCATTTCCCACTTTAGCTTTTCCAAACACTCACGGAACATGGATGAGTTGAAGTGTGACCTTTTCTTTGCCTTTTTTTTTTTCCTCTGATCTTGCATAACTCTTACCCAGCCAACCAAAATCCGCTTCCTTTGTAAGTGCTTGAGATGATTTGCTTTCATGGCATACCTACACTCTGCAGAAAAAGATAAATTAACATTAATTAATTAATAAGATTTGCATTTCCCCCCTATGTTACTCTTTTGATATTTCCTCCCTTTTAGCTGGGAATGAGGTACCAAGGGCTAATCCTGAAAAGTCTTGCATTTCCCCATTCTCTCTTATTTCGGGGGCTGTATAACTCCTTAGGATCTTGACTCAAGTCTGGATTCTGTCACTGGATTACGGAATATTCTTCAAAAGATAACTGTGAAAATCTCATTACTTCAAACTCTTATGAATGAGACATTAGGAAATACACCACGAGAAGCAATTGCACGTTATTATTTAAATGGCCTAGAGATAGATCCTCTTTTTCTTTAATAGCATCTTTGACCTCCTTTCTTCCTGTAGTCAAGCCACCCAAAAATTACATTTTGTAGCATACATTTGTACATGGAGCTGTCATTTGGTTATTTCTTTTCCAAGTGAAAACTACTTTGCTCCTCTTTTTTTTCCCACTAGCGAATAGAAAATTGAGCTTCCAGGAACGTAATGTGCAAACTTCAGTGTTACATCCTGCAAAATTGAGATTGCTTAATGGAACCAGAAAAGAAAGATTTTTTTTTATTATGATCAAACTTAAGCAATTTTAGATAGTCTTTTGTGGTCTAGTGAATGCAGGGAACTAAATCCACAGTGAATGCCAGAAGCAACAATTACAGTTCTTTTTCTCCTAATTGAATTCTTTGATGATTTTCCCAACTGACTTCAGAAGCCCAAGTACGCAGTCTCCAAAATTCAGATACTTGGGACATTGAAATTATGAACTTGTAGAAATATTACAAGTATATTTATGATATTCTTACCAACTGAATAGTGTGTCATGGTATACAGTAGATTTTCTTCACTTAGAAAAATAAAGAAACAGTGGAGCTGGGATTTTGGATTTTATTCCTACTTCTTTCACCCTCAAACTGGTAAAAGATAATAAAAATTATCCTTAGAGGAAGAAATGGCAAATTTTTGTAATTTTTGTAGTTTTTGCAAGAATCATCCATGAATGAAAAATTACCCGCTGCATTGGAAAATATTTCTGCAAGCTTACCCACACTGGTTGTTTCCATCTTCACTCAGTACAAAATAATCAGCTCACAGAAAAATTCAGTGGGAAATTTTTTTAAAGCTAGAAGATTGGTGTTTGGCAACAAACAGAAGATGAAACTTCAGCAGCTCATGGAAAGCTGCTGCTCGTGCTGCAGAGCTTTGAGGGAGCAGTGCTATGTGTGCAGCATAACTGGATGGGGCTTTGCAGCTGATTTGTAACAGAAGACTGCAGGGTGCAAACACCCAGCTCTGATAGAAATGTGCTCTGTGCTACCAGAATAAAGAACATTTTGAGTGAAGCCAAGCAACCTGCCTGCTGTACTGGATACAGGAATGTGGGGTGTCTGAGACACGAGGAAACAGCCCAGACACTGCATTTGCTCTGTAGCTTTAATTAGCCATTCTCCTCTCTCTGTTCTCAGGCAGGATTCTCATCCTTCAAACACATTTTAAAAATTCATAATGTTTACTGCTTGTTTTCATTGCAAGCCATTTGATTTTTATTTTTAGCTTAAATTTTTATGTCTTGCTGGAAAAAAATAAAGTTCTGTCTTAAGTCCCTTTTTGCCTGGTCTTTCTTAGTCCAAGTTTCTTGGTCAATTTTATATATGTCACAGAAAGTCACATATTCTTTGTAATATTTTTCTTCTCTCCTTCCTTTAGAACATCTTTATTCCTCAAAGATTTTGACTCTTTATTCCTTCTTAAAGAATTTCAACCTTATGTCTACCAAATCACTGGTGCATTCACTTTACAGAATAACTTGCTTCCCCTGTTATGCCTTCCTTATCTCTGTACATAATTTGTATAAAAACATGGCAGTTCAGATTTGTTAACATGAAAAAATAAAGATTGTTCTAAAATTCATTTAAGAAAGGAAAATGGAGCTGCCACTGCATCTCCTCAACTGTAGTTTCAGTGACTTAAATGCCTGCTCATCCTTCATGTGAGTTCCCAAGCATGGCTCTTTAGTGCTTCAGGCAGTTTTCTTAAATAAGAATTTTGTGGAATATTTAGGTTTTTTAGGTTGTTTGTTTTTAGTTTGTTTTGGAGAAGTAAACAGACAGTAAAATTAAAGAAAGAAGATGCAATGAAAACGATTTTCTATAAAATGAGAGTGTAGTATAAGCAGATGGAAATATAAAAACATTCTGGCTTTGATTGCATGATAATCTATGACCTCTTCCTTTAAGAGTTTTAGAAAATTATGAAGCTTAAACATAGAAAAAAGAATAGCAAAATCTGCAGTTAGAAAGGACTGATGCTTTAGCTAATTTCAGGAGAAATATTTCCCAGGGTTAGACCCAGTTTAGCAAAAGAAGAATATATGAATGTATCTTTTTAAAGTGGTCTTCGACTTCCCAAAGCTTCTCTTTTCCTGTTCCCATGATACTGATGAGGTAGCAAGGCAGGCTCTTTTCTGTTGTAATATTTCCATGCCAATGGATGGTCTACATATTTTTCTATCTTCTCCTCCATTTTAAAATTTTTAAAATTTTTTTTTATTGTGAAGGAGCAGCCTGTTGGAATTTTAAAGTTTAAGACCATAATCTGCTATTATACAAATGTAAGCAATTATCCATACAACGGAGCTATCAGTAAATGAATCACCAAATAGGCTATTAACTAAGTGTATTTATTTTTTCAGATTAATATTATTAATTTCCAAAACACAAGATCATAATGGGAAACATCAGTCCCTGTGGAAAGGTATAGTAAGATCCAGCTGGTGTGATTACACTGCAGCTGATGCATTCCTTTAACATGTGAGACTTCCTAACTAAGCTTCTTAATTGTTCTTGGAGGTTTATTAAATCTTGTTATTTTGTATTTTTGTGAGGGGTATCTGGAAAGGAGGTGCTGGCAATGCAGAACAAACAATGCAGAAGAGTAAATAATGTGTGTGGAGTGGATAATGGTGATTCCTTGTGTTCCACTGATGATTGGGAGGGACAAAAGCAAGGATGGCCTGATCCCTGGGAATAAGGAGGTCTGTGCTGATTTCCAGAAGACTTATTGAGCCTTGAGCCAGTAAAGTGCACTATTTCTTGCATTAAATCTCCTACTGATGAGCAGAACTGCAGCACCTTTGAATTTCTCCCTGTGATCAGGCCCTTTGTTTCCAGTGTGGCCGGAGCCATGAGTTATCCTGTGGGATGGAGGTGTGTGTGACTATGGCACGGGCGCCCTTTTTCAGCTGTCCCAAGCTCCAGCTTCATCCAGGATTCTCCTTAGGAACAACTCAGTCTACAAATTGCTTCTTTTGATGCTGTTTATTTTTTCTCTCCGTCCCAATTCGTTTGTAAATTGAAGTCTCTTGTAACTGCTAATGTGCCCATTTCAACATTTTAATTTCTCTTGTCATTTCTACAGATTTTGAAGGAAACAGGCAGTTTATAGTAATGCCTGTTAGCAACATGTTTGACTTTCTCACCTCAAAAATTCAGCCTCAAAATAATTTACCTCTCTAAAAGTTATTTAAAAACGTATCTTACATAGGTCCTTAATTCTGATGCAGTTACATTCAATAAACAGCTACTTATACAAATTCAGTTACCTTAGAGTTCAAACACTTAATTAACCATAAGATTGATACGTGAAATATTTACTTGCATAATCACTGGATTTCAAAATGCCTTACAGAGGGGGCTGTAACACATTTCCTGTTTATAGATGGGGAAGTGAGGTGATTCACTGATTAAATCAACCTGTGAACCACTGGCAGAACTGGGAGCAGACTGAGCCTCGCCAAGCCCCATCTGTTGCTCTTATGGTGACAACAAGCTCATTTCAGCTGAAGTCTTGCCTCAAATAATTACTTATGCAATGCTAGGAATACTTCATACAATTATATGTAATGAATATAACACATATGTAATACATATATATGTACATATACATCTGTATTATATATATGTATTATATGTATTATGTATTATTATATATATTACATGTATAGGTACAATACATATACATATAATACATCTATAATATTTAATGTTATATATGTAATGATTATTTAAGAATTACTCATGTATATGCTATGAAATTTTTTATATCACATAGTTTCTACATAAGGATATTTTTTGAGAATAGGATATGAGGATTACTATGCATTTACTCTAATAATTTACATAATTTGCTTTTTTTTGTTTAAAATATTTCAAATAATTTCTTGAGGGTCTACATCCCATGTAAGAAAAATAATATTTAAAAATAAGATTTCTTTATCTCAAAACCCTTGGCAGAGTCAGGGAACTCCATTAGCTCGTGAAGCTCACTTTGGTGTTAGAGGAATGGTGTCAAACTGCAACTTCCACTGAATTATAGAGAACTCATAAGTGTGGTATAAATGAAATTAGAACTGGGTGAGAAAATATGTCTTCATCATAAATGATATTTCAGGTGAAACAAAAAATACATGTACAGGCAGAATTATGTAATAGAGTCACATTCAGAAATATTAAAAAGCTTCAAAGTGAGTAATTGTATCCTCTGGTGAGCTCCTTTCCAGCATTAAGAACATGTGTAATATTGATTCATCGCCCCAGTCACCTGGAAGACTCCTTATTGCTGGAGTAAACAAAGTCACTTCAATATTTTTGAAGGTTTCTCTGCATTATAGGGAGTATCATGGGAGCTTATTAAGTTCATTAGAATACTGAAGAAATGTTAACAGCAGTTCTAAGTGCTTCTTTCTCCAAAACAAGAGGTTTGTTGTTGTTGTTGTTGTTTTTTGTTTTTGTTTTTGGAGAAAAATACAGGCAGTGAGCATTAGAAGGAGACCCATGCTGGATGAAATGAGGAGAAAAAAATGTAGCCACTGTTGCTGTTAGCAGTTGTGGAATCTTTTGGGAAACTTTTGAGTTTAGGGAAACTGTGTATTTTCACTCTTAAAGCTTCATTTCTTTTTTTGCTTCGTGTGAAGAAATATCTGGCAAGAGATAAAACACTAAAATGAAGTTTTGGTAACAAGACACAGCTTTGAAATACATCAGCAGAGAGATCATTGACGTGTCTGAGGCATCTGTTGATCTGACAAGCTGTATTATATACAAACAAAATATATACCTTAAAAATCTGTGCATCACTCTTCCACCAAGGGCACTGCCTGCAGCTGATGCTTCAGACAATGAGGCTGCAGAAAGTCACACTGGCCCAGAGCACCATCTGATTTTATTCCTCACTGGGATCCCAGATGAAAGCCTGACCATGTGGATGCAGAAGAAAGCCTTCAGATAAGAGAAAGGACCTCCTGGAATCAGCCTGGATGTGAGAAGCAGGGGTAAGGTTTGAACCAGGGATGATGCACATGGGCTGGGCATGTGAGGATACTGCTGTGTCTGTGTTGGATGTAAGGGTCCTCTGGGACTCAGCTGAAAACTTTCTGGCCTCTGGATGACTTTTTGGCTTGTGGAGGATTCTGAGAGTGTCTGGGCAGATCTGCCTAAGCTGGAAGGCAGTTCTGTGAAGCATTAGCCTGGAGGAAATGACAGAGTTTGTGGTTTTGATGGCAATATCCAACTAAATAGTGAGATAGAAGCAAAAAGGGTGAGACTGGATGCAGCACCTAGGAAGCTGGAAGAAGGGTATAGAAATACTCATTCAAAAGTAAAGAAGGAGAAGGAATGAAAACTGATAGGTGACAGAGAGAGTCAAAGGAAGACAAGAATTCAAGTGACAGGCTGGTTGCAGGACAGAGACATTCACAAATGAAGAATGGAAGATAATTCAGGTTTTTAGAGACTACATTAAGGCTAAGTTAATGGCAGCTAAGAGCTAGATTGAACTGGCTCTAGTTTGAGACACAAAAAGAACAACTCTAATCAACTGCTGTAGGCAAGAACTTCAACATAGATGATCAGCTGAGGGTCAATGGGACCAGTGAAAGTGAAACTGTCACAGGTTTGAACGGGGGGCACCACAGCTCCATAGCAATAGCCAGAGGAGAAGGAGAGAGAAGGAAGTGCAGTCAGAGGGAGATCAAAAGCTGGGATGGGCAAGCAGAAGAGATCAACAGAGTAATTTATGCATCTCTGGCATGGAAAAAGGAGAGGCTTGAGCTTGGCTCTGCAAAGTGAAATATGGTACCAGCAGGGCTGTAAGAATCTCTCCTTTGCCCAGTTCCTTCTGTCTGCCAAGGGACATTTTAAAATTTTTTAGTTAATAGGGAGGTTCAAAGGTGAGAACTCTGGTGTAAACAAAGAAGAGTCAAGGTAATACACTGAATATGGAGTGATAACAGTAGGGGAACACTCCAGCAGTGGCAGTATAGGAGCAGACCACAGCAGAGGTTGCTTGGTTCATGAAGGAACTTATGCACTGTGGTTGCCTACAGATACAGAGGGTAGAATTTGACCCTCTGATATTTTCTTCAGTTCACCCTCAATTTCTGAACTGGTGGTGTGGCTTTTAACTGTGGAAACCAGACGTGGCTGGGCTCAGGATCCTCCCAAACATCCATTTTCTCCTTGGGTACCCAGTATTTCCAGTCCCTGCAAGGGATTTCAAGGTAGATAATTACACTGGCCTTCTTTCTTTTTCTTTTCTGTTGTTTGCTAGGTTTTTTTTTTTGGTTTTTTTTTTTGGCTTTGTGCCTGTTGTGAGGAGATATGAAGCAGACTAAGATCTGCCCTGTTGTGCCTAACTAGAAAGGAAATCTTTCTCATCCACTCATCCTTATGTAAGTGTTTTGAGTCCTTGTCAAAATGATGTATTCCCAAATGGCACTGGTGCTAATGTGGATATTGAATTATGAATAGATTTTTATGACACGTATATCAGAGTTTTGGAGATCACAAGGGAAAAAATTTCTACCGACTGCAATTTGATGAAAAGCACACAGAACCCAAAATAGCTGTTGATTTCAGGTGCTGTTGCAGTTACAGGTATCAGAAAAAAACAAATAGGTAAAGCAACATTTTTCCTTCCTTTCATGTGTATGTAGTAGTTCCACTGTGAGATTTAAACAGCAATGATTAACCCTCAAAATAAATAGTTTTCAGAATTTGAAGAAAAAAAAAGTCCTTTGGAAATCTCTAATTTGATCATTGATTTTGGCTGGCTGTAGGAGAAATTTTGGAGCAGTAGATTTACAAGTCTGTGATACAGAGTTTAAACAAAGGCCTATTGATGGTGCAGAGGCTTTTATTTCTTTGTCTGTAAAATGGCACAGAACAAATTGAAGAGTGCCTTCACAGGAGGACATTTTGCTCTTTGATTTCAGCTTTGATTCTCTTCAAAAATGCAGCATTAGCACCTTTATTTAGATGTTCTCAGTATGAACAGAAAATAGGTGAATTCAGAGGAGTCCTAAGAAAGAAGACGGTGCATACGGGACAAGGATGTTTTCATTATTTATTCTCAGTTTGGCTTCCTGAACATTGAAATGCTAGTGTTCTTGAAAGATAAGTTGTTTTCTAGCAGAAACTGGTGTAAAAATGGCATGATGTAGTACTTACTAATGGAACATAGTCTTGAGATGTATTAATGGAAGTTTCTGTTAGTAAAAGGCAGTAAGTTTTCTTGGTGCACTTGTTCTTTATTGTCTCTTTGCCTCAGTTTTCTTATCTGTAAGACAGGGATCCCATATCTTGACTGTTTTTTGGGATTCTTGAGTAATTCACTACAAAAATTCACATTTTTATATTTATCTTTCAATCATGGGCTAAAAATTCCTTAAAAGAGTCACAAAGAGAACCATTTTAATTTCCCCTTGACTTTTAATTCAAAGCAAAATAGTAATTCAAATAGTATATGTGGTCAGCTAAGTTCCCTCTCTAGCCTGCATAATAATTTCTAGAATAACTGAGTCAACCATTTACAACAGTCTTTAAAATTCTTGGTAATAAGCCAGGAAGTCAGTGTTCAGAAAAGTCAAGAAGACCAAAACATGATCTTTCTCTGAGTAGTGGCTGCTCTTGATAAATCTCTTTTCATTTGTAATTTACTGTTTTCACTTTCTCCTCTCCAATGCCAAGGCTTCTCATGTGCCCGGGGTAAGTTGTTTTTTCTTAAGCTGAGTCTGCAAACTCAAGTGCCAGTGGTATGTTGGGGTAATAAAGGAATTGGGACAAGTTGGTTTCATCTCATGAATTCCCTGAATATCTGCAGAACAAATAAACTTCCACCACCACATCTGTCTGTAGTGGCTGGTAAATGATGCAGAATCTCTTACCTGTGGCTGCAGAAATGGTGCCTGTCATGGTCCACTCTCAGAGGTGAGTTTGAGCCCTGGATTGCCATGGACAGATTTAGGAAATCAACAGAACCCATATGGTGCCCCAGTACTCTGCTGTATAAAATAATGCTGTCAAACTCTTGTCCTTGCATGCATTTTTATTTGATTTTATATTTCCTAACACACTGACAGCACATGACAAATAACAGCCAAGTAATACCTGCGGAGGTATTATTTTTTATTAGTATAAATAAATACATTCAATCAGGCATAATAGTTTCATTTATTTGAGAGACTGAGATTTATTGCTTTATTTTTTGGTCATTTAAATAAATAATATTCTGTGTGGCTCATAATCTTCTATGAATCATTTCTTTATTTTCTTTCATTCTAGCAATTTATAAATACACTAAGTACAATTACATATTTAAATAACATTAAAATGGTGGCACAAGTTAAAGCCACCACAGCGTAAAAGAAGTACAGGCTGCCAAGATAAATGTGAATGTCCTAATTCTGATTATTTATGCTGCACTCTAAATGCTGAACATATTTTTGTAATGAACATGTTTGCAAATTTCCAGTGGGATTTAAATTTTTTCAAGTACAAATTTACTGGGGAAAAGAAAATACACGATGACTATAATTTGACTATAATAATGCTCCTCTGCTGACACAAACAGCTACACAAACTTTAAAAGTATGTTATTTTATCAGAACACATTTAAGCAGTGCAGCACAATGGGTGGTGTTGTTATGGTAAGATAATCACCCCCCGAGGTGTACTGAGGCACAGTGTGGCTGATTACCCCTAATCCTATTGGGATGTAATTATTTCATGGTAACGATATTCTTGGAAGTGCCTTATTGCTGTTATCAAATTTCTTTTAGCTTTGTATCTAAACACATTAAACAATGACTTTGTCAACTTCGAGGTCCGTTGAGATTAAACTATCTTTTCACAACGTTTAATTGGCAGTTGAAATATTTTTTCCAAGTCTGGTTTCGATTTCCTTGTAAAACTCCAGCAGAATTGCAAGTAGAAGAGTAGAAGACTGTAATCTATCTGAATGAAGCCTCAAAGCACAAAGAGTTTTACAAAATCAGAAAAGCAGACCTGTTAACAAGCAGGGATTCCTAGAAAATTATGAATATTAGGAATTTAAATAATGTAAAATTATATTTGAATTATTTTTACATTGTATTCCAATTTTATTAAATACTATCAAGTTAAGGAGGCACTGAAGACACATCAGCTCTGCAAGCCTCTTATTTCCAGTGCAGGGTAAGATATTTGAGTGAGTCTGAAGTAGGGGTGCTCACCAGGAAGGGCAGCCTGGAGGTCCATTTCTCTTTTTATCTTCAGTCTTCATCTATCATCAAATCAAGATATTTTATATATATTATATATATAAAATATTCAAGGAATATTTGATGTTATCTGATTTATGTGGTCAGAGGTTATACTTAGACCACAAGGCAGAGCTCTTTTGCTTGAATGGTGCAAGAATATTCCATGGCTCTCCTCCAGCATCCTCCTGCCTGTCCTGCCCAGAGAAATCAAGACACAGGAATAGAAGACCTCTAATCCCAATGATAAACCAAAAAATGTGAGTTTGAGGAGAACCCTGTCATACATCTCAGCCAAAGACACTGCAGCTCAGAAGTCTCTCTTAGTAGTTTGTAGAACTGAAAAATGCATCTAGGAATTAGAATGGATTGAGCTGAATTTTCTGCTTTAGTGTAGGAGAGGGAGAAATGCAAGAAATTTGCCAGTGGATAAAGGTGTGTTGTTAAGTCATCACATTTTGAAACTATGAGCCCTTCCTGGAGATGAAGAATTATTCTGCTAAATCCTCAGAGCCCTATTAACTTAAGCAAGGATAAAGAGTTGAAGAGTCCCTTTGGGGTAGAAGAGATTATAGAATGGTACAGGGAGATCCCAAAGCAAAAACCCCTAGAAACAGTTTTGAGGAAAGGCTTAGAGTAATATTCATGTCTTTTTGTTGCATAAATTTATGGAAGAAAGACTCCAGAAAACTGAAAAAGTTGGACCACGCTTTATATACTACGTTCAAAGCAGAGTCAGGATCTTTTTCAGCATGATAGCAAGAAGTCAGGCAGCTTATTTTTTGTTTATAATTAGTGTATATGTGGATGTTGGCTCTCAGGGATGATCTTATTATAAAGAAAGGAGGAAAGGACCAGCAAGATGTAATATTTTCTGGACCTCTGCCCATTCCACAAATCACATTCTCCTCCAGGCTTTCTCAGCAGATCATCTTTGTTTTCTACTGAATGGAGTACTCAAAGATGAGTTGTGTTCATTTATTTTCTAAAGTAGGGCTTGTTTGCACTCTATTTGAAATAGATTTCTGTCTTATTATACTAATGCATGTTCAGCCCTAATCTAATAATCTGATCTAGATTACTAAGTGCTAACAGAGCTGTTATCTATCAGGGCTGAGTTTATCTCAGCAAAGGCGATGATTTCCAAATGGAAAAAGCAAGATTTCAGAGTATGTGTGTGAATTATAAATGAAGACACAGGTAGCATATTTCAGTAATGAGAGGTAAAATGATAATTGACCAGCTCAAACCTGCTATGATCTAAAGTAGATTTTAATTGATAGAGATTTGCAAGGTGCATGACCTTTGTGCAAGTTCACCATGTTGAGCTAAGAGGACAGGATACTTTAAAAATTATTTTTACAGCAGAGGAGGTTCCAGCTTAAATGAATTCAACTCAAGTTCCACCTGGTATAGTTAAATTCTATCTCTCTTTGGGATTTGACTGTAATATTTTATTTTAATTCTTACACACCAATTTTGCATAAAGTCATTGAATTTCTCATCTGAATCATTGTAAATGGTTTTCAGAGCATATTGTAATCTCAATAAAAGCAATTTTAATGATAAAATTGATAATTGATTTTTCATAGAAAATCACATCAGGTCCAAAATCACAACTCTTGATGGCAATGATGTTACTTCTGCAGAGTAAAATGTTGACCTTTTGTTTTGGAGATTTTTGTTTCCTTTGTGTGTGTGTGTGTGTGTGTGTGTGTGTGTGTGTGTGTGTGTGTATGTGTGTCAGTAAGGTAATGGGTCTTCTGTGACCTAGCTTAGGAGTTCAGCTTTAATTTGTTTTGTTTGAGATATGAGACCCAGATCTCATATTTGAGTTTTGCTTTAGTGAGTTTGCTGAGTTGCTGAAAGGAGAGACTGATCAAGTTTAAATGGTACAACAACAAATATTTGAGTAATAAAAATAAAGTAGTTAATAAGAATATTTCTACTGGGAGTTTAAGTTCCCATAAGTCCATTTTTTGGTGTCATTGATAAGAAAGGAGAAAGAATGAACAATTATTTTGGCCTCTGTGTGACATCTTCTACCTCTCTTGAAGGGAGAAAAGGCTTTGTTTGCCTGAAATGTAAGTTTGTACTTCTAATGGAGAAGATGGCTTGTGATCCTGACAAATATATGTCTGCTTCCAAGCACCAAAGCCATTGAGGGTTTCTTGCATCCACAGATGTCACCCATATAAAAGCAGGTCATATAGAAGAGGGTGGAGGAATGAAATCAAGGAGAGAAATAAATCAGGAGGGGAGAAAAGGAAATGTGACTACTAAAAATATATCAGTTTCAGAAATAGAACAATCTGGAGGCCGCCTTCAGAGCTGAAAATGTCACATTGCACCAGGGTTCAGAAAAGAAGATGAGTGCTCTGCAGGCTGCAGAAAGCAAGCACCTAAATTATGTGCAAGGAACAAGGTGAAAGAAAAACAAGACAAGGCAGCAGAAGACACTTGAAAATTGCATTTTGCCAAACATGTTTGCAGGGATTTGGGGAGAGAACAGAGGGAAACACCTATCTGTTCTTAATATTTTTTTCCCCTCAAATCCTTTCTGTCCGTTCAATAGAAGAGGAAAGACAAAAGAAACCACTGAAGGTGAATGATGATGAACTGGGCCTGCTGCCTGTTTTGGTGGTGCTTCGTAGAAGATATTGTACCAGTTTTCCTGGGTAAATTTCTGTGTGTTTCAATGTGAAATACCATGAAAACAAACTTGTTTATGAGGGTGAATTGCAATAACAAAGAAACCTTTTGCAGATGTTCTTCATCTCCAGTTTCAGTGAGGGAAAGTTTTAGTGGCAGGCCAGCTTCTTGTCCTCTGTTGTAGAAAGGAGGGAACATCTTGATTGTTGGAAGAGCTCAGAATTCCAGCCCTGCCACGGTCTCTCTTGTCCATGAACAGCAGGGCCATAGGGCTCAGAGGAATACTCACATTATCATGAGTAATACTCATAATATCTATGAGTTTCAAAAAGCTGACAAGTCTTGAAAAAATCTTTAAAAGTCTGTATCTCATGCAAATAAAGAGAAATAAAAAAGTAAATTGCCAAATCAAATATCTCTTTTCTTCAACTATTGTGAATGCAAATGTTTAAAGGCACAAGATAGAGTTAATCTTTCCTTGGTTTCCAGCATCAGAACCTGGGATTTGGCTGCAGACTCTGATGATTGCTTTTTAGGCCAATACCTCATTTGGCCTAGCTGAAAAGCAAAGGCTTTTCATTTCTAACTGTTATTTATGATGGAGGTTCCAACTGAAACCTTGGTCTGGGTAGGCTAAAATGCTTTTAGTTTTCTCTCAAAAATGTGATTTTTCTTACAAAATGGGCATAATTTAAGGTCTGAATGATTTAGTATAGATTTTTAATAACTGTTTTCTTAGTACTAGATAATCCCTGGGATGTGCAGAATATTATTCTTAATGCAGGAAGGTAGAGTGCCTGCTTTGGAGAGCTTATTACCTTTGAGCAAGAGCATTAATATGGTTTAAATCCTATTAGGGCCTGGAGGAATCCCTCATCAAACCCTGCCTCTACCAACTTCATATTAAACGTGTTCCTCAGAGCTGTTTCTTAAAAACAAAGTGAATTGTCTGTTTTACAAATGAGTTGAGAAAAAGCATATTTATGAAGGACACTGGTGGTGCAGAAGACCAACATGAGTTTTTTTGTGGGAGCAGTACTGGAAGTGCCTGGCAAGGATGTTGCATGATAGCTGCAGGAAAGTGAGGCTTGGTGGCTCCTGGGCAGCCTGGTGCATCAGCTGAGGAAGGAGTGCTGGCAGGAGTGCTGGGCTTGACACTCTTGGCTGCCCTTGGAGGTGTCAGCAGAGCGAGTCTCCTTGTAGGCCAGCCAGCAGTGGAGTAATAGGTCTCTCAGAGAATTCTTGTCATCTCCTGTCTGCTGTTCATTACCATTTCTTCCTTTCTCACCTTTGGCATTCTGATCCCTGTGGCTGGCAGGTTGTGGTTCTCATTCAATGACAATTTCAGTTCTCTCAGGGAGATGAGTGCTCTTATTTTGAGAGAGTGAGTTGGAGAAAGAGGGTGAGTTAGAAAAGCACAATTTTACCTGTGCCTTGCAAGCTTTTTCACCAAGTTACTGCAATTATTATTAGTCAGCCTTCAATAGTCTGTGTGATGCCACCTCTGTGTGTGCAGTACCTCACATTCAGAATCTCAACTTTGCAACCTGGGCCTTTACATCTATATCTCAATGAACAGACCTCAAATCATCAACCATCTTGCTGATGTCTAAATAGGGTACTACAAGTGAGGGATGAAATGCCTGTGGGCTATGTGCCCTGCAGAAGGAAGGGAATCCTGCTGGCTTTAGTAGGAGCTCCTGTAGAGCCTACAGGTGGAGGGCAGTGTAAGTGCTCTTGTCAAAGTGATCTGCTGCATAGATGGAGAGTCAAGGCAAGGATAATTAAGAATTTGGTAACTGAAATATAATTCTCAAATGCCCCTTTTTCATTTTTACAGTAGCCTTATGGAGGATCCCAACTGAATTCTAAGTTGTTTAGTTGAGTTTGTGATTGTCTTTAATTTATGACTAAATTAGATGTGAACTCCTAATCTCTTTGTCTCTCTCTTCAAAACCAGACTCTCCGAAATGAAAGTGAGACTGTGAACTTTAAAAATGTGCTCCTTTTCCAATCTCTAATGCCCTTTAATTCTTTTCAAGGTAATTTTCATCCTCGTAGCTCACCTGACTCATCACTGTCTCTGCCCCTTTATATCTTTGTCTGCTATTTTCACACTTCATTTTCTATTCTTTCATTCCCCTTATTTTTCCCCCTCAAGCTTCTGACATCCTTTGCCCAATTTCTTCCTTAAGTGTTTCTCATAAGACCAGCAGTCAGGATCCTTAATCAGCCCTGATGCACGAGGCTGGCACTGTGTCCTGCCTGGAGCTGAGAGGCTCAGGAGGCTGGAGCAGGGATCAATAGACCTTGCAGAGGATGCTCTGCATTCCCCCTGCACTCTCTCCTTGGGCTGAGCTGATATTTGAGAAAGTCAATCTCACAGCACAAACCAAATGAGATTGTTTTCATTAGCCCAGGAAGATCTCAGCAGTGAGACTTTATATCAGATATGAACTGAGGACCAGATCCTTAGGCAGAATTAACCAAAATGCTGCTCTGGTGGGAGAGAGGGAGATGGCTCTGCTTCCCCACAGCAGTGGATGTGAAATGCCATGGTTCTGTTTTGGCTGTTACCTTTCCAGGCACCTCACAATGCCAGTGTTTTATTATTTAAAGATAGAACACCAGCAAAGAATACAAAAAACCTCTACCACCACACAGAATATTAAGCTTATGAGGCCAATATGAGGAAAAGAGAAGCAGAGCAAAAAATGCGATAAAAAGATTTCTAATGACATTCCAAAGAGGAACCAAAACAAGAAATGAATATCTATACTCCTAAAAGTAAATGCAAAAGTGTTTTTGGTCACCAACAATAATTACAGCAAATTTCTACATTCCTATAGCACATAGAAGAGACAGAAATTGTTTTATTTCTGTTCCATTTTGGATTGGGTAGAAAGGTAAACTGGAAATCTTGACCTGCTTTACATTTTTTAGAGACTGAGCTGAGTGCTTGTTTCTGTCAGGCACTGTCTGGCTCCGTCAAAATGGTGGAAACGTAGAAAATATCTTTTATGTGCAATGTTCTTAGCTGGATTCCTTGGATTTTTTCCTGTGAAATCTTTATTTTTCTCCTACTGTTATTTGAAAGTTATTTCTTCATGAGGAAAATGTGATGGAGCAGCTGGCTAGGCTGTCTTTGCAGATTAACTATTTGCAGGCAGGGTTCTGACTGCATTTCATCTTTTTCCTTTATATTAATTTGAATTACTTTCTCCTAGAGATGAAACCATTGCAAAGGTATTGCAGGTATTGAAGTCTTCAATATTTAGAAGCCCAAGGAAGGAAATACCCATTTTGAACTGGTTTTTATGGGTGTGTGTGAGTTTGGATGCTGGCAAGGGAGCAAGGCCCTCTTTACATCCACAGTATTTTGGTATGCTGGTGTATTTCTGGAGAAGCTGGAGGTGGTAGCACAGAGCATGGATCTTCAGCCCTTGGGGTTGCCATTTCCTTATTTTAGGGTATTATTGTGATCAAAACAGGATGAAGAGTTTACTTTCAGAAAGTCAGGATTCAAGTATGACTTTGAATTTTCTCAAGTAGGGAAATTGTGCCCCAAATATCTGAGACAATTCTAAAAATGCCTTCTTTGAACAAATGCTGCCAGGGTCGCAGGTATGTTAGCTGACAATATGTATTTTGTTGCCTTTTACAATAATGATAACTGAAAATGTCACTGCCATTATACAGTACATTTTATGCTCTTTGTTGAATGCCCTTAAGCTTCCTGTCCTGCTAAACAAAACTGCAAATTACTGGTCCTGGATAATCTTCCCTCAGTGGTTTGATATTTGTGTTTTTAATTGTCAAACCAATTACTGGGGCTTTCTGCTAGAGATGCTAATATTGCTTTGTGCTTAGCCAGGGGAAAAAATAATAACCATCTCCTAGGAAGTCATGTTTTGAAATATAGGAATCTAAAAATACATATTTAAAACTCAGGGAAAAAAATGTGAAAATATTGGTTTTATTTGGCAACTCGTGTACTTTAATCACAGCAGAATTAATATTGTTTTTAATATCTGGAAATCTCAGTGCGGTGGGGGAATGTTTCGAAGGGACTTGTAAAAGCTTTGGTAAATGTAACAGCCTGTGTTGAAAATCATTCTTGAGTTTCTTGCAAACAGGGTCAGCGTAGGTTTATATCGTGTCAATGGGGATCCATTTTGTGCTGGGCTAGGAGGTATTTTAGCAGACTTTCCCTTGCACTTAAACTCTGATTCTAAAGGCCACGGGCTGTTTTAAAGGCCCACTGTAAATGTGAGCATTTACACTGATTGCAAAGAAGTGCTTTTGATCACAAACCTCACCTCTGCAGAGGAGTGGAAGGACAGGGGCTTGGAAAGGCAGGAGCTTGAGAAATGTGAGCCAAATCTTTAAATCAGAGATATGTAGGGTTTTTCTGTTTGTTTTTTTAATATATATATATATTTGGGTTTTTTTAAATTTTTTTTTTCTTTTTCCTCTCTGCTAAGGGTTAAATGATATTAAAGACCAGAAACTTCCCTGGGAAACTTGTATGTGAAAAAGAAAGCTGTGTTCTTCCTTCATTAGAGTGCTGCTTTTCTGTTAAAATATTCAGAATCATTTTATTTCCCACCCACTGTTTTCAGTTGGTGTGTATGGAGAGGAAGTAATGGGCTGGGCTCCCTTGGAATAAACTGCTTAGTGTGAATGAATCTGTGTAATCATGTGTAATCCAACCAGACTGTAACGATGACACAGTGACAAGAAGGATTCAAATGGAATTCTAATTCTAATTTTAATGGTTTGGACAGTTAGGGGGTTGTTTGGGGGTGAGCCACAATGCTCTGTGGTACAGACATGTGCTCTGGTCTTACCCCCATACTTTACTCTCAGCTTTTAAATAGCATGACCTTGGCGTAGAATAAATCCTTTTCAGTGATTATACTTACATGTCCTTTGTCTTCCAGCCCACCCAGGATCTCCTGCAGGCTGGCTCTCCCTTCTGAAATGTCCACTTCTCACTCAGTTTGGTGTCCTCAGCAAACTCTGTCAGGGTACACTTGATCTCACCTTCCATATCACTTAAGGAGATATTAAATATCATATTGTCTATAAATAATGAATAAATGCAGACTATTTAAATACCTTACTCAAGTGTTTTAAATTGACATGTGATTGTACATTTATTGATAAATCACCATGTTTTCCTGCTGATAGCTCTCTGCTCAGCTGCTTTATCTGCCATGCTCTTTATCAGCTCTTTGCCAGCTGGAATCTCTGCAGAGATCTGAATGAACACAGCACAGGCAACCTCCGGGCTGAAGTTCCCTCTTGGGTTGGGAGCTGGTGTGGGCATCCAACATGGCAAATGGGTCCCACTGCCTTTCCACAGCATCCTGCTTCTTCAGGGATCTTGTCATGCCCCAGCAGCTGTGGCCTCCAGGGCAAACTGGTTCAAGTGCCACTGGGGGCACTGGAGTGGGTTTTTATAATCAATGCTTTGTCCATGACAAAGACGAAATTAGGGTCTCTTAGCCTGGAAAAGACAGAGAGTTTGAATGAGATCAACCTGACAACCCTATTGCTCAAACTCCGAGTGTTAGTTCTGGGAGAGAGGTACTGGGAGAAGGATCCACATCTGGTTCTGTGTGAGCTCAGGAAATGGGGGGCACAAGCCCAAAGAAAGCTGTGCAGGGAATCAGAGCAGTGGACTCTTAGATTATTGCTCTGTTTGTATCCTGGCTTTTCTGAGAAAGAGAAGGATAACTGCCTTCTAATACAAGATAGTTTTCCTCCTTTATAACAGAAAATATAGGTCTTAATTGTTCATATTTTTTTATCTCTTTCACAAAAAATGGATTTTTTCTCAAGCCACAGCAATAATAATTACAATCAGATGAAATTTTTTATCCCTCATTTGTTTGGTTCTTTTTTATTAGTAAATGTAATTTTTTTCCCCAAATATCTTTTTTTTTTTTAATTGGAAAAATCCAAAGACACAGACCTGTTACAATTTTGTTTGGATCATATTAACTCACCACATGGGAGAGGGAGAAGATCAAGTAATTGGTAGAATGCTCCTGGAAAGAAACGTGGAGGAACAGTTCACATGCTGGCATGGAGGCCCATGCAATTAAAAATAAGCATCAGTACAGAAGAAACTTTAATGCTAAGTGATCCTGAATATTGAGATGACAGCTTTACCCACCTTTGCAGTGTTAAAGGAGGGTGTCTTCCTCTTTTATGCCCTTGTGGTGAAATGTAATTAGAGAATGATATGGTATAGATAGAGAACGTATAGCTGAACATTATTTTTAGACTCATAGCGCTGTAGATGTTTAAGAACAGCTTGCAAACTGATTAGTTTTAAATCCCGTAGTGTGGATAGTTTCTGTATTAAAAAGGGAACTCACCAGGTGGAAAAGATATTGCTGGAGAAATCTGCCAGCAATGGAGTATTGCTTCTCCACAGGAATAATTTTGTGGTCAGATCATTTTTAATAACTGTATTTTGTAGTGTTGGGAACTATGTAGCAAAGCCTTTCCTATTTTTCATTTGAAAAGTTTAATTTATTATTATTTTTTTTCATCACATATTCTACTAAGTGAAACTTTTGAAGTTCTGTGCAGGCATTGATTGAACTGAGCAATGAGTTTAAGCCTGACTGTGGCAACAAGAGGAAGATTCCTACCTTGTCCCAGAAATTTCTGGGAAGGCACTGCTTCAAATTGATCTGCAATGGAATTCTGCTGCCGTTGGTGGATCTGCAGCAGGAACAGGTTTGGCTCAGTGTGTTAGAAACCATCACAGCCCAAATCCCAGTGCTGCTGGCGTGAGGAACAGCATCTTGTTCTCACATACAGCACCACAGCCCCTCTAGTGCTGTGGTTCCTCTCCCAGTCAGTGACAAAGGCTTGGAAAAACCAGTTCACTGCCCAGTCCTGCATTATCCCCTCTGTTTTTGAGTTCCAGATGAGGCTTTTGGGGTCAGTCATGTTGGGACAACGTCTCCAGTGAGAGTTTGTTGTTCAGTACATCCATGACTGAAAGACATGTCACTGTGGCTGTGTCTGTTCTTGCCACTCTCACTTTTCCTGCTCAGGCTGTACTAATTTTCCCACAATGGTGATGTGGGTAATATTTTTCTCACCTTCATCCCCACATGTATATTCAGATGTTTTCTTATTTTCAAATTCTTAAGTGAGATTTTCACTATAAGCCTTTTTCATTATTTCAGACATGAAAGGATTTGTTAATCTGGGTCCCTAGAAAACTGGTGCTCTGGAATCTGAGAGGACCAACAGTCAAGGTTCTTCAATTTCTTCCATCTTCTCCTTCGTTCTTTTTCTCTCTCTCATCCCCTTTTTATTTTTTTCCTCTTTTTGAACCTTCTTACTACTCTGCTCTCTGAATGCAAATAAACTGTTTCTTCTAACTAATGTTTTCTTTTCTGATTGTGGCACACAGTGTATCACATCATAGTGCATCAGAGAATAATAATTTATTTAGCTATAGATTAGGGAAAGCTTTTTTCCTAGAATCTCTCCTGTGGATATAACTGTCCAAGTGAAGATTATTTTAAGTGATGAACTATATCCTCATATTTATTTTGGCAGATGCCTTGGAATTTATGTGAATTCAGAGTCAAGAACAGGACTCTGAATAAATGCCGAACTTCACAAGGACCCAAATATTTATTAGAATTTTATTGTGTTCTTTATTTTTATGATAGTGTCCTCTCCATGAGCCAACTTCCTCAAGATTCTTCACCTTTCCTGCATCAAAATATCTTTTAGTAAACTGTACCCCTCTTGATGTTCACTGTTCAGTGGCAATATCTGCCATTTGGTTCTTGATCTCCCAATTTCACTTGCATGGATCCACAAGGTGAGAAATCCTTGCTCCTCCATTTGAAGTTTATTTTCACATATCAAAAACAGTTTAAAGGTTGTTCACTTCTTTTCTCTTCATAACTTATGAAAATTATATCAAATTGTCATGAAATGTGAATGTGCAACCCTCCCTGCAAGCTTCAGTGAGGGTTAAACCATAACATTGGGAGGTGCAGGTACTTGTGCTGTATATAATCTGTACCCCCAGAAATTCATACACTGTCAGCTTTTTGGCATGTCTACTACTCACCTTAATCCTTATGGTGCATGGGATAATAACAGCATGATCTCCATGGCTTTTCTCTATTTTCATTGCTATCAGGTGTCACGAACTTGAAATTTATTCAACTACCTATAGAACTGTAGCAAAAAGGGACCTTACCTACTTTTTATTCCATTTTTCTTGTTCCTCAGCTGGAGCAAAGCCAGCTCCAGTTACTGTGGCCCCTCAACTTTACCTATATCAAAGGAAGGGGGTTTAAATCTCACTATATATTTAATTTCCCTGCAGAATACTAAAATAAAAAAAAAGTCCTCAGCAAAAATATATGATTTTAAACACCATATGACTTGAAATGTTGCACAGGAGTCAGGACAGACACCTGACCTGCAGCTGTCACACACCACTGAGATTAAAGAAGCTCATGCCTTAAAATACTTATATAAAATATAGTCTTGCTTAGAGGTAGCAAGTGAGTGTTCAATTCCCATCCCAGTGAGAGATGGTTTAGTGGTGAATTTGATACAATTTAGGAATTGGCCACTCGAAAAACACAGCAGAAGTGCACTTGTGTGGCTGCACAGGGATGCTGGGACTCAGCATGGCCTTGAAATGGCAGAGCTGTGCTCTGTGTAGCCCAGCCTTCAGCCTAAGCCCCGAAGGATGGATCTGTGAATCAGCCCAGGAACGTGATCAGCACAGGTTAATTAGACAAAAACCCTTTTTTTTTAACACGATGAACTTTATCTTGCCTGTAAAACCTGCCTCTAGATGATCCTCTTTGCCGAATAGTCATCTCCAGGGCAATTTAGCAGCACCCCTGTTCACATTACTCATTGATTCATTGTCTTGAGGATCTCAGTGCACAGAGAGGGAAAGGATGGGGCTGGGATGTGTTGCTGCCTCTTGTCCTCCAGTCATGCCAAAGACAGACAACAAATACACAGAATTTCTGGTCAGAGGATGCAGAAATAAAGAACAAAGAGGAAAACTCCCACCTCTCTGAAAAATCTGTGTTTCTCCCCGAAAATTTACATTTCTACATCTCTGCCTGGAAATCTATGTGAATTATGCAAAATGTTCTTGAGAATCAAAACACACTTGCATTTACAAATTTTATCACAGACATGAGGTAAACCTATCCACAGGCACGAATAGCTGAAAAACTAGCTTTCCTTCCACATAATGTGCTTCCAACTATATTTTTGGCAAAATACTAGGAGGCAACAAATCATGTAATTCATCCTGCAATATTTAACTATCAGATATGTCTTTCTAATTAGGAATTCAGAATGCATTAAAAATCATTAGAGGAATAGATGGGTAAATGTAAGTGACCTGTTGTAGTTTTTTTTTGCCATGGATGTCATCTTGAATTTGCAAATGAATTCACTTTGAAAATACTACCACTTAGAGTTTTAAATAAATAGTACATTAAAATAAATTCAAACTTGTGGCTATTGGCTCTCATTTGGGATCTGAGCTTTGCAGGACCTCGTTCCATATGTGCAAATGTAATCCTCACTGCACATCCCAAATACATCTGATTCCTTTCAGCAATATTTCAGTGTGCCAGAGCAGGTTTTTGGGATGCTGCTTCTTGTAAAGGGGAGCTTTAATTAATAGGATAAAAACTCACAGGACTTGGTGTCCCAGCATGAATCTGCTGTTCTAGTACTTGGCAACCAAACTTTTGACACTGCTCGCAAATGTCTGAATGTCTCCAGGTCTGATTTGGCTTATTCTTGCTGAGGAACCTCACCTAATTCTCTGGTTATACTTTGGATTAATTGACCACCTGTCTTTCTGGTCTAAATTGCTGTTTCTGTTTGCAGAAGGCAATTTTCAAAATAAACAAGTAGTTTCCAATTCCAATTTTATCGTAATGATATCTTAAGTTCAGGAGATAATTGTTGCCCTTCCTGCCATGTGTGAAAATACCATGAATTCCAATAAATTAATTCCCTATTTTCCCAGTCTGGAGTTCAAATATTGAAAGTTCTTTTATTAGAGCCAAAGGAAAAAAGTGCATAATGAAACCAGAAAAAAACCCCTAAAAATCTGCTCAAGCAGGTGACGCAGTACAATTACAGCACCATTTACTTCTCCAAAATATGTGTCACCAGACCCTGTGTCTTTGCTCTATATCTTCACAAATCTCCTTTCTGCATTATTGGTGCTGCCAGATGTATGTGCTTCCATCCTTCCAGCTAAGAGCTTAGCCCTCTACATTTGCAGTGTGGGATTTCTAAAACTGTCCCTGAAATCTTTTATTAATATGTAGTTGTGGTAACAGATCTCTGAGAAAACAGCATGTGTTGCATCTTTGTCTAATATTGCAGGATATTGTGATATAGAAAAAGAATCCTGTCAATAGGAAAGAGGTTTTTATCTGTATAGAAAAAGGGAATTTTGCTTGTAAGGTAATGTTAGAATGCTACATGCCTACAACTGCCAAAGCACTTGTTAGCATTCAATGGAATCATGGTAATAAAAATGGAATTTAAATATGGACTTTTAAAGAAAGATTGAAACTGTTTGGAAAAAAGCCCCATGACTGTAGCTAGATAATCCCCTAGAAAAATCTCTACTGTAAATTTAGAGCAATAAAAAATTGTATAGAAACAGATTGGAAATAACTAATTTGAGATTACTTACACTGGTTGGTTCAAAGTAAAAATTAGTGGAAGGAATAGCCCAAGATGTGCCGCAGTGCCAGCAGGGATGTCATTTATTCCCTGGTGGAGTGCAACATCTTGCCCCTGGTATGGTAAAACTGACTGTTCATGATTACCAAGAAAGGATGTTCTATCTGGACATAACTGCCCTTCAGTCTGGTAGACTTTTGGCATTCTCTGCAGAAGATTAGATGTTTGATCTTAGGTTAAATGTGGTTTGAATTTATGGATATGCTATAAGTAGGTTGAATAGGTCAATACTTATACTGAACCTGAACACAGGCCAGTGGGATCTCATGCTGGTTTTAGGACAGAGAATGATAGGAATTTCACAGGTTATGACACATCTTTTTATCAACTGCTCTACGGCTCTTGTTTTAAGGGCCAGCAGCCTGAAGTGAGCATGTGATGAATTGCCAGTGAAGATAGGCAGAGGAAGGACTGAAATTCATCTTCCCTGCCATAACTCAGACAGGTGGCATCACACAGGGTCCATCTAATTGCCTGATTGCAGTGATCCCTTCTGGAAACTGTACAATCTATATTTGAAGTGTTCCTAGAGCTCTGTGTGTCTGTGCCTGATGCATCTGTGTCTGTAGACCTCAAGCCACAAAGGTTTCCAGTGGACTGAATCAGGCAAACCAAGCAAGTCTGAGGACATCTGAGAACCTCAAACAGCAGGAACACAGCTGCAGGGGTGGCAGAAGAAGTGTGAAGGTTACAGTCACAATGTGGAAGCTCCTCAGGATGATTTGGCATGGATAGCTCATTGTGTTACCACAGCCAATAAGTCATGTGAACACAACCAATTCCACCCTGAATAATTCCAGGCCTGACAAAGGGCAGTGACTGTTCATTCAGTTTAAAGGTTCTAATGAGCTTTTTGTGCATCAATATTCTTGGAAAACGCCCAGAACAGTCTTGTCAAAGTTAAAATGGTATTTTATCTTTGAAATTAGGGTTAGAGAATTTCATTTCCATGAATATTCAGCACTTTTCTCATCCTGGCTCTGCTCATTGATCATGCATGTAAAACATTAGTGGTGTGCTGGGTACTGAATTAAATTCAGTCCTTGCCATTTGCAATTCTACTCACTTTGGAGGTCACTGAATGTGGCAAGGCTGCCTTTTAGTTTTAAAAGCCATGTAAACATCTCCCTAGCCTGCTGCTACCTATCAGCCCAGGGAGCACCGCTGAGTGTCCGCTAGAAATGAAGTGCAGGCCACAGCAAATTAACTAGCTTTGAAAAAAAACCTCTGTAAATCCTTTGAACCTGATGTGCCAGTTGGATTAGCAAGAGGAAACTGCAATATAAACTGTCCATGTGGCTTCCACAAGGACCAAGAGACAAGGAATAACAGGGCTTTCCTAAACATGGCTGTTTACTTTCCTATCATTCTTGCTTCCAGATTTACTTCACCAATGTTTTCCTTTTTTTTCCCTTTCAACTCCAGTTCTTCTTGTCTTTGAAGTCAATCACACAGTGCACAAAAGCATTTCCTGGAGATGATGATCTTTTAGACTTTGAACATATTAAAGTCACTTATGATTGTTATAAATAGCAATTGCTATTAATGTATAGTTATAGACATATCTGAAATGTTGGGTCACACATAACATTGCAAGATAACAAAAGACTCAATTAAAACTATGAAATTGAAATCTGTGATGTTAAATATCCTCACATGTGTCCTATGCTGGGTATACCTTTGCCCAAAGACATATTCCCTCCCTGTTATTTTTGGTTATTTCTTTGGATCATTATGGGAAAAAAGTGACAATGGCAGCCAAACTCTTAGAATGTTTCTTAAAGATTCACTAAATGTAATAAATTGCCTATATTTCCATATTTGTATGACACTGCATTTCCTCTTAACTGTCTCAATTTTGGTGTCAACCACAAAAATCCTTTTTTTTTTTTCCCAAGTAAAATCTTCCATTGAAGCTGCACAGGAATCCATAAAATTAATTGGACATCTTCCTGGGAAAAAAAAACAACAGGCCAAATGATCCAGACAAATCAGCTATGCAAGTACTGCAGTTTCAAATTATGTCAATATTTGTCCTGTTCACAATAATGTAAAGCATAATTACAGATAAAATATTGGAAAGCAAAATTCCATAGGCATGTGGAAATAGGCATAGACAATGCATTTTATGTGTCACCAAATGTGCATTTAATTGGCAACACAAGGTAATACAGGCATGGAGTGACATGTTTCTTAGAGGACTTCAGCTTTCTCAGAATATTTTAGAATATATTGCCATCATTATATTTTACAGAACTATTATGTTTTCTTCTTCCCAGACCAAATATAAAATTAACCTCCTTGTTGCTCAAACCCCAGATCCCATAGCAGGTGAAAGATATGCTTTGTTTTAATCAGATTTAAATCTTCCTGAGGTCAAAGAGGGATTCTCAAGTGCCCAAAACTAAGCAGGAGTTAAGTGTTGGAGTGAGTCAGAACAAGCAGCACTTTGCTGGATCATGGCCTTATGGATTCATGGTGGGATTAGTTGTCTGATTACAAGTAGCTCTTTGTTTTATTAAGTTAAAATCCAGGGAAAATGTTGCAGAAGCTTTCCAAAAAGAGCTTTGGATATTCGTCTCTGAAGATTTATTATTTTCTTCTTATTTTAATTTTTTGAAATCATCCTGATGTTTATGCATTCCTTCCATGCAGGTCCTTGTTGTGCTCTTTGCCCTTTGTGTGTGTTTATTGTTGCCTGTCTCCCTTTATGCATCCTAGAAAGTTAAATAGTAAAACAGGATAAACAAGCAGGAATTATGTGATAATTGAACCCATAATGTCAGTGTTATGATGCAAGTAATGCAACTCAAGGTCTCTTATCCTTCAGCAGCTAGACTGTAATTGCCTGATGATAATCATGATAACTACACTCCCTGGAGTTACTTTACTGCTGTTGAGAAATATCTTCTGGATCTCTTGCACGATCATGATGAAAACCCCCACATTCAATTATTCTACTGAAAGTTGAATGATGATGATGCATGTTCCCTGACACAGTGATTTACACAAATAGAAGTTTTATTCTACAAGGAGGGATAATATTTTAAAGTAGAAGTAATTAAATCCAATGTGGAAACTTCATTCACTGCTGAATGCAGGATCTGCTTGTTTGCAGAGCAAGCATTTTATTACCTGCACATTACCCACATTACGCCCCTCAGCAAGTGGGGATGTAGCAATGACTGATTACATCAAGTGGCTATTTTTGAAAAATATGGCTGTGAGGAATAATCAGTTCAGGTCTGGCACAAGGGATGAAGGGAGATTACATCCCGTTAATTGTTTTGGCAAGTTTGTCATTGTGTGAATGATGGTGCCTTGTTACCCAGCACAGCTACAGCCAGGCTACAGCTCACCCAACACAGCCCAAGGGAGGCTGCATTTGTCCATCACCGCCTGGTTGTTTAGACCACCTAAGCCAGGTGTTCTGAATATTAGTTTACTATGAAAAATAACTTTTTTGCGATGCATATCACAGTGGGTTGTGGATAATAAGATTTGGTTTCCTATGCAAATTATCAGAAACATCTAAATCTTGGAAATGGGCAGAAATATGTCAAAGTATTTTTTTATTTCTTCCTTGGCAGGTAAGGAGTGCTGAAATAAAGATGGTGGAACATCTAGATGTTCTTTGCAGGAGAACGAGACTTGTGGCCCTCGAACAGCTTTTACTGTAGTATTTGGTGTGTCCTTGGGGATGATGTGCTGCATGTGGTGATGGCAATGCCTGAAAGCCATGGAGGTGATCCAAGGGCTGCAGCACCTGTGCTGTGTGGAGAGGCTGAGACAGTTGGGGTTGCTCAGCCTAGGGAGACTTTAGAACACCTTCCAGTGCCTAAGGGGACTACCTAAGAGCTGGAGAAAGGCTTTGGACAAGGGTCTGGAGTGACAGGACAAGGGGGAATGGATTCAAACTGATTACAGCAGGTTTAGATTAGATATTAGGAAGAAATCCTTCCCTGTAAGGGTGGTGCTCAGGTTACCCAGAGCAGCTGTGGCTGCCCCTTTCCTGGAAGTGTCCAAGGCCAGGTTGGACAGGGCTTGGAGCAACCTGGAATAGTGGAAGGTGTCCCTACTGGGACAGAGTATCTCTTAAAGATGATCTTTAAGGTCCCTTCCACTCTGTGATTCTATGATTTTTTAAGATAGATCATGGATTACTGAAGAATGTACATTCAGCTCCTTGGAAAGTCCTTGTCTTCTCTGCAGATAGTGATGATTTCAAGGACAGCTGGTCAGTTGTGAATCCCTTCTTTGGAATCATAAGGTAGCCTCTAAGATTTTAGACTACATATTTCTTACTCCATTTCTATAATGGAAAATGCATTTTTAAGGCATGACAATGAATATGTCCTACAGCTGGATTTGAAAAATAACTCCTGCAAATCATCCTGTTTTCTTTCTCCCTCTGTTTCTTCTTTAAAACCATTCATATAGAACTATGCAAATTATTTTAAATAAACCCCAGGCTGATGCCACTGTTTTAAATGTGTAGCAACACCATGAAAGATGTCAGCATGCTGATTAATTTATTTGCAACACAAGATCAACATTTCTCATATTTTATCCTATTTTTTTTTTAAAGGAAAGATTGAATCCATGAGAAAGCAGCAGACCTTGCATTCTGCTCAAGGATCCATGTCCCCCTCCTGCGTGGGGAGCACGGGGAGGATGAGGGATACACTAATAATATTTTTATACCGTAACCACCTCCATTTTCTTCTTCAGATGCTTTGTTTCCTGCACTAATATTCCAGTTCTCTCAACATAATGAATGAGCTTAGGGACTTGCAGGAGTTTCAGTACCATTTGTTTTTTATCCTAAAGGAAAATACAAACCCCTCTGTCAGATAGAACTCTGCATAAAAATAAGTGCTTTCTTTAATACAGAAGTTGAAGGTGACCTACGGTAATAACTGGCACAAACTTTTCTAAGATGAAAGCATTCCTCCCTAGGTTTTATTTGTTCTAGATAACATTTCCTCTTATGATTTAGGGACTGTGTAGTATTCAAAGCATACACATTTAAACGGTAATAGATAATTGAGCATCTTAATGGACTGTCTTTTAGCTATCAAATATTGTTTACTGATTTGCTTGGTGGGAAAATGAAATCAAACTTGGATAGAAATAGATTTCTTCATTTGACTTTTAAAATCTGAGAATGAAAGCAAGTGCTTTTCCAAATCGAAAGCTGTTAAAATCTTTTCTCCAGTCAAAAGAGATGTTTATGTTTCCACCTTGTTAAAGAAAAGCTCAGTAAAGGAACTATGAAAGGAATAATTTAAAAAGAGAGCAAAATCAAGAGATTCTATTTAAAAGATAAGAAGCTTGTGTGTTTCTCCTGTTTGTTGTATATTTTTCTTCTATTTCTTAATTCCATGTTATCAACAACAATTTTTATTTAAAATTTGGGTGTAAATTTCTTTGTGTAGCTTTACCTCTCTATGAGAAACAACATGTATTTTAATATGACTTGGTGCTATTGATCAATATTTGTGCCATTAACCAAGCAGTTTTATAACAACCTGTCTGTTCCAATACTGACCTAAAATATTTCTTTCTCCTTTCTATAAATTGTTCTTTTGCATTTCCAGTTATTGAGAGAATCAGTTCCTGTATTTCTTGAGTAATAAAAGTCAGCCTCCCACCACTGGAAATCTTTGGGGAGTCGATAGCAGTTGGGGCCTGGAAAAGTGACAGAAATGCCCCGAGCAAAGACAAGAAAGGAAGATATTCTTCTTCTTCCTATCCAGAGATGTCACAGTTGGATTAGGAGCTGCCTGGTCCCTTGAATTGGAATTTTCCCTCAGTTTCCATAAAGGCAGGACCGAGGCCAACAGAGGCACAAAGCTCTTAACAAGCTAATTAATATTCACAAAAGTGAGTCAGGAACTGGAAAGATGAACTAATGAGAAATGATTAAGAGTTAAATATGCATGGCATGGCTTAACAACTACTAAAGCAAAGGACACAGTAGTTGCCTGCAAACACAGAATGTAAATAGAAGGGGCAGAGGAGTTAGTGAGGTTGGTTCTGGAACTAATGAAATAATATGCAGTAAAGTTGTTGTCTTTTTGCTTATTAAACTTTCCCTTAAGCTCTAATGCAATAGGGCTTACTGGAAAGAAATGTGAAAAGGAAATTTCAGAATAATAAGATTGAGAAAAATATCAGATTTTAATGCCACTTTCTGAATCTGAAATAATTAAAAAATGCAACAAGGGGGACTTATGGAGTTAGAGGGGTGTCAGTCTGACTCTAGTGCCTGAGGAAAGCATGGAGCAAGTATCCTAGAGGGATCTGAACAGACTGGAAAGACTGGCCAGTGGAAAACTCCCAGTGCCCAGCAATGGCCAGCCTGAAGTTCAGCAGCTGGGGATGGGGATCCCCCTCCTGGTGGTGGCACTGGGGCAGCTGGAACCACAACGCTGTGTCTTGTCTCAGGAAAAGTACACGAAACCGAGCATTTTCTGGGGAGGGCTGCTGAGGTGGGTGGGAGCACCTCCTCAGCTGTGAGGAGGGACCGGGATGCTGGGTTTTCCTAGCCTGGAGAAGAGAAAGGGACATTCAAATTGGACGTACAGAAGACAAAATGGCACAATGGGCAGGGTTAAACACCAGCAAAGGAGCCCACAGGGGCTGTGGAGTTTTTCTAGACTCAAGTGGATAATTTGGGCACACTGACATCCCTGGGAATCTGGCCCTGGTTCTAGCAGGAGGAGCTCCAGCCTGCATTTTCCTGTGATTTTTGCGATGCCCCAAGGATCTGGTTGTTACTGAAGGACGAAGTTCAGAGAAATGGTGTGAGCAGGGAGAGAGGGAAGGATCCGATGGATTAGTTGTGTATAAGGAGAATTTCTGAGTGGAGCTGAGAAGCAGGTTGTGGTTAAAGACTGCACATATTGTAGCCAAAGTCCAGTGTACCCCAACAGAGGTTTGAGGTACCCCATGGAAAGCTGGCAGCTAACTGGGGTGTCCTTATGAAGAAGCCAGGACCTCAGCTGGGTGTTGAAGAACCATATGATCTGATCCCACAATGCCCTCAGAAGCCATTTATGAGAGATTTTATGTTGGTAATTGCTTTCTATATTTTTGTAACCAGATTAAAAATTCAGGTCTATTGCAAGATTTGTTTTATATTTATTGTTCTAGTTTAGTTGACAAATTGATGCTACTATAAAGCCAGTGTTCTGTTAAATCTGGTTTGCTTGAAACAATACAGGTGAGACAGCAGAATAACTGAAGTGTGCTGCCTATTATGCTGTTTAAAGTGATTAAAGTGTTAAAGTGGTTCACCTGCCTTTACATGCATTCAGCAAGATTTCCCTTAATACCTATCATCATATAATAGAACATTCCAGAACAACCTGCAGCTTTAAAATTCTGTAACTCTCTTTGGCAAATCAAGTAAACAAAGTGCAGGCTAACAGAGTGACAAGACATGTATTTCCCAAGCCTGACTTGCCTGTATAACACAGCTCTGGAGCCCAGTTTGTTGGTGGGGTGATGACACATCTGGGGCCTGGTGAGGTTCAAAGGTGCAAGGTTAACCCTGAAATGGGATTCCTGAAAGCATTTAGAAAATATACCAACTTAGAAGTGTAATTAGAACTGTACCAAAAATTCCAATTCAGGCTTGCTGACATAGTAGCAACTTCTATGGCTTCTATCATCTCCAGAATTTATTTTATTTCAAAATTGAGCTATACACCCCAAATAGCTTTTCTTGTGAGATTGTGAGGGAAACACAGGATGAAAAATTGAAGATTTCAGTCCAGCCATAGATTGAATATTGTTGATTTATATTGGCAGTAGTGATTTCTGTGCTTAGAAGTTCAAGAGTTCCTTTAAATCAGTATCTTACTGTAACAATATCAGGTCAGAAAGCATCAACCTCATCTAGGATAAAAAACCACTCTTTGCCTTTCTTACAAGAAATAGTATTGTTGCAAACTTGAGGTATGGAAAAAATCCATTATTGCCTCCAAGGGGGTATGCCATCTTAATAAGACTTATCTTCAAGACAAGAAAAAATGTACTTTTCAAATCCCACACGCATTATAAACCACCACTTACAAAACCTTTGTTCTAAAGTGTTGGCAATTTTACCTGGGGCAGACATTTTACTGCATATAAAAGGTCTCCACAGGATACTAGTAAATCTAAGGTGAACCATAAAGACCTATGGATACAATGAAATTTAAAGTTTTTGTTTTTCCAAGTTTGTTGGTTTTGTTCTTTAAAAAAAATAGTAACTTCCACCCTGCCAGTATTATCTCAGTTTATATTTAGTATTTTATGAGAGAAATGGCTGGTGAAACAAATGAATTGATGCCTCTTCAAGGAACATCATTAGAAAACATAGCACTGTGGCAATTAAAGCAAATAGATATTTGAAGTAAACTAACAACATAACCAGCAATCTATCTGGGTCATGAGCCAGAAAAAGCCATCTGGCATTCCCAGGGATAGCATGAACAAGAGCTGCCACTTTTTATTGTGTATTGATAAGGTCTGGTAACTACTGGATTGTTCCACCTGAATGCAGAATTGCAGACGTTGTGGGTAACATTTCTGAGAACTTGGCCTTTCCAGTTAGAATCTGTCTACTTTGCTCCAAAGACCTGGAAATTGAAATTTTATTCGAGATAAAAACCTCAAACAACTTAAGGACTGTTTATGCCCAAACAGATCTAGTTTTCCTGGGATGTCTGACTCACTGTCAGACCTGGCCCACACACTGGACCTCTGCAGCAGTGTTAAAGGGTGGGGCATCAGCAGGAGCTCCACAGGTTTAATCATGGAATGGTTTGTGTTGGAAAAAACCTTAACAAGCATCTTGTTCCAACTCATCTTCTGTGGGCAGGGACACATTTCACTGGACCCCATCCAGCCTGGCCTTGGACACTTCCAGGGATGGGGCAGCCACAGCTTCTCTGGGAACCTATGCTGGGACCTCATCACCCTTGCAGGGATCAGTTTCTTCCTGATATCCAATCTGACCCTGCCCTCTGTCACTTTGAAGCCACTGCCCCTCATCTTGTCACGCCAGACCCTTGTAAAAAGGCAAAGTTTTCATTCCACCCATGAGAAATTCAGCCTGACAAGAGTTTGCAAAGCTGCATCCTACACCTTCAGCAACTTGGATTTTGAATAGCACAAAGCTTGAGTGAGTGGATTTTTTTTTGTGTGTGGACAGGTAAAGATAATGTTTTGAAAATGAAGTATTATGATTTGGTTCTTCTTTAACTGGGTCAAAAAACTTATGTTAGGATGACACTAATTTTGCTTTTACTGGAATTTTATGTGTAATTGGCAAATACCAAATGTTTTCCATGTGAAAACAAGGCCTAACTCCTAAATTGCAATTCCTCAATTAACGTTGCACAGATCACTTTTTAAAACATTAGAAGCATTCGTGTAACTATGTTCTGGTTGAGAGCTTTCTGTGTAGTAACTGGAAGACCCATTTTTCATAGCAGTGTTAGAAAAGAAGAAAAGGATGGTGTCAGAAAGGTTTCCTATTCTTCCTTACCAGTCATTTTCCTGGCATGTATCTGGATGCCTCTCAGCCTTTTATACCTGGGAGCAGAGGTTATAATAATGGCTTTAAATGTGTAATCTTGTGCAATAAAACCCCTGCCATTAATGCAAGGTTAAGTACCTGATTTTTAAATCTATGAAGGTCAGGAAGGAAAGGGGATAAAATTACCAGTGCCATTTAGCTTGGAAGCTAAATGTATTAAACAAAGTTTACAACTGCACACTGCAGTGGAGGAACATCTGTCCCAATAGAATGAAAAACATGTTTATAATGACTGAACTGCTTCTCTGACTGATCAGGAAGCACAGAAGTCAATACCAGGCTGAGGCAGGACCCCACGAGAGAGGAGCTGCAGTTCCTTGGGGCCAGGGAGTTGTCAGTCCTGCTCCCTCACCACTCACCTTCCCAGGAGCAGGAGTTTATAAGGCTCCACTGCACAATGGAGTCTATGGCTGGGCACTGGCTCAGTTATCTGGACAGAGAAGAAAAGGGACTCTTCCATCAACTAACCAGGTTTTAACTTCAGGCTTTAGACCAGTGTTTTCTGGTGGGACTCCTTGCACCATCCTGGGCAAAATTGGAGAATGGTTACACAGTACAGACCATTTATTTGAGGAAGGTGACAGCCTGTCTTGTCCAATTTTTTAACAGAATCTATGAAAACAGCAGGAAGAAAATAGCCTCCTTTTAACTTTCCTCCCTGGATGTTTATGAAGCCCAGTTAAATCCTTTTGTCTCAGAATCCTCCCTGATAATTTAGCCGTACTGAATTTAATGTATTTTTGAACTTAATCTTGGTCACCAGACTGATAGTCTTTAATTATGTGATGCGTTTTGCTTGTTATTGGCTGTGAAATATTATGCCAGAACTCCATGCAGGAGTTTCCAAAAAGTTTTATAGTTCCTTTGCTTGCAGTGTGTCCTGCTACAGCAGTATTTAAAAACAGAGAACTAGGTGAAAATCTCCCGAAGGACTCAGTGCAATGATTTTAGTTTGCTTTTAATTAAGTTTCCTTCCTTCTCCCTTGAAGCTGACTCTCTCATGCTTTGGAAATAGTCACCGCAATTCTCATCAGCCCAGTGAAAACTGCAGCAAGGCTCAAATCGCAGCTGAGCTTTCAGAAACTCAGGACTCATCTCCGATGTGTGCCAGTTGTTTGAAATGATTCAAAATTCAGCATGAATTTAGTCTCAATCAGACCTGAATTTTTGTTCCATGGACCTAATATCCCTAAAAAAAGCACGGGCAATGATGTGCTAACTTGATGTTTATTGATTGAATGTGAGATTTTGAAGAAGCTCACCCAAGGACTCAGCTTGTCAGAGGAGAGAAGCTACAACTAAATAGAAACAATTACCTGTCCCTTGGGTGATCTTTGCAACTTCTGCTTTTCCTTTATTTTCTCTTCTTTCCTTTCCATCCTGTCATCACCTGAAACAACTTGTCCTCACCCATCTCCCTGCTCAGCCTCTTCCCTTCCGTTTTCACACCTCCGGTTTGGTGTGTCCACCTCCTCCATCCTTACACTGCAAGTAATGGGCTGAAGCAATAAGGAAGGATCTCTCCTTTCCTGGGTTCTTGTATACATTATATTCGTGCCAGGATATCTTTGTGCCAATTACCTCATGGCATCTCACATATTGGTAAACAATAATTTGGACAATCTCAAAAAAATTATTCCAGGCTACAGATGTTATTTGTTTTGCTGGACAGCTATCAAAAATAACAGGGAGGAGAACTATTGCCAGAGTGGATTATTATGTGCCAAGAATGAATTTCTACTCATGGCAGAAGTCAATTTGAGTTCAAAATCAAGACTGTGCTAGTTATGTGGTCTAAGGGCACAGGGGCTCACAGGGGTTGCATTGGTGAGGTTGGTGCATCAGCGAGACATGGAGGATGCAAACACTGGGATGGTGAAGAGGGCAGAAGGAAATTGAGGAATGCAGGGAAGCAGATGTGCTCCCTGCTGATCCTCACATGTGTATGGTGCTTCTGGTAGCAGTAGGGAATGGTGAGACATGCCTAGAGGTCTGGTGGGCCATTAGGGATTAATTCCCCATTAATCCTTTCCATGAGCTTATCCTTTTAAAGGGAAGATTTTCAAAACAAAGGGAGCTCTTTATACATCTTAAAAATGGCAGTTACTGAAGTATAGAACATTTTAATACCTTTGCTGAAGGTCTACGGTAAATTTGTGGCAGATTTGGGATTAAAATTGATATTTTCTCTCCCCCTAGTCCTAAACACAGTCTCACACAGACTTAATAGAGTCTTTCTGACTCAGTTCTGTCTGGAAAGATCTTCCAAAAACTATGAACTGCTAACTCATTCCTACAATGTATACTGCTCCCTCCTGTGGTAAACAAAACCAAACCATATATTTGGAAATGGAAGAATGGATGATAATCTTCAAACAGCAAAAAAACCCAAAACAAAAAACATGGAGGAGAACAACTAAAACATCAACGAACTGATCACTTTCTGATCCTTGGTGCAAGCAGGATATTGTCAGAAGGTTACTAATGCATAAAATTCTCTTTTAGAAGGCCAAGTAGAAAAACGAGTCCATTTCAAGAGTATTTTCCAATAGGTTCCTTCAGCTGAGCCTTGAGCCTGATGTCTCAAAAATAAATAAATATTCAGCTACATGGAGTATTACTTAGCTATTGCACAAGTAGGCTGAAAAGATATTATTGGTAAAACTAGTGATGGCAGTAAGAAGGAAATTAATGTAATAGCTGGGAAGAGATGATAGTTTATGGAAAATCTGTTTATAACCTCAAGGGGCTTGTTCATAATTGTTATTGCTTTCCCCAGAAGGGTTGGAGAATATATCATAGCCTACATTTTTTTAAAGTGCAGTAACTAGAGTGTATTTTCTTGGTCTATCTGTAAAAGCCTTAAGATTCATAATAAAATAAACTAACCTTACTAAAGTTTAGTTACATTTGTTTATCTATTTATCCAAGGTCAGAACATTTATATTAAAATATAGGTATAAGTGGGAAAGCATCTTATAGCTGTGATGTATGTTAATAATGGAAATGCCAGCAGATTTCAGAATGCTTTTAGCACATTTTTGCCTGAATTGTTTGTCATAAGCCTGTACCTGTGTTTAATGTGTGTCTGCTCTGTGTGTTCAACACATAGTTTGAGAATTGAGTGATAGATATTTAAGTCCATTATGGTAATGGACATAGAGCTTCAGAAAGGGTGAAATTGAACATTATGCATTTTATTGGAGCTTTGTGAAGTTGTAGACTTCAATTTGCTCCAAACCAGTGGAGCTAAACCAATGTTCACAAAGATGAGAAATGTTAAAGAAATAAACCTATAGCTTTTTTCTGTCTTAGAGGGTAAAATTCTCTAATACTTTGGGATAAGAGTAAGCTTTATTACATGTATTTTGTGATATTTCAGACTATTGCTGCATTATACTGTTTTATTTTAGCATTGATGCTAGATGCCAACTTCCAGGTGAAAAAGTTCTGGAGGATTAGTGAATTTTATACGTCAGTGGAATCTTCTCTTTCTGTTAATAGCTTATATTAGACATAAAACCACTCTAAGGTCTAATGAACTCAAGGTTTATTGATACCTCTTTTCTTCAGCTCAGGTAGAAATCAAGTGTGCATACCACTTTGGGAAGTTAAAGGATGTGTGAACCTATTATCTATGTTCATGTCATCTAAAGTAGAATTAAAAGTGGTTTTTGTCAATTAGAAACACACAGAATTAAAATAATAATAAATAAATAACAATAATAATAATACCTTTTGGTAAGCTACCACCTGAAATACCATTTATTTAAACCTCTCTCCTTAAATTCTTGCCTTTAAACTTAAAAAAAGTAGTTTGTTACAGATCAACTTTGCATTTATTAATGATAGCAATAGTGGAATAGATTGTTCAGCTTATAATACATGATTTAGAAATAAAAGGAGGTATTTTAATGTGAATATAATCAGTAGATTGAACAAGTATTTGTTATTGTGACATGCATATCCTGTGAGATGAGCTGAATGCTACTCTGCCATGGTAACAATGACAATAGTATTTGCCTTCAACATAATCTCTTACTTTTAAAATAATAAGGTTGTCCAACTACTAGAAAACAATTAGATTTTAACCAGCATATCTTTAGAACTTAAATTTGGTAAGTTTTCTATCTATCTATGTTTAGCTATTTTCTTTCACATAATAGATGATGTTCAGTTAATGAAAATTATGTACTAAACTGGTAAAAGGCCACCTGACTCTTAAAACTTTTCTTGCTTGTAAAATTGACTTTATTTTTAAGGGGAAAAACTTCTATAAAATATCCCAGCTAATTGGAAAACTGTACTTGTCATTTAATGGGACAGAAAGCAGTCAAGACTGCTGAAAGTCTCTAGGGGATGTTAAAAGGTAACAAGTCCTGCTTGTGTGCAGCCGATAGCTGCACTTAAAATTCAAAAGATTAGTAGATAACACTTTATTATTCCAGCCTGATTATCATAACTCTGTATTTTATTTATATATTTCTAAGTGAAGCCTGAGGCCACTGAAGTTTGTAATGTTCCTCACCTCCTTCTTATTTGCTTTATCTACATTTCACTCTCATCCCCCAGTATCTCCAGCAGAGGTTATTTCCACAATCTTTTCTCACCCTGCTGATAGAGTTAGTGGCAGTTTCTTTCAGTTATCATTATTTAATCAGGGAAGGTGCCTGAGTAAAGAAAAGGAAATCTGCTCTGTGCTGAGAGGCAAGAAATGCCAGATTTGTGGCGCTGTGTGCAATCTGGGTCTGACCACTTCCTGTGTCCATTTGCACTGGATGGAGCAGGGTCCTACAGAAAATGTGTCCTTGCAATTAAATCCCATATCACTCCATTTATGAGGGTTTTGTCAAGGTTTACAGGATAAATATCAGCCTGGCATTATCTGACCACAACAGCCTGACACAGAAATTTTAAAAGATAAATTGCCTGGTGTTAGGAGAAAAACAGCCTCTGAGCATGGTTACAGAAGATATTGGTAGAGACTGTTGCACTTGCAATCCTGGTTCTCCTGTGCCATTGCAGGAACAGGGACATTATCTGGCAGTCCCATGGTGTGGGTGCCTGGGGTGGGGAATAAATGATTTATGGGACCTGCTGCCTGTGGGGCTCTTCCCTAGCACCCAAAGTGGCTTTGCACACACAAAATTACTTTGTGAGGTTATTCTTGCCATGCAGCAGTGCTCCTGCACAGTGTTACAGCCAGCCCATGTCCCAACCTTTGCCAGGTACAGTTTGCCCTTGTGGCTCCTGCACCTGTGTTCCAGGACCTTGGGGGATTCCAGCATTTTGGGAATTTGGAGAAAAACCTAAAGACATTTTTGCTCCCACAAGCCATAGTCCTGGCAGCTGAGGGCTCACAGGACACAGTGAGGCCCTTCTCCCCCTTCTCCCAATAAATACATCAGGCTTCTCTGATTAGGCCTCCTGTAGAACTGTGTTAGCACAAACCAGAGTTTCCATGGAAAATAACATCCCATGGCCAAATTAAATTGTGCTGCAATGACTTAATGAAGCTGTGCTGCTGAATGCTACCTGCCTCTTTTTCTTTCACCAGAATGCCTTCTGCTGTATGAAATCACCAGCCAAACAGGCTGCTTTGCTCAAAAAAAGGCTTGGAAGTTGTAAGAATCTCAGTGTTGTGGGTAATATGTGTAAGATAGCAAAAAATTCCCAATGCAGCTCATCAACAGCTGGGTTTTGTGTGAACATTTCTGTCCACAGCGTTTGCTACCCATGAAAATGAGACTGTCTCTTCATAAATATCCAATGAGCTGTAATGTCATCAGTCTTCCTAAAAATAAAATATTAAACACTGTAAATGGTATTTGACCTCTATTACAGTGTCTGGAGGATTAAAAATGCTCCAATTTCAGGCTGTATGTTGTCCCACATGTCTCCAGCCTGTGATGTGTGTGTGCAGGCAGGGGATGTGTGGAAGGAGAGCAGCCTGAGCGAGCCCTGCTTTTCCCCAGCACTTTTCTGTGCTTTCTCTTGTGTTTTAGACATTTTGCTGGAAATCTGGGAAATGTCCTACTGGGACAGCACTCCAGACAAGCTTGCTCACAACGCTGAGCTGTGTGGTGTGGCCAGCTCACAGGAAGGGAGGGATGCCATCCAAAGGGACCTTGACAGCCTTGGGAGTGGGCACTGTGAGCATCATGAATTTCAACAGGGCCAAGTGCAAGGTCCTGCACCTCTGCCAGGGCAATCCCAAGCACAAAGAATGGCTGGGAGGAGGATGGATTGAGAGCAGCCCTGAGGAGAAGGGACAAGGGAGAATGGCTATAACCTGAAACAGGGTGGGTTTGGATTAGACATTGTGAAGAAATTCTCTGCTATGACGGTGGTGAGGCCCTGGCACAGGGTGCCCAGAGAAGCTGTGGCTGCTCCATCTCTGGAAGTGTCCAAAGCCAGGTTGGATGGGGCTTGGAGCAACCTGGGACAGTGGAAGGTGGCCCTGCCCATGGCAGGGGGTGGAACAGGATGAGCTTTAAGGTCCCTCGTAACCCAAACCATTCTTTGGCACTGTGATTCTAGGGCTCTCTGACTGTCAATACGGGATCAAACTGAATTCCATCAGGTTCCCCTTCAGTTTTTCAGAGTTAATGTCTTTGCAGGACTATTTTAAAACCTATGCTTACAGCTCCCTTCTGAGCACTGATAACATATGTTTAAAAACGAGGATGAATTTGCCATCAAGAGGTACCATATTTTTCTTTAACAGCCAATAAATAACATTTTGTTTTGCTGAATGAGTGAAGTTGAACTAGTGCCTTAAGTTATTTGAGAGTACAGAATTATTATGGCCTAATGTCTATTCACATTTCTGTCAGAATATCCATCATACTTCCATTTTGAAACCAAAGATAAGAAATAGGGAATATCTTCTGTCTCTAGGGCTTTGAGTTACAATGAGAGCTGCTTAAAGAAAGGAAGGGAAAAAAGAAGAGCAGGTTGATGGTGAGGTATTTTTCTCTATGTGTACAGAGGGCACACTAACAACAGCAGAAATGATAGTCAAAATGAATTTATTAAAAAGAATTCATGTCAAACAAATTGTTTTCTGTGGAAAGTTGTGTGCACTTGGACTTCAACGCCTTTTGCAACTGTGTCAGAATTCTTAAATCAGCTGAGGAAACCTGGTCCAGTTGTGTTTGCAGGGGGGAGAAGAGGGAGCAAATCTAAGGAGCTCCTGGTGCTTCACAGCAGCTGTGTGGCCACATTTTGCCAGTGATGTTCCACTGGCTGTGCCCTGTGTCTGGTGACAACCTAAAAGATTCTTCATTATAAAGTACTGATAAACTCTGATTTTAACTCTTAATCCCTTCATCAGCTCAAACCTAGGCTTTTAGCTTTTTTCTGCTTATATGAACAGTTTATAAAAGCAAGGAAATAGCAATTCAGGTGCATTTAGTGATAATACAAATACAAAAATAAGAAATGAGTCATTTTACCCGTGTATCAGGCTTTACGTTTTGAGATCTCAGATTGGCTGAAAAAAATTATGTATTTTTCCTCATTTTGAAGATGTATTATACAATTCCTCCCTCCCCAACCTTTTCATTATATGTTTTGATCCAAGTCCATTCAAAGTTTTGGTGCTCTGAGCAGGCATATTTTCTTCACTAGCAATTGTTTACCTGATTGGAAAGATAAAATGTAAATCTTTTCATTGTCTTGGTGGTAATTTTATAAAATAATGATGAGACACATGAATATTAAATTAATTTTTTGAAAATCTAACAGCCAAACTTGGTCTGATTCTGTCTCTTTGAGTTATATATTATTTTACCTATAAACTACTAATTAAAAACTAAGTGCATTGTGCTCAATAAATGTCCACTTGGATTTGTGTTCCCTAGTAGTTACTTCTATCAAAGAGAAGTAAACAATCATTTTATAATTTTTAATGGAAGTGTATTATTTAATAATGTTTTAGCTTTTGTCTTCAGTAACTCTTGCTATAATTTTGTTAATGTAAAGTAATCTCTGATTAGTTTGTATGGCATATTAAACAATGACAATGTGCTTTTCAATAAAGATACCCTGAGGAATGGTTTCAAATCCCAGTGCCTACTAGACATCTTTCTAATTTGCAAATAATTTCAGGCTTTTTTTTTTTTTTCTGTTACAGCCTAGAACTTGGTTACAAGCTCTTCTTTTCTCCAGATTTCAGTTCTGTGGGTTTTGAGTTCTTTATAGATAACCTTTTGAAATCAAAGAAATTCTTTATTTTGTGAGGGTTCATTTCCTTGTTAGTTCACTGCAGCTCTAGAGCTGGGACATGGATGGTTCCTGTTCCCTGCTTGTTCTCCCCTGAGGGAGCCTGAGGAGCAAATGTGGGTGTTTTTTGGGAAGGTCAATGCATGCACATTGAATGTTTACTTGTGATCCACCTTAAATGAGGGACAAGGAGAGAATTCTGCACATTCTTCCCGGGGTAAGAGAATCTGTAGCTGGAAACCCAGCAGGGATAAAGTGGTGTTAGAAAGCTTGTGGAGGAACTGCAGGGGGCTTTGTATAAGGGCTGTGAGCTCAACCTCAAAATCAGCCAGAAAACTTTCTAAAGCCCTGCCTAAATTGCTTTGCTGCTGTTTTAAGTCCTCCTCCCCTCAATTCTCCTATTAATTTTGTACAAACTTCGATCAGGTAAGAGCTACTTCAGCAGGGTACTACAAATCTGTGAGCACCCCTAACTTGGATAAAGTCGAATGTATTGCAGGTGCCCTCTCTTAACCAGGAAAATTTAAAGCTACTGACTACAAATCCAAGCATGAAATGATCCAAAGTGAAACTCTATCTCATGTGGCCTTTTCTCCTTCATCTAAATTTAGCCCTCAAGTACACAGATGCATTTTGCTGTGCCCTTGCAGCCAAGGACAGGACTTAGCCTAGAGCATCCAGGCAAAGCACTCTCCAGCACTCAGGCAGGAACAGATTGCAGTACTCTTCTGTCAGCACAGTATTAAAATTGCAGACTAAGACTAAGACTTCTTTTCATGGGCACAAAACACCACACAAACATTGGAAGCACTTTGTGGTGTAGGGCTGCTGGCACAAAACTTTTCTCTTTAAGCACAGGGACAGTTTTCCCCCTGTCTGTGGAATATTTATTAGTTTGCAGATTGCTAACTAACTGAGATGAGTGTACAAGTGCATTTAGGTTTGTGATATAACTTAGCTATTAAAATGTGCTTAAAATTTCCTTTCTAAAGTTTGCTGCAGCTGAACTATATACTAAACAGTAGCAGCCAGGCCTTGGAAATATCTGCCTTGATTTTGATTTTACTGAGTTTTAGCTTGTCTTTGTGGTGTTCTGTGCCCTTAAACCAGTCATGACTTGGAAGAGTTTTGACTTTTGAGTAGTGTTCCTTATAACATGATGCACCATGTCCAGCTGAATCTTAAAATGTCCAACATTAGGGAATCCATCACTTCCCTGGGGACATTATTCAAACATCTGATTGTTTTCATTGTGAAAAATTTCCTCATATCCCTAATCAGAATCTCTCAGGATTACCTTGTACCCATCACCTCCTGTCTTTTCTATACGACTCCTTATAAAAAGAAAGTGCACATCTTCTTTATAAGACACACTTTAAACACTCTCCACATGCAAATATTTGTCCTGTTTAGACTGTAATCCTAGAATAGTTCCCTCCTATTTTATGTAAACATTCTTTAACTTTCTTTTCTAATCCAGGTAGTCTGGTAGTCTTTAATGTAATAGTTTCTAATTCAGATCCTATCTACCCCCAGCTTTTTTTAAGTGCAGCTGTACCCTTTCCCAGGTTTTTTTTTGGTTGTTATTTTTTGTTTGTTTGTTTGTTTGTTTTCCCAGACCTTGGGACCCAAAAAATCACCTTCAACTTTTTTTACCTTGAGAGATTAGGCCTGGCTTTCCTCTCTTTATTTTGAATTCATTCATCTCCTCCTATTCTGGTTATTTTTAAGGAAAGGCAAATCAGTGTTCTGGATTTACTTTGTAATATCTGTATATCCTTATGACATTGTTAATCCTTCTGCTCTTGTCTTGTTCAGATACCACCCTACTAATTCAATTCTAAATTTTTATAATGTCCTGAACCTTGCATAATTTAAATAACTGATGCTTTTCCTTATTGATCTTCCCAGATACAGTCTAAAACAATTTTGTTTAGCTCATTTCTTATGTCTGGACTTGTATCTTTAATCTGAGGTGTTTCCAAGTAAAAGTTGGAAAATAGTTTTTGATCTGTATGAAGAAATAGTGAATAGAACCAGGTTTGAATTTCTTTTTATGTGTGAATAGAACTTTGGTCATTTTTTATCTCCTGAAGGAAATCTCTGTCTCTTGCCTTCATGAACCTCCAATCTTCTTCAGTAATTTTGTCTGGTAGAGTGATGGCAGGTCGTAGCTGTCGAGGGGAAAATGATTGCTTGGTTTATAAGGGCATAAGCTTTTAAAAGTGTTTTAATAGCAGGAGAAAGATTTTGAATGGTCTCTGTATTAAAGGGCAAATGAACATATGAGGTTGACCATGGCTTGTGGTATTAAACAGATAGGCTGCTTCATCTTGTGCATGTTGAAATTCTATTTCAGTCCAGTAGACTTAGTTAAAATGTGAAATAAACAGGCTTGATAATCACAAAGGTTTGGATCTTCATTCTCTGAGACATCCATGTTTGTGACAAACCCTTTGTTAACTCTCAGAAGCTTGACACAGAGTATAGGGAGGCATGCAGCTTTTGAACAGGGTAATCTGGGTTTGCTGCACCCTTATGACAAATCTGTCGTACACCTGACATGGACTCTAACAGCACTGACAATCTAATAAATCAGTCATGGGTAATGCATGCTGAAAGCTGCTTCAGGGAAAAAAGAGAAAGAAGGAAAAAGGCAGGGACTTGAGAGCAAATCAGGTGCAGGTTTCTTTCTTCCCATGGCTGTAAGGCAAACTGATTAAAAATCTCTGTGTCCTCTCACTAAACTCATCATAAGATATTCCCATCTTCCTGATACAGAACAAATGCCAGCAAGTTGCATGTCTAGATTGAAATTATTTCTAAACAAAGGGAAAAGAAATCTAGCCAGGTGGCAAAGAAATCATCTGGGAAATTGGCTGATTCCACCCAAAACACAGTCATGACAGAAGAACAAAATTTCAAGAGCGAAGTTAGGACAAAAGAATTTTGACAAAATTATGGTCATCAGGATGAAAGTTCTTTCTGGTTCAGACTGAGAGTTTGTTAAGCTAGGGTTTTTCATTAGAGTCACTTTCCAGTTTTAATAGAGAGGCTTCTCCAAGCCAGGTTAGCTGCAGAGTTTGTGAAGATGTGGAGTTACCTGTCAAACTGGAAAGTAATAACAGAACTGTGTCTGACACTGAGAAGAGAGAGAAGGATGTAATTCTTTGAACTCTGAAGAGGTCAACTAAGATGTCAATTTGGAACTGAGTTGCCTGGGACTCAGGCAGAAGCAGAAAAGAAAGACAATCTGTGTCTCAGTTTAGGAGCAGAGACAGAACACATCCTCTTGGATATGGGAATGGGCATGGAGAGAAGAGAGGCACAGGCTGTGCTGCCAGAGGCAGACTTCACCTCTGCAGGAGGAGCTCCTGCACCTCTGCTGACACTGCAGGACCTGGGGCTTTTATAAAAGAACTGCACAGAGCATCTCTGTGTTCCTCTTCCTGGGAGAAACTGGCTAAAATCTCCCAAACCTCTGCAGGAATAGATAGGCAGCAATATAGAAGACAGAAAAATGTCTGTGTCCTGAAAAGCAGAGACCTTCTTCCTGTCCAAACCTGCCCCTGAGCTTCTGTTTTCAAGCACAGTGACAACTTTTTCTGAATAATGATAGTTAATTTTGGGTGTGGCAGCTCCTACCTAGAGCTTCTGAGCATGAATTAGTTTGCCCAAGTATAAACAGTAATCTTAGAGGTACATACTGTTATGCATATTTTGTATATTCTGGTAAGTCCTGCTCCTTCCCCAAATGATGTTAATGTTAAAAAATTAATTGAGCATAAAGATGTAGTATAAAGTCCACAGAGCATATCATTAGCTACAGCTTTTGTAGTTATATAATTAAAAAGGAAAATAATTCTATGCATAATTCTATGTTCCTTTATGTATATGTAGTATTGCAAAGTCTTTCTCATTTGGGATGTGGTATATGACTTGGCAGATCCTCTCAAATTGTCATCAGCTTGAAACAAGCCCCAAACTGTCCTCATTTCAATCCATCCCAGCTGCTGTGTCAGTGGTCCATGGGGAGCAGTGTTTTCTGGCAGGAAGACTGAGCATTAATAGAGACCAGATCCTGCTCCTCTCCCTATGGGTGGTCTCCCTCAGTCAGAATTAGTGGCTTCTGCTGTTGTACTTATTCGTGGATAAATCAAGGAATGAGATCTGTAGGCACCCAAAAGTGGGACATTTCTGATGCAAAAATGCTTATTTTAAAAAGAGTGAAGATGTTGTATCTATCTATTCCACAGGGAGAACATGCGCTCCTTTAAACTTAAATGGCATTTCATAACATGAGAGAAAAAAAAACCCTTTTAAAATTAAATGGTAATTTACTCTATGGAATCCTGAATAATATGGCTATTTTTCCATTAAAAGGTTTGGGTTTTTTTTATTTTTTTTGCTTCAAAGCAATTTCTACTTTGAGCTGAGGATTTGAGCTGATGTTCTCTGGTGCTACACGTATGTGCACACCTACCTATTTTCAATGGATCTTCTAACCTGTCCCATATTTTTATCAAAGGTTAATAGTGGCAAAGTATCCCCCCCAAAAATAACTTCTTTATTCGTTTTGCAGTCTCCTGCTTTCTAGGAAGAAAAAGTGTAGGGTGCACTTTTTGCCTTGAAAAAAACAAAAAAACAACACAAACTCTAGGAATATCCTAAAATAATAGGGGCAGTGACTTAATGTTTAAACATCCACATTAATGAATATTATAAACCATGGATGAGTTAAATCTGCCATTTACTGTGCTCTTAGAAAGGTTTATATTAAGCAAAAACCCCCTTCTGCCTAATGGTTCCCATAAGAGATCATGATTTATTGTACCCTATTTATTCTGGATTTAATAGGATTTTGAAATAAGTATTCAGCAAACAAAGGATATTGGAAGTCACAATGACAATTAGAAGTTAGAACTAAGTAACTTCAAGTGACTGTACTGATCTGGTACAAGTTTTTGATAGAATGCAGTTACTAAGGCTTCTGCCTTTAGCTCCTCACTGAATTTTTGGACATCTAACAGCAGTAGTGGCTTGTACGACAAGGTTTAGAAAAATAAGAACTTTTTATTTTTTTTTTTCAAGAAAATGTCTCTATTGGGTATCTTTCATCAAGGTGTAAAACATGTACAAAAATCTAAAGAATCATTTTTCTCTTATCCGATAGCCTGCTTAAAATCCAATCAGGGAGTAAAGTAATTGACACATCTAGGGAGTTTTTAGCAAAGTATATTTAACAATCAAGGGGAACAAATAATTTAAGTCTGGAAGTGACTGTGAGAAAAGGAAGAGTGTCAAATTCATCCTTCAGAAAGGAGAGTTACACATGGCCTGTGAGCCAAAGCAACTGTAGGTTACCCATAGTTTGGTATCAGATACTGGAGTTCGAGTGTTGCTGTTCATTAGCAATTGTTTCTGTTTTCTAACTACATGTGAACAATTCTCAGTGACCCAAAACCATTTTTGAATTGTCTAAAAATAGATGGGGATGAAGGTTGTCTCAAATAGTCCCTTCTAGAAGTACTGTGAGAGACTGCAAGGCATGGAAAGCTGTTTTAGATTTTCAAATCCAATTTTGGCAAGCGGTTTTGATCATTAGCATTGTCTCTGGTAGGCAGGGAGGCAAAGTAATAGAAATCTTTTTTATTGATTGGGACTGTACTTGAAGAAAGGTGTAATTGCCACCCTAAATTGAATCTTGTAGATACACATCGGGTGCCAATGCTCTCTTTTAGCAATAATGTCTTCCTGGAAGTGCTAAAAAACTTCATATTAACATTGCTGATTGTGGCCTAGATCAGTGTATATTTGTAAAATATAGGAAGGGTTTTTGAAGTCTGGTCCTTTGTCTAAGTGTTTGTAGCTATCTTTCAAGGAGTGTTCAGCGTAATTTGCTTTTTTAATCTTTTGCATCTGGGATAATGTTTGCACTGGAGCAGCAGGTAACATAATATGAAACTTCAGAAATAAAGAATAGAAAATCATCTATTGGAGAACAGATTGCATAGATTTAAAAACAATTTGCTTTATTAGTTAAATGTGGGGGGACAATGCTACTCTTAGAGGCAGGGCAAAAGGAAGGATGAGTGTTTCAGTGAATTATAGTAGCTGCAGTTTTCCTGAGCTTTTTAAAAAATACTTAATTTGAAGTATTCAAGCATGTCACAGTCAGGCTTTCTTATTCTTATAAATTGACAGCAAGAGTCAGATCAAATATTACACTTAGTTACTGTTACAGTCCTGAAGGTTCAGTCAAAAAATCCTTGCTTGTATCTTTGTTCCTCTAAGTTTCTTCAGGAAGAATGAGGCAATATCAAAACTCCCTATTCCTCAATCAAGGCATCCGAGATTTCAGTCTATAGTCGCCCTGAATCTTCCAGTGAGACAAACAAAAGGACAGGGTGGAAACCCAGGCTTTTTAGGATTTACCTTTCTGAACCTGAGTTGTCCAACGTGACAGTTTAGGACTCTTTATTTCCAATTGAACTTATGCTTGTTGTTTTTATTGCCTTCTTCACACTCCTTTCTCCTCTCCCCCATTTTTCCCATAAATGCTGACACATTAAGAACTCAGAAAACAAAAAAAAAAAATTGGCTTTAGCAGTTACTCAGCAGAAAGACACTGAGTTTGTGTTAGTTAAACATGATTGAGGCCTTTTCACTGGTAGTCACTGAAACATCTCAGTAAAATCAGTATCTAATTTATTAATTTTTCTCTAGACTGTGGGTAAACATACTTGCTTATTAAAAAAATCCAAAAAAATGAGGGAATTAATCTGCGCCATCAAATTTTAGTGAAAGCAGAATAACATGGCACTAAATTTTTATTATAGAGTGGTCTGTACCATTGTAAAATCTTGTTGTCGGGAGCAGTTGTGACGGTGTCACTGCAGCCGCAGATCATAAATTTGAGTCTTGCCAGATTTGAAAATAAATGCTGGTTTATTGACATATGAGAAAGATTTTGTCTTTTTTTCTTTATTCTTCTGTGAGATTATATAAAGGTAAAAATGAGAGAACTAGCAATTTCTTCACACTGCATCTTTCCATATGAAAAACATGCTCAGTCAGATTATCAATACCCAAGTGATTGTCTTCATTGCCCTGCTGTTCTCTTCATCCTATTGAGAGCTGCAAAAAAGAAATGAGGATTCAGCTGCTTATGGGACAACAGAAGAAACAGCCTCATGCATGGGGTGTCATGTAAGAAATGTTATGTGTAAGTGCTCAAATTATTTATTGTAGCATTGTGGTATTTTCTTGGGAATTTATATAATTCTGCAAAATCACAATCCACCTTTTTTTTCCCCCCCACACTTTTGACATAGCTCACCAAAGGTTTTATCAACCTGGGAATGAAGAACATGTTTTTGAAAGGGCTTAAGCAGTGGAATGATGAATGGAAGTGTTCCCAAAGCATGCACGTAAAGTGCTATCACCGAGCTGAGGCTGGTTTCTGCTCCATCGCCCCAACAGGAAAATAGCAATATTGCTGGAATGATTCCGCTTAGGCTCTATTATTTGCGGTGGTGCTTGACAGTTATGGAGTTGGAATTCAATTTCTTTCATCTAAAGCAGGTGTGCCTTAAAAAAAAAAAAATCACTCTGCCACTTCTATGTAACGCATGGAGATTGTTGGCTTCTTGCCTGAAAGCATTTCAGGGCACTTATCCCATTTTCATACAGCAGAAGTTGTCAGATGAATATCACCCCATTTTAAATACACGAACGAATTTGCTTTATCCCAAAGCAAGATAATAGATGATTTGAAAAGCTTTATTTTATGCTAGCATATACATTTAAGAACCTGTTCTGAAGGGCATTTTTATAGAAATCTCTATTACAAAGCACATAAAGAGGTTGATGTTACTTTATTATTCAGGACAAGAAGAAAGGTGTTTCTTAATCTTGATATATCTGTATTTGATATGACAGGTTAACCTTGATATCAGCATCATGTATCTAATTTTTTCTTCCCAGTTTGATCCTAAAATACCCTTCCTTACTTTGGGATAGTGAGGTATCCAGGCACTATTTGTGAATAGTACATGGCACATTTATTTTCCATTAAAAGACTACTACAAGCACATTCTGGGATTTAGACAGGTTAAATTAGAATAAGGATTTGAGAAAAAAAAGTGTGTAATATCTGAAAGAGTGATATATGTTTACTGAGGTCAAATAAAAATTTATGTGCATATCTGTGTCATATTTCATATTTCCATGTGTGTATATACATATTTATACTGAAATGTCTATCTGGATTTTAGATGCGCATATTTTTATATATGTATAAATATATATACATATATATATAAATATATGTATATATATGCACAAATAGTCTGACCAGCAGACGTGTGTAGCTCAACACTGCTTGTATTTGACTTTCCCTTTCTAATCTCATATTACTTCCATTTACTTGTCAAATAATTTACAAAGAGACAAGCTGTATTTTCAGAAAGCTCCACAGATGACTGACTTGTACATTGACTGAATGCAGCTTGGATTACTCGAGCACCCTTGATTTGTGGTTTAATGTCTCTTAATGTATAAATGAACTAAGTAATAGCGATGTGAAGGTCACTAGCTGCAGCAAAGGATTGCCTTAATATGAGAAATAGTTTATTAAAGACACTGTGTATTTTCAGGCTGTACTGAAATCAATAGTGTGGTTAATCTTTGGGAGGTGCTCACTGGGTTCATTCCTGGGGAATAGATGGCCAGTTACTGCTCCATTCACTGGTAAATTCCAGAGTTAAAAATAACTTCTATAACATTTACCTTTTCTTAATTACTGTTTTCTGCAACAGGCTATACTTCTCAGTACCTTTCTGCCTTAGAATAAATATTCAAGAGACAACCAAGTTTGGCACATTAATATTTAAACTCTTATTGGGAAAATACACAATCATGATAACTTGCAATGTAGTATTATGTACCAGTTATATCTAACCAGATAACATTGTTTAGCTTAAATTAATTCTGTTGGCTTAATTAATGGTATTACTTTAATCCATTTAGGAAGGCAAAAACAACAAGGAAAGTGTGATGGTATCAGTTAGGACAACAGATACAGTATCAATTTCAACTTCCCACAAAATTCCCTGCTGTACAAATGATGCACAAGTGATTGTCTCAGTCTCTGTTGGGACTAATGCCAAAGTTTTTAACTTTTTTTAACTTTTTTTTTTAACTGTGCTTCCACTGGAAACGAGGTTTGTTTAGCCTGTTTTGTTTGGGTCACCCCTTGCAGCCCTGAACAAATGTGCTCTAATGGCAGGTTTGAATGTAAAAGTCAGCACGAGCATTTGTCTTCATGTCTGCCATGGAACTTGCTAAATTACCTTGATCTCTCAGAGTCAATACAAATTAAAAATACGCACAAGGTTTCTAAGAGAGTGATTGCAATTCTAGCAAGTTCATTAGCCTTCTGAGGAATGCTGTTGGCAGGCTTTGTTTAGCAGAAGTCCAAAACAAAGTAAACCAAAAATGTCACAAAATGAATTGCAAATCAATTGGCAATATAAATGTGAGAAATAGGATGTAGATGATGAATAATTTAGGGAAATGTATATTGTTCCTCCAGGAATCTAAACTGCACGAATGGGAACAATGCTAAAAATTACAGCAGAGAAAGGGGAATAACTTGATTAAACAAATATGGGCCATGCAGCTTTTCCAAATACACTGGCAAAATCAGACTCCAGGCACTATTTACTTGGTAGGAAAAAAAAACAACTACTTCTTCAGTGAGGTCTTTATTTTTTTTCCCCAGCTCTCTGCTTCTATTCACATCAGACAATTTGACTGGATTTGTGATGTTTTCAGTATTTCCACAGTAAATAATTCTTGACCTGCAAATTCTTGGTGCAAAGAAAAGAAAAGGACAGGGAGGATGGAACTGGGTGATCTTTAAGGTCCCTTCCAACCTGAATCACTCTGTGAGTCCATGATTCTATTTCCTTAGTGTTTTCAGATTTTACTCAAAAAAAAAAAAAAAAAAAAAAGCTGAAAATGAATATTTCATTCTAATTTTATGAGAATAAGTTGAAGACCAAAAATTAAGTTTAAAGGAGGAAAATCAGTGTCCTCAATTGGATAAGAAGCAATCACCTTGCATTCTTTTCCCTGGTTAACTTCAGGTGTAGTCACTTAGAGCATCTCTGTCAGCTGCTGCTGGAGGGAGGGAAGAGGCTGCTCCTCTCCCATTTAATCCAGGTTGTTTTGAGAAATTTTATGTGTCACTGCTACTGTATTGTTCCCATTATTCAAAGACTCAGAAACAGAGCAAAGCCTGAGTTTTAACTCCCATAGCAAAATACAGTGGTAAATCCAGCAGGGAGGAGAGAAGGTTGCAGATGACACAGGCAAGGCTGATGTGCTCAGTGCCTCTTCTTCACTCTTCACAGAAAGGTTAAATGTGACAAAAGATTTGACATGATCAGAATTAGCAAGGGAACATGAATGCAAGAGAGAATAGGGAAGGAACTGAGTATTTAGATTCTGAAAAGTCAGATTTGAGGTCTGTTTACAAGGTTAAATGGCTGGGCAATAAACTGGGATTTGCATTTATGGCACGCTATCTGCTGTGTACTAACTCCCCATATGGAACATCTCAGCAAATAAGAGGGTCTTTACATGAAGCAGCTTTTCCAGGTCAAGAGATCCTCAGAGTTACCCCAGCATATTTAAAGATGCAGTTTCTAAACCAGCAGTGATTTGCTTTGAGAGCTCCCAAAGGGTATAAATAGTCCCAATAAGCATAGTACATGTCTTTAGATGAGAAAAAAATAGGAAGAAGCAGGGGAATGACAGCCAAAGATTCAGACTAAGTTGTTATCTGGGGAGTTGCTAACATAAATTATTAAACAATCAATTTATAAGCTCCTCAAGCTTATTGAGGGAAGAAGTCACTCTGCCCACAAAGAACAGATGTTTTTCACTTTAAGGAGACTTCTGATATGACTCATGCCAGTTAGTATGATTCATAATAAATCAGTAAGGAGCAAGGCCTGTTTGAGAAAACATTATCAAGGAATAATTTTATCAATAATCTGTAGATCCTGATTTTTCTGCTATTCACCACTTTCCTTAATTGTCCCAGCAATGAGATGTCACATTTTTGAACAATGTCATGCTTGGAGGCCGTGCAAGCAGGCTTAGAATTAAAAACCTTTTAAATAAATGGGTGAAACAGCTTGAAATCCATAAGACAAAATTAAGTATCGGTGATAAAGATGGTGCTTTCAGAGGAAAATTCAACTGCACCAATGCCAAATGGGAAATAAGCGATAGAGTGTCAGGGCTGTGGGAAAGACAGGGCTGTGGCAGAAAATGTAAATATCTTTCTTTAAATGCATTAATCAGAGACACTTGGGGAGGCAGCTGCTGGGGGCTGGACTCAGCCACAGCACACCAGGAAGGACATGGGGAAAAGAGTTTAGACAGAGAACAGGGTTTGCAACTTGGCTCAGGAAAATGGGATAAAATCAGGCAGCAGAGACTTGAGTTTCCTTCAGACATGTAAATGCTGCCACTGAGAGACCTGAGCTAACTTTTCCCTGCACCCACCAAGGTGGCACCAAGAACTATCAGTTTAACTCACAGCAGATTTCATGTTCAGTGTTAGGAAAGCCAAAACTGTGCTCTAATAATGTAGTTAAATACTTAACTATTACTCTGGTAAAATGTGATGCTTCCATGACTGACAGGCTTAGAGAAGTTGATTAAAGCTTATACAGATTGTCCACATACACCCAATCCAGTCTGATAAATGAATTCTTGGGACGCTTATCATCATTTTTACAGAATTGTGGGTATGTGTACAGTTTACTATAATCCATGCTAGTAAGTTAGCTTTTCATTTCCACATACCTCATAATTTTGACTTTTTGGAGGAGTAGCTCATTTGCTTTCATATAACATAAGCCATGTAATTTATATTGGACACCATGAAATCCATAATTTTAATTACTAGCTGAATTTAGCTTTCAGCAAGGCTCACAGATTGAAGGAAACCTGTTAAGTCCCTTTTATTCAGAACATTTCCTTCTTCACATCAAAGTGAAACACGTCCATATCAGAGTGGCCAATCAGGCTTTCTGCAGAATAAGCCCTGAAACTGAAGAGTTCTTCAAACAGTCTTAAAAACTGCGAGATGAATCATGGCTAGAGAGACATGAGTGTTTGTTCGTGCCACTGGTGACTTGGCATTTTGGACATAGATCATTTGCAAAGTCTTTTTCTACTTTCTTTTTCTGTCAGGACTGATTTGGTGTGTAATAGCTTATTCATGTGGAAAAGGAAGCTTGATTCTTTTTACTATTATTATTATTTAATATTTTCTTCTAAGTGTAATAGACTTCCAACTCATTTGTGAAATGACATATCATACTTTGCACATTAAAGAACAATTCTTTAAAGCAGTTCTTTAACTGATGGATCCAAAGGGTCAACTCTTGACCTAGCAAAGGAAGCCTCCTGAATGAAGCACCTGCAGAAATAATTCCAGTTTATCTTGTCATATCCCTGCCTTCCTTTAGACTTATTCTGTTAATTATTTGAGAAAATGTGTACCCTACTCTCCTAGGCCATAGCCAACCTGTTAAATAGATTTTTTAAAATATAGAAAATTACATCACTTACTCATCTACATCAGATAATTTCATGTTGATGTAGGAGCTGTAGTTCAGTAGGAGAATGTGCTTGTTAAAAAAATCTATGCAGAACTTTAATTGTGATATTAAATTCTAATTATCATTAACAAAATTAAGTGACTATCTAAAGTAGAGTTTCATGATTTCTCTTAGTATGGTATGTAATTGAAATGAAAATACATTGATTTTTGCCCCTGGCTTTCAAGTACAGGTAAATGATGGGGCAGCCTCCTGAGATTGGGCCAGCCAGGACATCTGACTGGAATGGTGTTTGCGGTATGGGCAATGACTGTGGCTGGAAAAACTCCAAATTGTTTTGTCTTAGTGGTGATGCAGGGCATGAACTGGACTTGAAGACTTGCACTGGTGTGATGGTCAGATGTGCTATAGCCTTGCAAACCATTCTGGTAGTCAGACATGTCTTATTGAGGGTAAGGAATAAAAAAGGGAAAAAATATCAAAAACTTGAATACAGGCCTAGTTTGCAGCTGAGCAGTCATTACATTTCCTTTCAAATATTCTATAACCTTATTTACATCTTCCATAAGGTTAACAAGGCTTTATTCATTTACCTGTAAACTATTTCAGTTAAATTGCGTTATTTTTGTTGTTACCATAAGGCTCAGTGGGTTTGGGCCTCACCTTCTTCTCAAATGCTGAACCAGCACAGCCACTTCTGCAAGCACAGACATTTGGTCTGATGCATCTGCTTCCAATTTGACAGTTTTGCTCACAAAGTGCTACAAATGAGAGCTAAAGTTCTTTAGAAATGCACTTATTCTAAGTCTTGTAATCAGGATGTGAATATTTAGAATTACTGAAAATTAAAGATGGTTTGGCATAGGCTTCTCATGCCTCTGTGTCTCTTATGTTTACAATTTTTAGTTTTTCCTTTTTTTTCCAATGATGGGGGAAAGAGAAGACTGACAAAGTAATGATCTTAGCTCAGCTGGAAATGGATCAGTACAAGGCCTAATTTTGAAAGCCAGGATATGTTCTGGACATTGACGGTTGGGCAAGATTGTGCCAAAATTGATTTTCTTTTGTTCTAATTAAAATAAATAACAGCTGTTAAAAGAGCTGACCTTGAGCTGAGATGAAAAGCATATGTTAAATATGTACTCCCAAAAGTGATTCTATCACAATAAATAAATAAATGGGAGAATTTGGTGAACTTCACACTCTACACCTCTGGAAACCAAATAAGAAAATGTGATTTCCTGGTCATAGAGAATCAGTAATGAACTACTTATCCCAAGGAAAAAAAAATCAGAGAAATGTTTTATTTAGAATGCCACTGCATTTATAAAGACCCATCAATTTGAAGATATTCTGTTAATAAAAGAATCCGTGTTCTATTATTTTTTAAGAGAGAAAAAAGCAATTAGTCAAATTTCAGCTGGTTTTTCATCCTCATTAGCAATTTCCTTTGTTATGACATTGTTTTGGCATAGAGGAAAAAGAACAGCCAATTCAGAGGGCACCAATTCAAGAAGAACACACATCACAGTATTTTAATTAGATCTCATGAGCTAAACCTTCTATAAATATTGCCAGAATATTGTACTCTAGTTATAGGAAGTCAAACTAAATGCCTTAAAAACTGGTCAGACTCAACGAGTGGTTTCTTACATTTTCTTGTGTGGCAGAGGAGTATAGGAAATTGCCAACCATACACCATTAAAATAGCTGAAAATAAAATAGTCTGTGACCAATCTCCTTCATGATGGAGCAGGATGTTCCATCAGATTTGAATGAATTTGCTGTATTCCTATGAGAATTTTTCTTTTTCCTACAGAAAATCAACTTAAAAAAATTAAAGGCTGAAGGATCAAATTTCAGTTTGTTGCACTTAGGTCCTGATTCTGACACAGATTTAAGTTCGTGCAAGGTCTTTGTGTTGAGATCTGAAGTTTCAGAGATAAACCAGAGCAAATTTCTTTAGGAAACACATTGTGGGATCCTAATCCATCCAAAAGTGATTCTCAGAGTCATGATAATTGTTATAATGACCTTGGAAGGCCAATGGCATCATGTTTCACAACACCTGTAATTTGTATTGGGTTTGTTCTGTCAGGTTATTATGCCAGTGAGGAGGCTGAGGTTTTGACAGAATGAGGAATATTAAAATCTAAATATCTATAACAAACTTCCCAGCTATGGGGCAGAGAAGCAAAGACCAGACTTACTGCTACCCTACACACCTTAAAGAGGAAAGACCGTAACCAGCTTGGCAAAAGAGTATTTTTATAATCAGGTAGTTAGTACTTTTATAATCAGGCTGTGTCAAAACCACTGCCCCAGACCTTCTTCAGAATAAGAACACCCACAGACCTGCATGTGCTGGTGACCTGTTGGATCTCAGGAATCTGGAGTTTTTGAGCTTTCTGTGCTTCCAGGCACAGACCCCCTGAAAAACACTGCACTGAACCTGAAACCTTGGAGAAGACTTATAAATACGAATAGTGAGTTAGAAGTCACAAATGGGTAGTGTGTTAGATGTATGTATTTTCACTGGGTGATGGGTTTTAAATTTGAGATTTTTACAGTATAGTGGTAGTTATGGGACAAGATGGAGAATTTTGGGTGGTATCTTTCTTCTTCTTCATCTTCTCCTCTTCCTTCTTCATGGAACTTAGGTAGTAACCTTTGGTTGGTCAGTCAAAATGCCACTCTAAGGGTTGTGGGAATCTATTATTGGGTCAAAAGTATAAATAATGTAAGTGTTAAACTTTTATTGGTTTGTTTAGCTTTAAAAGGCCTTGAAACAGGCTCAGCTGGAGCCATTTTTCCTACTTTTAGCAAGGAGCTAGAGGTGCTGTCGGACTTTCTGTAATTTTTTTATAAGATACAATAAACATCCAAGGCCGAACACAAAAACCACCTCAATCGCCTTTCTGATAATCCTGGCTCCAAACAAAAACAGACAAGACCGATGTCAAACCACTAATCAGTGGTGCAAAGCCCAGCACACACTCCTACAGTGACCTTCAGGAACAGCCAGCTGTGTCAGTGGCTCTTTGCTGTAGGACTCCAGTGACCTGGAGCTAGGAACTTGCATTCCTGGTCTATGAACTGGTTGATGTAGTCCTGCCACTTTGAAAAGGTAAAATTTTAATGAAGAAACTTGGTTTTGTTGGGTGTCTGTTGCAAAAATCTTAAGATACAGAGTAATGAGCTGCAAACTTCAGAATTTCTCCTTTTTCTGAGAGGGCAGGGGCAAGTTTGAATTTTGGGTGTGGAGGGGGCAGAGGAGGAGTGAAATTACACTCAAGCTAGAACAGGGATTTTATCATCTCTGGAGTGCTACTCCAGCTCCTCCATGAACCTTGAAAGGACAGATTTACAATTGGAAAATTCTTAGAGTTTTGTTCACTGGAACAAAACCATTTCCCAACAGGGATTGCATTGTCAGCAGAAAAGGCTCCTTGGGCCCAAGAAAGTTTTGTTCTACTGTATGGTAAGCAGGAAGAGAGAGAACTGTGTGTGATCATATTATTAGAGAAAGAATTGTGTATATTTCTATTGTTTTTTTGATATGAATATGGGCTGGACAAAAGTGGAAGCCGATTTTCTGTTCATCTTGGTAGTGGATAAACTAGGAACAGGTAATGCAAAGAGAAGTGGATTTTCTGCAGGTCCCTATAGCATCTGGGGGGCCTCTGGTACACATGGGCATTAGATGAGGTACTGGGATTTATTTTCTGCCTGTGGTTTCCCTGACTCTCAGTAGATGCAAAGAAATTTTAAAAAGGGAAAATATTTCCTCCTTTTTTCATCATTTTCCTCCTTTCTATCTCTTCCTGTCTACCCCCCAGCTTCTTTTTGTAGTGCTCAGAAAAACAAGAGCTCAGTTAGGAGAAAAGTTAACAAAAAATTTGGAGGAAAATTGGAATTGACATCACAGAGGATAATAACAGAGCTGAAGTTCAAATGAATATTTCATAAATGTATTTACAAGGGATGCTAAGCCACTAAACACTAAAAATGACACCAGCTATGTATGCATTATCCTGTACAGATTCAGCAAAGTCATTTAACAAGCTAAGCTTATGTTAAAATTATAATCAATAAATGCCAATTACAGAAAGAATTTTATCCCTGCATATTAAAAGAACAAAGCTATAACTTGCATGCAAACAACATTATTTTCAAAATTATTTGCTTTTTTTTAAGGTTTGGAAGGGCTACAGAGGAAGGCTTGAAGAAATCCTGCCTAGCATGTTGTTCAAGGCAGAGAGAAAGAATGGGAAGAATATTGAGGAAATTATAAGGCCATAAGCTTGACACTTATAACATGCAAATAAAGAGAGATTATTCTGAAGGGCAATGAGGAGCCAGTATGGGTTCAATAATATTAGAACAGAAGACAGCAGCATGAATTTTAATGATGAACATCCTTCACAACTATAACCTTCTTATACTTTACAATTAATTATTAGAATTATAACTTGATCCTGCATTCAGAGCCTTAAAAAACAGACCTGTAGCTGTGGCCAGAATCCTTCTGATTTTACTGGGTTGTGTTTTGGGTGTATCTGTCAAGGTGATCAGATTATGCTGCCAGATGTTCATTTCTTTGGCCTAATGTTTCCTTCTGAGATCCAGAAAAAAAGACATGTGAGGTACCAGCACAGGAGGCAAGGGGAAGCCACAGGCATGGAGATTTAAATGAGGTGTCTAATATGGAAGAGGAAAGAAATCACTGATGGGAAAACATGGTGACACTGGGATACCATTTCTTTCTTTTCAGAAAGGCAAGTTTTTGGACATTTTTGCAGCCATGATAGCTAAAAACTGAGTCAGACAAAAAAGCTTCTAGTGGAAGAACGCTCATCTATAAAGCTGCTCTTTTCTATATTTGAGACATGCTGAATATTTCAAATTACTTTTTTTACCCTGTTCTTCCAAAAGGTTATTTCCCTACATTTGCAGTACAGTCTGAAAATTGACCATTGTTCCTTAAACTATGCCCCTCAAAGTCAGAGGTATTTATCAAGGATAACGTGTGTATTCCCCCATACACCTTATTTGTTGGGACAAATGACCTATTTTATCGATTCTCTTTCAGAAGCCATTCTGTTCAGTTACAGATGAGTGGGGAAGAAAACTACTCTTTTGACTGACCTCTTTATTTGCAGTCTGATAAAGGAGGAGTATTGTGTTTTATCCATTATCAATGTCTAGTGAAAGTCTCTTTTGCTCTTGCCAAGTTCTCTAGCTGCAGCCAGGGCCCAGTGAAACTGTAAATAAACTTTCCTGCACAGATGTCTCAGAAAAGTCATTGTGAGTTTGACTGATTGTAGCATTAAGAAATCATAATTCACTGCATTACATGGACATGCAATTTCATTGTGCATCATTGCAAAAGAGGCAGAGTTTTTCCTGTGTGATTGCATCTCCAAAATGTAGCAGAGCTGTTCCAAATTAGTTATAAGCTCCTTAACATACAGTGGATCCCTCTGATATTACAGCCCATTCTAGCTCTCTGAGGCATTTTCAAGATATTTTAGACATAAAATTATTTTGCCGTAGACATTTCCAATCTTCATTGCAGGAGAATAGAAAATCTATTCTAGGATACTGTCATTAGGTTCATCTGCTGAAATGTTGAAGCCTGTTGGGTTATCACTCGTGATAAGAGATCTATGTCTTTGTTCCTGATGAAAGATGATAAGAAAATCTTAGACATCAGTATTTGAGGTTGTAAATAGTTAAATTACTAGAGACCTAAAAGTAGAGAATGTTTTGCCTTTTCTGGTTTAGTAGAAGGCTGAAGAAAGAGTTTAGAGAGGAATCGTGGCAGCTGCTCCTCCAAACATCTTCTTGAATGGTCCACGTGGGCTCAGGCCTTTGTGAGTTAGAAACTGAACAGATGGAGGTGATCTGTGACTTCTTATGAAAGATAAATCAAAAAGCAGATGTCCAAGATGACTTAGTATTTGTCCATTGTCCCTTTCCTTGGCTTAAGAACTAAATCTGGCTGTCTCAACAATTTGTTCCATGTGGGAAATGTCCAGAAAATAGTAGGGGAAGTCTCTATGTATCCTGTGGTTTAGTCACTCTCCCTAATGTCTTAGGAATTCAGTGAGGAAAAAAATGACATTCAGGGTGTAGATGAGAACTGTATCTGCATTTCCATCACCACCATCCCAATAGGGCAGTGGAGAATTCACAGGCTGAAAACAAAGAATGAAGCTGGGATTATCTAATCATCTCCTACCCTTGAAAAAGCACCTGAGAAACAATCCTGCCCTAATGGATTCTGGATTACAGAGTGATTGTTGAAAAAACCTATCTTCTGAATTTTTACTTGTAGAGTGAGATGCAATATTTGCATTATGAAATGGAAACTATTGAGATTAACAAAATAGAAACAATTGCGATTAATCATATAAAGCATAGAATTAATACAGAGTATGAAATAATGTATTCAAATATAGTAGAAAAACTGTAGTTTTGATTTAATTTAATGTCATGGAATAAATAAATATGAAATATTTTCATCTAATGAAAAATATGTTGTAGCTACTACTTTCTTATCTTACAATGTGAATGTTTTGCGCTGTTGTTGTTGTTGTTGTTTTAATAGCCAAAGTCTGTAGTTAAAGTGGTGCAAATCTAGGTTGAATTCAGCCTTGCTGATACTATAGTGGAACACAGAATTTGGGAATACACATCCAAGCAAGCTGGGGGTGCTGAGCTCAGGGAAACCTCAGGAGCTTAAATGTGACAAAGCAGTTTTGCACAGGGGAGTGGAGTGATGAATTCAAGAGCTCCTTGCCAGAAGCTCAAGGGTTCTGGCAGAGCCTGTGGGCTTGGCCCCGTATCCCTGTGCTGCTGGGAGATGGGACAGAGGCCAAAGCAGAACAAGAGTAACAAAAAGAGTAACCAGGGGTTGGTTTCAGCCCTCTGTGCTACTGCAGCTGGAGCAGCTCTGCCAGAGCTGAGGAGAAGGTGAGCAAGGCATTCAGGAGGCTTTTCATGTTTAGAAGATAAATACATTTGTTTCATTGAGCCTGGGGTTTGAGGGAATAGCCTCCCATTAAAACATGAAACACGACTTACTTTCAGAGTTACACTTCTATGCAAAACTTACACCTAACATCTGTGAGGATGAAGACTTTCCTGTTCCCCTGCTTCGCCCCTGCCTCGTTGTGAATACCCTGGAGCAACATTGTAAGACCTCACCATCTGCTCTCTGACAATAGTCTTCTCTCTTTCTCTTTAAAAAAGCAGAAATTTGGGGTTGCTATGGGACCTGGGAGTTTCAGCCAGACCCTTTTGTATAAAAAAAAAATAGATTTAACCTCCCTCTATGGAAAGAAGTAGTAAAACCAGAATGACTAGCAAATGAAGGGATTTGGAGCAAAGTTTCAAAGGTTAGATAAATCTATAAAAAAGTACCTGGCTTGTGTGCCTGCATAGAACAGCAGAAATTGTTAATGTTAGTCTTACTTGCCTTTCACAGGAGCAAGCACGATTTGTTTATTTATTTTATAAACTGAGTCAAGAATATGCCATCAATAACTTTAAACATTCCCATGTTTGAACTAGAAGACAGCTGGCACAAAGAAACAATTACACAGCCATTGGGAGTTAGCTGACAGAAGATTTCCATAAGTAATTATGCTCTGTGAGTACGAGGGGGAAGGAAGATAAAGGAGATAATGCCCTTTACAGGGGATAATGCCTTGATATTTTCCTCATAGCCTTTTGCTGTGAAGCTAATGGCAGACACAAACTGAAGTGACCCTGGATGTAATTGGCAATAACAGATCTCTTCCCATTCCAGGTCTTCCAATCCCCCCAAATGCAAATACTTCCAGGCACCCTGGTCTGTCTGAACAAGTAGAATTTACAGGGTCAGTCTCTAAGGTTAGCAGACACACAGAATTTCTGTGCTTAATGCCACTTGGGTACAGAGAATGGGTACTCCATTTCCTTTTCTCCTTGACCTCCCTCTTTTACATTGTATTTCAAATGATTTAATTTAAAAAGTACTTATTTTGTCTGACAGGTTGATGTCAGCATCCATGTGAGAAAAAGATGAGTCAGGCCTCTTATGTTGAGTCTAGAAATGTCATTGAAAGTACCAGTTTTACTGGCAGCATAGGACAGTTCTGACAAATGAAAGGAAGAATTTAGGTGCTAACCACGTTATGGTTGACTTTTACACATAATAGAATCATGGAATCTTTTAGGTTGGAAAAGACCTTTAAGATGATTGAGTTCAGGCATAAACCTAACACGATATACACGCAGCAGAAAATGCAATGTGTAAAACTCTGGTTACAAAGCTGCAGTAGTGAAGGGAGCACTTACAGGTCTGGCACAGCATTCCCACCCATCCTCCGGAACACTCGCAGATGTTGGGACCAACACACTCCCCTCCATTGAGACACTTCTGCAGGCAAACAGCTGAACAGGTTGACACAGAACAAGTGAGAGGATGTACATGATGTAGCTGTGTGTTCAAGAGCTGTCTAAGAGGTGACCTGCTAGGCTTTATTCCATATGGCTGACTTCCAAAGGAATGGATGTGTTCTGTTCATCACATCATCAGTATGCAGGATTCTTTGATATTTTCTTCTTAACAAATTTATCCTTGATAACTGCCTATTGGGAGACTTGGCATTTCTCATTCTTAGCTCATCATCATCTAAGAATAACTTCTCTATGATACATTCATGCATGTTGTATGCCTACTACATATTCCATGTAAAAAACAAATATTTTCATAGTAAAGTTTGATATGTTTATTGCATATATTTTTTGTTCAGAGATCCTGAAAGAGTGAATGCATGATCTGGTGTATATGTATGAGAGATACTTCCTTCCTTCAGCATTTCTGAATAAATTATTAATATTATAAATTCAAGCCACTGGTTCTGAAATCATATTTACTAGCAGGACCCAAAGGGTAAAAAGCCAATATTTTAATCTGGTTTACATACAGTATGTCATCTTGATTATAAATTTATTCAGTTTATCTGTCAACTTCATGGTAATGAATAGCCATGTACAGAAAAATATTCCTTGAAAATATTTTAGGGTGAGAGGTTTTTCTTTAATTACATTTTTATGTAACTGTAGTCAGAGTTACAGAGTAAGAACACGTCATTCTCCAAATTATGCACCAATGACCTTGAGAGTACATCAGTTTGGAAAGCTTTATAGCAGACTTCAGATAGTTCTGTACTTTGAAATACATGACATTTCTCTGCAGAATATAACAAAATATGTGAAGCTGTTAAAACATAAAATCAATGCTTCAAGTTTAATACTATAAAAATGAATTTCCATAACAAGATGTATAACAGAGCTGCATGAAGCAGAACCAGGGTTCCCCCACACAGCTTTTTCTTCTCTGCAAGATCAGGTGTTTATAGCATTTTGTATTACCTGTACTTAAAACTGTTATTTCTTCAAACTGCTGAAGTAGCAAAACAGATTCTGTGTTGGTTTTTAGTATTAAAACATTGCAAATTGGTGTCGACTGGACTAATTAATATAAACTTTGATGGGAGTAAAGGTGCTTACGTTTGTTGCAGTGCTTTCCCCTCCAGCCAGATGGGCAGTCACAGACATTGGGGTGGACACATTTCCCCCCATTCATGCACATGGGATCACAGACACCTGCAGGAACACAACAAAGGAAGAATGTGGGAGCTGGGAAATGAGGGAGGACTTTAGTGGAGGCTCCCTTGCTTCCTTGCAGAAGGTTAGTTGGCTTGTAATTAAAAAACAGAAAAGTGATTTGGCATTGAGAATCTGACACACAGAGGCTTGATAGGTCCCATAAATCCTTATGGGAAATCCTGTGCTGTGTGTGGAAACTCTTTGGTGGAAGATCTAGTAATAGCTGCCTCACCAGACAGAGCAGAGAGGCTGGTTACAAAGATTCTCAGAAAAGCAAGTGGACAGGCCAAAGGTTGTTAGAGCTTTCACTTCCATATGGGAAAATTCCTCCTTCATCTTCTCAGATGGATAAGAAAAGCCTTGATGAGAGTAGATTGTTTTCACACAGTTTTGGGTATGATTTTGCATTCAACCAAGCATAAATTCTAAAGATCTATTCTTTTATTGCCCTTTTGAACCATTACTTGTTAAAGTGTTTACCTTTTTACTTTATTCTTTTATACAAATAAGATGTGAGAGCTGACTTGTTCTTATAAACACAAGAAGCCAGATGGGTTTTATGTTGATTTCATTAAAAATAGAATAGCTAGTTTTTGTGTGTCTGATTAAGCTGTATTTATCAGAGTTGGTTTTGACCACCTAGCATTAAAATCTTACATTTCTGGGAAGTCACACATCTGCAATCCCGACCTGCCATGGGCAGGTACCTGAATTCCTCCTTTCCTGTCTCTCCTTGCCTGTTAAGTGTAGGAAGGACCCATCAGAGGCAGGATAATTCAGAAACATGGCAGTGCCAGTATGGTGGGAGTGGGAATGATTTGCATTTTACATGGAAGGAGGCATTGGATAATTGGGTGGAGTACAAAAAGCCATGTAACACAGCAAGCGGCTGGCCTGGGGTAGCAGAGCCAAGTCAGGAGGAGTTTGGCAGTGAAGGTGTGAGAACACATTTGTGCCCGAAGGCTCCTGCCATGTTCAGAGCTTTATAGGCACAGGGGAACTGCCAGTGACTCCTTCCCATCCCTGGTAATCCCTGTCATTCCTCCCTGCCTGCAGGGATGGGTGGCTGTGGGACAGCTAAAACACAGCAGTGCCTCCATCAGCCTCCAGGTTGTGCTGCATTTTAGCACATCAGCAGCACGAACAGAACGGGAATGCTAATGCTGCAATCCTGACTGTCAAGTTGTCACTGCATACAGGATCTGAATGACCACAGTCCCCCTGCAGACTTCTACTGCAGGAGGTGGAATCCTGAAAAGAGCCTCAAAATAGGGATGATTACTAAAAGGTGGCATGCAAAAATGCAGCAACTTTTATTTGATGGGAGAGTAACCTTTTGTTCTTCTCTCAGGGATGATCAGGCATTTTTAAGTAGGTAGATTTAGGTTCCCTAATTATTCCTCTGATGTAGTGAAATATTGCTTCTGTGGCACTTTGTGTGCTGGTCTCTCCCTTCAGTCCAGATGCTGCTGCACTGGCAGCTTTTAGAGCTGTATTGCTGCTCTTGCTTGGCTGCTACATTTGCATTTCATTCTGTGCCAATCCTCCTGGATCCCTCAGCATGGTGACCTGCCCTTAGGCAGGGCAGACGTGGCCATGATTATAGGGGCTGCTTGGACCCCAGCCCTCAAACTGTCATCCTCCATTTCCTTCTTTCTCCACCTCTCCTGATCCATGCTGTAATCTTGGCCTCTGCTTACTAAGGCTGGCAGGGATCTACAGTTCTTGCTGAGCTGTTAAAAAAATGCTGCAACCACTGGTTAAAACCTGGATGAGTTCAAGGGGTCGTGGCATCCATAACTCTGAAATAATTTAATGTCTTATTTTCCCTCTTTCTTTTTCTCTCCCCTTTGATCTCACATCTCCAATAAGAGATTTTTGATCCACAATCTTACATTGTGTGATATTTGACTCCATATTTCAATTATAAAATAGCTCAGACATTCGGAATTTAGAAAATATTTTCCCAAACTGAACTGTTTGGTTCTAGATTTAAAATAACTTTGTGCTTTTTGATATTCATGGACCATCTATAGATTTTGCTTTGATATTATATGAAACTTGGACAATATCTTCTTGCCACCTCTTGGAAAATAAAATCAAGAAAAGGTAATGAGGACAGTAGCACTTGTCCAGATGGATATTTCATCTTTTTTTTCTTTCTTTTGTTGCTTACATTTTCCATATATTTTTAACCTTACACAAGCAATCACATTCCTGTTGTTTTTCACTTTTTTTTTTTGTACTGACAGCAGACTCAGCTGCAGGGAGTCGAATTAGTAATTCAGCAAAAGTTTCAGCGACAGGTGAGGTCCAGTCTTGATCTGAATAAAACACATAAGTTCAAAGTTGACTTTCAGCTTTCCATTTTTCCCTTCTTTTGTTCAGTTGCCTTACAAATGACCAAGTAGCTATGAAACTAAAGCGTGAACTGCCTTCATTACTTATGGCATCTTTGACTTCAGTGATAAATCCAAAGGAGTTCAATTCAAAGTGAGCTAAGGGCTCAAGTCAGTATCAAACCTGTTCTGAACTGGAGGAGCCTTCTGCCTGCCTGCCCTCCTTTTTTGCCAAGGAATTCACAAGCACCTTTAGGTGAATGAATGCAGAGCTATCTATCCCCTTTTCCTTCCTGACATCTCCACCTTGTCCTTCCTTTCTTTAACTTTCTTAAATACAACCCCATCTCAATACCCATCAGGCAGACTTCAACATTTGTTAATGATAACTAGTTCGGATCCTTTCCAGTCCCACTCCTTGGCCTCTGTGGAGGAGTTCCAATTTCAAAATAGCAAACAAAAATGTTAGAGCCTCTCACAGGAAAACTAAATAAATTATCAGACACTAGGAGAGCAAATCAAATTATTGCAATCCTCCCAGGTACTGGCATGACTTTGAAAAGACTAATTTTTTTTTGCCCTCCTCTTAAGAAAGCCCTGGCATCTTGACCCAGAGACAGCAGTGGTTTGATAAGTTTTCCGTCTCTCTTGGGGACTAGTCCTAATGCCATGGATATAAACACATTTGTGTCTTCCCTTTGTTGCAGTTAGGTAGGATATGTCACTGGGAGCAGGGGGAGTCCTGTGCTATCCACAGGTCCTGGGTGCAAGCTTACTGGCAGTCAGTGAGTATCACTAAAGCCTTCATCATTCCCTTGGTGCCAGTGCTGACATTTCCATGCTTTTCAGCAAGAACCAAAGTGCAGAATTCCACATACTCAAGTCTGTAATGTGCCACAGTTCTGTAAGGCCACCATTTACAGCTCAGAGCCACTTCCATGATGTTCTCTTTCCCTGAACTGCTGGGTTAGATAAGGTAAGCCTATGCTGAAGGTGATAATGCAGGCTGAAGAAGCACCGTGGTTCTGTGCTGTATTTCAGATGAGGGGTGATTTTGATAAGGTAACAAGCAGCTGCAGGTGTTAAGATAAAACACAGGTGTTGCACAGAACATCACATAAAACGTGCACAGTCCTCCCACGTGCTGAAAGGCATTCACAACTTGCTGAGTTTTCTGTTTAATGCTGCAGCTATTTCTCTTTGATAGCTTTAATGCATTTTGACCTTACAATCACTTAAAATTTCCTGTGACCCTTTTCATAGCTTATCCCCTCTAGGCTCACTTGACCCAGTGAAAGTGCTTCTTGCAACTCTTTTTATCAACCTCCATGAAGCTCCATACCAAACTCTTCAGCCCTAAAATCTTTAAGGTAGTCAGACCTTCTGCTTTGTCAGCCTGCAAAATAAATATTTCTGGAAATTACCAAAACCACCCAACACCTGAAATGTTGTGTTTGAAGTGAAGCCTGTTCTCCTGCTGTGAGTAGCACCAGCCATAGACACCCACAGTTCCAGTAACTTCTGCTGCCTGCCTTTGTTCCCATTGATCTCTAGCAACATTCCTTCTAAAATATAATCAGTATTAGGCAAAATATCCCTGATATGCAAAGCCAGAAGGGACTGGGGGCCAAGTTAAGCACTGGACTTGCTTTGCTGAACTAAGGGTTACACTATTAACCAGCTGTATCTGCTAACCAGATACAGTGACTAGAAACAGCCAGACATGTCCCCCAGGCTGCCACTGCTTCTGTGGATTATCAGGCAGAAACTTTCCTAGTTTAACCTAAGCCACCTTTAGACAAAAGGACCTCATTACATCTTTTCTCACTAGAAGGAGATAATAAGTAGTGCAAAGCTTTTAATTTTGTTGAAATAAGAAATATCACCACCTTCATAAAGTCAAAAGAAAAAGAGGTGGAATATTACACCATGGCCCTGAAATCTCAGAAGAAAGAAGAAAGAGATCTTCTGCAATGTTTCAGGGACTGAAACATCCGTGTCCTTTCCCGACCATGAGACTGCAGAGACTATTTCCTTCTAAAAAAAAATCAAAAATTACCTGTCATCACATATCTTGAGCCATGACTCTCATGAGGAGACAGTGCATCAAGTTGCAGTGCTGATTAGAAGATGCCGTTTTCAAAATAGCTTTTATTTTATTTTTTTAATCCTTTTTTCCCTCTTATTTATTTATTTTTTTTCCTGTAGAATCTGAGTAAATTGACCTGCTTCTGGGTGCATCCTGCCTTTGGATGGAAGAGAGAAAATACCCTCCAGCAGTAACATCTGTGTGGGCCAGCTAAGGCAGTGCATCAGGCTGTATCTTGCTGACAAAGAACTCAGAAATGCAGCCAAAAGAACACCTACTGGTAGATACATACTTCAGCTTATCCCTTAAGTCACCATCCCTGTGCTGACATTTCTGGGTAATTCACAGGCACTGCTTTTATTTCTGGCTGGTATTGGTTTTGAACTGATGACTTCTCTGTGGGCCCAGTGCATATTTCAACTTGTTCTATTGCTCTTTTGTGGAGCAGGGAGCTTGATCAGTCTCAGGTTTGCTTTTTCTGTTGGGTACATGTTGTTCTAATGTTTGTTTCCTCCTTGCTTCTTAGTGACTTGATTTGGTGTGACATTCTCAAAAGCAAAGAGCTGTAGCTGTGGAGATACAACCCAAAATGGACACAGAGCATGGGACAGATTTAAAAATACCACTGACTGGTCTTGTCAGGAAAATACAGCTGGCAGAAGTTGAGCTGTGGACAAAGATGAAGCCAGTAAATGTGAAAGAAGTGGATTTTGTGTTAAAGCTGGCACTTCTAGCCCTTTACAAGTGTTTGTAGGTAAAATATATCACTTACTGATGAAACAAAATGAGCGTGGAGAAGCTCTGTGCCAGGAATGGCACAATTGTGACGCTGCAGCCTTAAAGTGTAGGGATGTTGCTGATCCTTTTAACAGGACACAAACTGGAAGGTCAGACCAGCAGTTTCAAAGAATAGCACACTTCAATTGATCAACTGGAAGAAGGTTCTCCATCTCTCTGGGTGCATTATGCACCCAAGCAGCACTGCTCAGATGAAACATTATCCTGACTGCAGAAAGGGAACAATTGGTTGGATGCTTCTAGGTTCCAAATAAAGATTTGATCTTGCTGAGTGATTTTCAATCCTTTAAAATAAAAAATAAAAATAAAAATCCCCAAATTGGTGTGTTCTGTCCAAAAAAGATGTTTCTAACAAAGGGCACCATTGTTTGGATTTTACTGGCAGAAACTAGTGGAGGTAAAAAAAATGCCATTCACCCCTTTAGAGGGTATAACTGATGCTCCACAGATCATTAGTGAGATGGATGTACCAATATATCTGCTGCTGTGAAGGTCCCAAATGCACACAGCTCTGAAAAACACGTTATGGATTCGGGACACCAGCAATTTCTAGTCCCCTTTTTCCTGTGTCCAAGGGCAGTGAGGAAATAGTTTTGCCCATGCTGAGTTTTAGGCACATATGTTTTTCCACAGCTTGATTTTATCTGAAATTTCTCATCTGTGTTGATTTGGGTTTGTAGATAAAGAAATAGCTTTCTCTGCAAGCTCTGTCTGAGTAACCTTGCATGTGTGATCCACTGAATGCCAGTAATTATAACCACAGGTTAAATGTAAGGGAGAAAGAATGCTTGTCATGTAACTAAATTCCAAATTTTGTGCAATGCTCTAAAATTTGGATCTTTATCCATATCAAACTACCAATCATTTCGAGGTTTGCTCACCCTATTTCTCGCTTCATGTACCTCTGACAGAGATGCAAAGCACTTCTTCAATAAATTACCTTTCTGAATAATAAAAAATAATCTGGTAGAAACCTCTGAGGGATGCAGTGCGGGAGAACAAATTACTACAAGACACAGAGGGAGCTGTAAATGTAATTGTGATGGTTGTGGTGACAGTTTGCATTTCTAATATATTCACTTTACCACAGAGCTCTAGCAATAAGAGTTAGTTTGCATGACCTAGCACACATTTCAGAAGAAAAAATGGTCAGAAAAATTGTAAACCATATAGATAGCAGTGCAACGTCAGTGCTTTGCCTAATTATGTCTGGGCCTTCATTCTGATGTGTACTCTGATATACTAATGGGGCTTTTTAGAGATATTAAAGCAGGAAATAAATCTAATTTAGTTATTAGTTTGGTAAAAATGAGAAAAATAATTACTACTATATGGAAAAAGTACTGAGCTGCTAGACTGCACTGCTAGAGTCAGTGTGTGATGCCCTGCATTGCTGTGTGCTGTCACGTTGCTCCCAGCAGCTGATAACATTTGCTGTCAGTTAAGGAGGATCCTGATCTCTCCCTCTGTACCTCCAAAAGATTCCCTGCGAGTGAGTGGTAGGCAAGACTCCTAAACCTCGGGCAACCAGTGGGGGATTGTCACTGCAATACAGGCAGGGGACTCCCCACTCTCCTTGGACTGAAATGTCTCTCCCTCTTGGTTTCATGATCTTCATTTTGCCTATTGTTTGTTGTCAGGTGGAACTCTGGACATGCAGTAGTGTCATGTTGAGATAGCTGTAGCATACTTCAGTTTCTTTCAGAATGAAATCACCATAAACAAAATCAGCACGTGTAGGTGCACTTTGGGTTGTTTGGGGAATATTCTGCTAGGAACTGCGAGATTTTGAGATCATTAATAAATCCTTTTTCTCATTTACAGGCTGGTTTGAGTCTGATTGCAACACTCTTAATTTGAAAAGGACTATAGCTCTACTTTATTCTCATCTTTGCAACTGTTAGTGTATAATTAATGTGGGGAATTGCAAAGCATACTCTCAGCACAGGTCATATTCCAAATTGTTAGGGGCTTGAGTTTGGTAACATTTTCTCTTCACTGAAGAATGCTCTGTGTTTTATTAGGTCAGTGAACCATTCCAGCCTGTGTATAAATTGTTCTGTTGAGCTGCTTTCTTGTCATGCCTGAATGAGAAGTGAAAGAGGACTCATACACACTCTGTTGAGTGTTTTTGCAGCTCTGTGCTTGAGGATGACCTGCAATTTAGGCCATTTGGGCACATTCTCCTTGGTGCAATTTGATTCATTTTCATCTATGCAAAAGAAAAGGGAGATTCAAGTCTCAAGACAAGGAGAGCAGCCACAGGCAGCAGTGGTCTGGCTGATAACCCAGCCAAAAAGTAAGGACCTGGTCAGGAAGTTTGGAATAGGACTGCTGCCTGCACTGGCACTGCACTAATCTGTTCATCACCCTGTTGTTATCTGCCTTGGAAATAAGCTTGAGCTTACATGGAAATCAGTTCTGGAGAGGATTGTCTTGCCTGTGTCTTTTTGTGGATAAACAGACAACATTAATCTCCATGACCATCTGTCCTCTGGGCTTTTCAAATGATAGATCCATTGCTCCTTTTTTAAGAGACATTTAAAAATATTTTAATCAAAAAATAGACCCTCAAAATGTTGTTTCTTAAATCAATTAGTGGGCAAAAAGCACTTATTCTCACACAGAAGCCCACTGCAAAGAGAGATGCAGTAATTCAGGAATCCCTTTTCTTTTGCTTTAGGAATGCTTTTACATACAGCAGCAAATCTGGCACATTTCTTCAGTTGTAAGATACAGGTAAAGAATATTAAAATTTAGATGTTTTACTCTAGTAAAATTCACACTGTAGTCTGGGAATGTTCTGCTTATGGAATGAATAAAAAATTTAATAAGGCTTTTGGGCTTATTTAGGAAATATATTCAGTTCTTACCCAGATGTATTCTTGCTCCCTTCCTGAAAAATAAATTTAGACAGATGCATGTGCTCAAACCTCCTATTAAAATAAATGCATCAGCTACATATATATGTGAAAGTTTAGTGTTTAAGAAAGGCCAACTAATGGTTTTATCACAAATCCTTCCTTACAAAGAGTGAGCAGTGAGGAGCAGTGCTCTGAGACCAGACCAAAAACCAGGTTGTGACATGAGTCACTGTCTCCTGTTGGGAAGTCACAGCTCTCCCTGTTCCCCCTGGGCAAGATGCACGGATCATGTTTCGTTCAGCTGAATAGGAAAGACAGCAGTAGCTGATTTTATTTTATTTTTTTTTTTTAATTTTTTTTTTTTTCCATCTTTCATTGTATTTCCTGCCCAGGGGAGGAAGATGACATCTAATATGAACCTATTCTGTTACACAGACTGGAAAATCAAGTAAGGACTGAGACCAGTGTTTCCTTTTCCTGTGTCTCCAGACTGGGAACCAACCAAGGGACAAGCCAGCCCACAAGCATTTGTACTTTTGTTGCATAGATAATGCTTTGAACAGGGAGTTACAGGTCTGTTTCCCATAAGCAGCTGCTCATTTATTTCCAAACACCCACTGTTCAAGCATATTTGCCATCCAGGAATCTTAGACAAACACTTGTTCCTTTTAAGCACATCCTTGCCATATGAAAAGCAAGTCTGATGGAAATGATTCCTCCATCCATTTGGATGAGATATGTGGTTTGTTCCCTGCTTGTTTGTGTGGGAGGGTTTGCTGGACCTTTGGCTTGCAAACTGGCTGATTTTTGATAAGTTAAGTCAATCTGGCTACTCAGTGAAGACATTCCAGAGAATATATCACACGGTGTCAAGATGACAACTCGGTGGGAGTCTGATTTGTTGAGCAGTAAAACTTCCTGCTTATGCAGCTGGCGAGGCAGTAATGTACAGAAACATTACATGGGAAGGCTGGAATGTGGGAAATCAGTGACTTTCACAATATGACATTGCTTAGCAAAAAGCTGCCTTTGAAACCCACTGTTCACATTTCCAATTAGTTTGCCTCTAGCTCTCATGCAAGGAAAGTCCTCATGCTACCGGGAAGGGAAAAGAAAAGAGGAGGGAAGAGGAGCAAGCAGAGCTGGAGGAATGGCTGTGAGTTATATTGCACACTGTGAATTGGATATAAATCGTGGTGCAGGAATTACTGAAATGGAGAAATAGTTATCTCCTAACTCTGAGATCCAATCTGCAAAGCCCCAGTGTCAATGCAATGATTTATTTGATACAAAGTCGTCAGGATTGAGCTCGACACAATGAAACAGATGCACACAGAAACTTGTTCTCAGTTTTAAATGGGGAGCAAACCCCAGGTTTCTGGCTGTGTTGTGTGGCAATGAGGTAGTGCCAAAAGAGGGGCTGAGGTCAGGCTCCAGGTGAGCCTGGTGTGCTGGAAAAGGCAGGAGGAGGATGCTGTTTTCCTGTGACCTCTGCTTGCTGATGAGCTCCAGAGGGAGCTGTGGCTCGCCTTTTTTCTCTCAGAGATGCACTCACAAGAAACAGACAACAGAGGAAAGGATAAATGTGTGGTCCTCTGAATCCCTCTTCTTCTCCCCTTCTCTTCATTCCAACCTTTCATAAGAAAACTCAGCTTTTATGGGCTTTCATTTTTAGAGGTTGTTTGTAGAGCAGTCCTATGAAAATACACATAGTAAATAAAGTTGTCTCTGTTTATAATTTTTGTAAGGATGCAGTGGATATCAGTCAGAACCCTGCTTTAAAGCCTCCTGAAAAGCAGTGACATCCCAGGATTTTTAAAGCTGTGTTCTTCAAAAGGGAATTCAAACCACTGCACAAACAGTTTTTCTTTAATGCCTGAGTGTGTTTGTTGGATGCAAAGTTGATCCAGAAATATATTTTATTTTGAGGTGCTGCCAGCATTTGTCTCTTGCCTCTCAACAAGACTGATTACACTGGAAACAATCCCTCTCAAGTGAGGATAGGAGGTAGTGGATTGCTGAGGCACAACCACACATTTCCCTGTCAGCGCTGCCACCCGCCCGCCCGGGGTGTGGGTGTCTGCTCTGCATAATCACCAGGCACTTATTGCAGCTGGCAGCCAATCAGACTTCGCTGATTTACACTTTTTGGGGTTTTGGAGTGATGTTTATTTAGATACAAAACACAAACTTTCAGGCTGAATGCCTTTCTCCACACACTCTGGAAGCAAAGGAGAGCAAGCTTGAATAGAAAAGACGTGGTGTCACCACTCTGTCCTGCATGATTTTGGCTATCGTGCAGACAGTATTAGAAATTACAAACTGTACAGGGATGAAACTAAGAATCATAAAGTGAAAATTCCAAACTGTACAGGGATGAAAATGAAAATCCTAAGCCATGGTTCTATGTATTTAAAATAAACCAATAGTCTGTTTGGGTTCAGTTCAAAAATAACCTGTCTTTGATGGGTTGTGTGACTTTTAGTTTTAATTATCTCCTTCAGTTGAGAGTCTGAAGCTGCCAAAATTAAATAGAAGCTTTTCTTTCTCTGTCCATGCAGGTGAGATATTAAGAAGGAAAGAAAAATGTCTAAAAGCAGTGGAAACAATATCAACGTGTCAAACAATGACAACATTGAATAAGCTGCCAATTTGTCTGCCTTAGTATTAAGTTTGCTCGCTCTATCTTGATAGGTTTTATTAGTCAGGTAATAATCCACCCCAAATTTCTAAGATTATAGACTCAGTGTAACTACATAGTAAAGCTGATTTGCTGTCAGAGGTGTTTGAAACTGTGCTAGAAGTATAAAAGTGCATACAGACAGAGCAATTTCATATTCAGAGTGCAAAAAAACAATTAAAATAATGATAAAATCCTTCAAAAGGATTTTTTTTTCCTCAATATTGTCACATTCATCATTGTAGCTAAGCCACCCGTACATTTCTCAGCGTGGGTCACCTGGCAGCAACAGGGGACACCACTGAGCTGTGATTTGGGCCACAGGCTCACCTTTAGCAACCTCTCTGACATTGTCCTGGTGATTTGGAAATGGGAGATGATGCAGTGTTAAACTTCCAGTAAATTTCACATCTGATCACAGCTTTGCTATCATGATATGTGTATTTTTTTTCCTCACTCTTTGTGTGAATTTTACAGCTCTGTGCAAGCTGAAATGTCCTGTGCAACTCAGGGCTCAGCTACCTTACATGGAGTCCTTAAAGCCTGACAGAAAAGATGCTCAAATCCAGAAAAAAACCCCTCTGTAAAGCAGAAACCTACTGTTTTTTCCTGACTCCTTCTTGCCATAGCCTTCCCAGGAAGGTCAGCAGAAGCACTGCACAAAAAGTCTCCCAGCTGGATTTCTGAGCACTCAGGCACACAGCCCATGGGGCTGTCTCACCTCTGCACAGTCAGCTACCCCAGGTGGCCTCAGGATTATCAAAATTAACTTGATAAATGTATAAATGGAGATATGTTTACTGCTAGTGATACTGCAGGATGAGCTACATGATACTCAGATCTTCTTGGAATTTCAAATGGATATTATGGTAGTTTTAACATGTTTTATTTAAGAAAAGGGGCTGGGCAGTGGGGATTCTTCGCTCTAGGGATTTATTCTCCACTTTTTCATTTGTCTGTGTGTAAGTGAGTTAGGAACATATGCCTGTGTTTACACTTTTAGCCTTTCAGTGTATGGCACATATACTATCTAATCCCCCAATCTAGTCTATGCCTGATGCAAAATGATGTGAAATCATGCCTAAGAGAGGGGTGAGATGTGTTCTGCATTTGAACTCTGAGAGGTTTGTGGGACACAGAGCAGCCTCCCGCTGCTGGGAGCACTGGTTTTCTCCTTTTTGTTTGGAGGAAAGTGTGCAAAGGTCAGCTGAGACTGACTTCTGCTGTGCCCTGCAGGCTTCTGCTCCAGAGGAGCTACAAAATCTGGAACCTCTGCCAGAGGAGAAAGAAGTTATTCTGTATAACAACAATAAGAAGACATATAGCTCTAAGAGAAACTGCTTGTTATAAAATCTTGTGAACTAACGACTTCTTTTGATGGATCTTGATACTTGTCCTGTGTGCTCTTGATTTTAGGCAAGAAAAAAGAAACATTACTCAACATTTTTCACCAATTAGCAGTCAGTGGCCAGTAAGAATCAGCAAAAAGTTGTGTTTTCCTTCCACTTAATTATGTTTCTCTTCATTCATCACATTCACAGCCTTTTATTTAAGTTTTTATAACACTAGGCTAAATAAAACAGACTAAATAGCAGTTATTGAAGTAGAATGGTTTGGATCAGAACAAAAATGTTTTCATCATCTCAAAAAGCATTTTTGCAAAAGATTATATCAAGACGGACAACAAAACCTCATAAACTTTTGAAAAGTGGAAAGAAACCTGCTGTGAGTTGGTGGAGTTTGGAGGATTCCAGCGAGTGCTTTGCTCCACTGCAATCATCATCAGTGCGCTTCCCTTTGATCTGCCTGGAGATGTGGCAGGGTGTTTAAAGCTGGAAACAGCACTTCTCTGATGTTCTCTAACCTCAAAAACAGGATGCCAAACATAAGGTTTTTTCCTCCTTTTTTCTGCCTCCAGCACATTCCTGCCAGAACAGACTATTCGATTGTGCACTGTGCGTCACGACCCTCCCTGCTGCAGGAGGGGAGAGCGGCAGTGTGGGGAATGAGAGGGCTTTTGTTGCTGCAGGGAATTTTTTACTGGTTTTTTTTTTCCCTCTGTGTGTGAGAGACATAAAATGCTCTGGAAATGTACAGATTCTTCCTGCCAAGAATGGTTGTTTTCACAGCTCCCCTCTTGCCAATTTCAAACTGATTAAGAAATAATAAATAAAAAAAAAAATAGAAGTTTTCACATACATATCCTAAATTCCCTGGCTGACAGATATTGTTGAGCAATTGAGTCTGTAAAAGTGCCAAAATAACCTATTTCCCCAGAAGAATTGAAGAATCAAATATTAATACTGATGGTAACATGAAAAGGGAGTTTTCAGTGACAAGAACAAATTCAAGGATGAAGTGCTGTTAACCAATAACCTTAATTAAGCTGGAACTGTGATGTTCTAATATTTTTAAGGATCTTGGTCAGCTTCTCAGCCTTTGGCTTTAATTTTTTCCCCAAAAAAATCTTTCATGCAAAATAATTAATTAATCTCCAAATACGAATGTTACTCATTTTGAACACATGAAATATTTAGAGAGGATTCCAGCAAAATGTTCTCCTCCCAATTTTGACTTGACTTATTCTAATTAACAAGTTGGTTTTGGGTGTAACCTAGAGCTTTATGGGCTCTGATAGAAATATAGGTGATCACAGCATAGATACAGGCTAAATGTTCTGTGTAACATGAACAAAAAGGAGAAAAGCTGTTTAGGAGTCAGAGAATTGTTGGAAAACAAAGGGAAATGTGCAACTCACTTTTCTGGCACCTTCTTCCAGTGTAGCCCTCGGCACAGGAGCAGACGTTGGTGCGGACACAGTGACCACCATTCTTACAGGGAGGGATGCAAACAGCTGGGGAAAGGAAAGGAAATGTTCTGGGCACCAAAAATCATGTGGGGGATCAACACTGCCAAAACACAGGCTCCCCGTTTAGGTGCCTGTGTGGGGAGAGCAGCTCACAGTGTATTTTTTTATAGCTGAGGTAGGGAAGATGTCTCCTCAAAGGGTGATTTGGGCAGTTGCCTGGCTGGAGGCTCTGATTCTGTGTTGTTTGTGGTAAAAAGTGTGGGACATGATTCCTAACACCCGAGAGTCTCTTAGATACTTGCAGTTAAGTGGTCAGAATATTCCCAATGGTGTCAGACTTTTAAGTCTCTGTCAAAAGGATTCCTCAAGAGCTTCTCCCCATGAAATATAGATCAGTGTTTGACATTTGCTAACTTGGCCTGGGTGCTTGGCTTTGCTTTCCCTCCACATCCATCCATTATATCCTCCTATCAATTCCAGATCCCATGAATGTGGATACTTATTTTCAAGTTTTAACTCTGCCTAATCCAGAACACTTAAGAAAAAAATTTTCAAATCACCTAGACGTTGAAAATCACCTTCTGTGTTCAAGAACAAGATCATCAAGTTACAGTCTGTATAATTTTCACTCTCTCCTTCACCCCCAACATCGTAAAAACAGTTTTCAGCAAGCTCAATTAGCAATTAGATTTTTCTGTGTGAATCATTCACTTGCAAAAATAGTTATCAGGACCACATTCATTTAGGAGGCCCGGGGAAACAAGAGAGAGAGAGTAAGAGCAAAGAACTTTTAATGTTGCAGTAGTTTTGGTAATAAGGGTGCATTTATATTCCCAAATTCAGGAGTTATTAGATCCATATTGAAAAAAGAAAAGTGAGTGGTCTTAGCACAGGGTCTTCCAGCTGCTTGGGCCCTAAGTTCTCTTTCTTGTAAGTTCTGCCTGAGATACTGGGTCATTAAAGGATTAATTCATTTGACTTCTGCAGCATAGAGTGAGAAGCCCAGGATACTGTTATCTAGGACAGGGATTCAAAATCAGGTCCTGCTCAATCAGAGCAATATTGGATCAGATTTTTAAGCAAGGAAGTCTCCCATCCACAACACTTTGAGGTGGTCAAGTAGGTGACATTGTGAGCCCCATTTTAAGGTAAATTATCACCTGGCTCTGAAACACAGTGTAGTACACACCACAGGGTACCAAAATGAACAAAGTACTGGCATGCTTCAACATTTAATTGAATAGTTGGTAATTAATTATATCACTGACTCAGATAGTTTTGGAGTAATTATTTAGTTACCATGAATGGCATCACCAATAAGTTCTTATTTCTTCCCAATACCATCAGGAGCAATAAAAGGTGGATTTATGATGGACTATAACAACAAAGGAGCACACATAGTTATGACAAGGAGAGTCTCTGGATATATTTCATGTGGGGGTAGGTAATGTTATAGGTGATATTTATACTTTGAGCCTGGGCCCTTTATCACGATGATAAATAAAACTTTCTTACCTCTCTGGCACTGTGGCCCATAGAAACCAGAAGGACACGAGCACATATCTGGCCGTACACAGACTCCTCCATTCAGGCACACAGGATTGCACACAGCTGGATGGGAATATAAGATGACTTTATGAACCTCTGATAATGTTGAACTTTTTAGAGTAGGTGCTCTTTCTGCTGCACATGTCATTAGAATTTAATATTTCTGGTGATGCTGTGAAAAGTTTAATGCAACCCCTGCAGGTCAGTTGTGCTGCAGCATTTATTCATGGTCGACACAGTGGGAGCATTTCAGTGATATTTTAGCATAGCTTGGGAGATGAAATAGACTATAATTTAATCCAATAATTTAATTTATTTCGGATGTATTCCTTTGATTCACACAGTTCATTTATTTCCATTCCAGTATTCTCACCAAGCACGATCCCAGGGTAGTAAATGTAGTCAAATAAAATACACCCTGGATAATCTGGGGATGAGATATTAATTGTTTGCTGCTTTGTCTGTGTTCAGCAGAGCATTGTGGCATTTTCATGGACTTGAATAGGTGTGCACCAAAAAACCTGTTTGTTCTGCCTCATTTAAATGCCAGTTCCCACAACACATTGGCTCATTCATCACCAACAAAGCCACTGGCTGAGCTCCCTTTGCCTCTTTATGTATCTGTTATTACTCTAGATGATACAACAGGCATTAGGAATTAAAAGCTGTCTTGCATATTTCTATGTGGCAAGTACCAGACTGTTAAAAAAACTATTAGAATTTCAAATTGAATTAGACTGGAAATCAGTGTGTAAAGAATAAGGAATCTGATAAAGTTTTCATTGTAAAGCAGAGTGACACTTTAAACCAGTCTTTTTCCTTCTGTTCCCTTTGTCTTCCAGTATCTTACAGAATAGCCCATTAAATAAATTAAATGCATTTAAGCTTAAATAAATTAAGGGTCACTAAAATGTTTCAGATGAACTAAAGAAGAAATAAAATGTCTATTTGAAAAGAGAAAAAAAAAGTGAAATCATAGTCTATATGAGAGGCTTTTCTGACTAAGGAGCAGTCACTTATGAAATCAAAATGGCTTTAATTTATTGCTGAAGGGGAATTTGCTTTAGTCCTCTCACTGTCCTGGCTAGTTCATAGATGTCCATAATCTTGTCAGTTTGTTAGTGTTTATATTTCTAATGATAAAGTCCTCTTGTTTTTCATTTTTACACCTGTACTCTTCCTGAGCTTTCTATCATAACACTTGAAGTGGGAAACCCCAGCAGTGTCTGCAAAATATTCTGTGCAGTGCACAAAAAACAGTGCCAGAGAGGTGAGTCTGGCAGCCTTTCACCAAAGCCATCAGCAGACAAAAAAAGTCCTGATGTTGTTATGCTGGTCTGGAAGTTACTGCTACTGTTGCTTGTTGTCTGTCCTTCTCTTGGAATGATTCTCTTTAAAGCCACCCCAAAATAAAATTGCAGAACTCCTTGAGAAGAAAAAGCAGAGCTAGTGGGAACCAGAATAGCTGTGACAATCCCAGTCATTTCCTGGGCTAATTTATGTGTGCTCAGTAGGTCTGTCATTTTAACACTTACAGGAAGAGAAATCTCCAGGAGATGGAGGTTAAAATGACATCTCTCACCTTCCAGGAAAGGTAATGTAGGCTGAAGGTGTCTCAGTCATTTAATATTCACTGTGGCAGAGGCAGACTGCCTCTGGAGCCTTGAGGTCTGGCACCGATTCAGGTAGTCCTTGTCTTTTAATATTTCACTATTTTGCATAACTTTTGTCCCAAATGAGTGCTGTAGTTCTGTGCCTTTGGAGAAAATATTCACCCCAGCTTTTGGGACTTTGATCCTGAGAGGGGGGTCTGAGCTGTGTCTGTTTAAAATGTTGAGCCCTGACTAGAGATAAGTTCCCAGTTCCAGTCCACACCTTGTCATTTTGTACTGATGGGTGGAGGTGGCTTTTTCCTGAGCTCCCACACTCCCATGGATGCTTTTTGTAGGTGCTCTGCAAGTGAGAGATGCAGGCAGGAGGAGCAGTGTGAATTCTGGCAGCACAGAATGCTAAGAATTAGCTCCAGAATCACACAAGCTTAAAAAGCTGCAGAAAGATTTTGTTTGTAGGTTCCCTCTATAAAACCCTGAGATTTAGGTAAACATCTAAACTTAGTTATCTGACTTAGTTACATAAACTCAAGGTTTTGCCCTGTACTTGGTCTCCTCTTCTTAGGCTCTCATTGTTCAAGCAGCAATTCCCAGTGTGAGCACTGAACTGTGGTGGAACCACAGGGATTCTGGGGAGCAAAGGGCAGGATCAGCCACTCACCTGTCTCACAAGAGGGGCTGCTCCAGCCCTGCCTGCACTGGCACTCATCTGGTGACACACAGACCCCCCCGTTGTGACAGTGTCTGTTGCACACCACTGGAAAACACACAAAAGATCAAAATCTCTTATCACCAACACCAGTGCAGATCCTAAAGTTGCCCTATTACAGCCAATCACTGATAGTGTTAGTCCAGGAGGTAAGCTGAGGGTGGAATCTGTCCCTTTCCTGGATTTCCTTCTCTCTTTGAAGCCATACACCTGAAATTCTTTGCTTTTTAAGTATTCCAGGTACTTGGCTTCATAGATAAAATTATATTCCTCTCAAGGGCAACCTGACATTTAAATAAGCAGCAAGGACTGTAATGATGGAGGTGCATGTGTTCTGCTGATATAGAAGGGTTTGAAGGCTGATTTTCAGATATTCTCTGTATTGAACCTCTTTTTAAACTTGTATTGCAGAGTACTGTTATATTGCAGTATTCTGTATTGCAGATTACTCTTAATAGGTATGGATGGTATTTTGTGTTCTCAAAATTAGCATTCACTCACAATCTCAAATTTTATAAATATTACTATAAATAACATGCACCTTTTTTCCCTTCTTTTTTTTGGTTTGTTTTTCCAGAAGCAATTTTACGTAAAAAATGTTGATTTAGATGTGCATATTTTTACATAATACAACAATGCTGCTGGTAAATATATGCTCTGAAATAGCTACTGTATTACTTCAATGTGTTATCCTTTGTATTCAATAATCGTTTTAAGGAGAAATACAGGAAAAATAAAGAAAAAAAGGTTTTTTTTGTTGGTTCTTTCTTTTCTCTTGTAATTTTCTGCTTATTGAAACATGTAGTGAAGAAAGCCTGAGTGAGTTCATACATACTGGTTTCACACCGAGGTCCTACAAATCCATAAGCACAGGAACAGGTGTTCTGAGGCAGACAAGTTCCTCCATGCTCACACGGTGGCTCACACTGGGCTGCAAGAGTGAAACATGGGGAAAAAATTACGGTTCAAATATTACATTCTCAGTGTTTATGAGCACAGCACAGGTTACTTCTTTCCCCATCCCATTTTATTAATCCAGTGAGTAATTTGGCTGAGGAAAACACTGCAGGATAGCAGTAGATATCACATTAGCAATACAGCACTAATGAGCAGCTGTATAAAGTCTACAAGGGAATGGTTTTAACATAATCATATTTAACTTCTGAGTATGCACATTTTTAAGTACATATTTTGAAGGCTGGTGATGGATGAAGTACAAATGCAGTTACAACTCAACATTCCTCTCTACAAATTTGCCTTGTGGATGGTCGGTAAGCCTTAACAGGTGTCAGAACTCACAATAAGGCAGAGATTAAGTGTTTCTTCCTTATAGAAAAGAGTTGTGTGTAGATTTTTCAGCAAAATGGCACACATTTAAGCAAAAAAGTTAAAAGCATGAGCTCTGCATGCAAAGGAGCAAATTAGATAAAGATTTCTTGACTTATTGCAGTATGCAATGTAATTCTGTGGAAGAAAGAGGATGAATGTGGAAAGGACTACAGCTCCTGAAACAGGCTATTTGCTGAAGGCATGCTTGTTTTTCGAATATTGATAATTTTGAACCTAAAAACTTTATTGTACAGGGAGCCTGGAAATTTTGGACCCTCAAACCTAACAGCTAAGGTAGGTGCCTGACAATTTTTTTGCTACCCTCTAATAAGAGGTAATGGCAAACTCAAAAGAGGAGGAGGAAGATCACTGAAGGGGCAGGATGATCACTGAAGGGACAAAATCATCACAGAGGGGACAGGATGACCACTGACACTCAAAGGAGAAGCTCTGTGGCAGGAGCAGAGCAAGAAATGTGTCTTGGAGGCACCTCATGCCTCTGGAAAAAAAAAAAGGCACCTCACATAGCAGAATGAAAAATGTATTCCCTTGTGTGTGGGAAGTGAACACAGAGAAAAATGTTGTACTTTGGCACACTTCACTGGCAGAATTTTGACTTTTATGAAGGATATGAAGCTAAGCAAGGTTATTCCAAGGAAAAAGCAAAATGAAGCTAACGAGACCTGAAACAAAGCATTTTTCATTTTAAGTATTGTTACAAGGGAAGAGAACCTTAATGCACCACATCTTGTTCTTAAAGCTGGAAAATGGGCTATGGAAATGGACTCATGCCTCTGGAACTAATTCTTGAGGAGCCACAATTTAAATGCAGTTATTTCATTGAAGAGCTCCTCACCTCTTGTGATTGTCACCAAGCCATGGAATATGAACTTTGCGATCCAAGAAAAAAAATAATGAAAGACCTCACACATTTTCCAATTGCAGTAAAAAAGGCAAACTCCAAGAAGGTGCTTTAAAATAAACCATTTTGACACAAATAGCATTGAAGAAATGTATTTGGTATTTAACAGTGAAATTTTCAATGCTGCATTATATAACTTTAGGATTTGACCTTCCTGAGAATAGAAAACTTACAAGCTGTATTTTAGATCCATACTGTATATGCTGAGAATGTCATTAAGCTGAATTTAGTTTTGATTAGATGAGCTATAAAGTTTAGATATTTGCAAATCAACATGCGCTTAGCTGAAATTCCAAGTATACATCTGTGGCGAAAAAAAAAAGAAGGGATAAACTCAAATCATCTTTATCTGGACAACTAAACAGATTTAGATACATTTAGGTAAGGTATTAGGAAGAAATTATAAACTCTGAAGATGATGAGGCCCTGGCACAGATTACCCAGAGAAGCTGTGGCTGCTTCATCCTCGGAAGTGTCCAAGGCCAGGTTGCATGGGGCCTGGAGCAACCTGGGATAGTGATTTCTTTGCAATTAGGAATTAAAAGCAAGTAGAATTGACTAATAATGCCTGTGTGGGCATAAAGGGGGTACAAAACATGGGGAAAAAGATACCACTCTTTTAAAAGTACATTAAATGTGATTGCCTTTCCTGCAGGATGAGAGTTGCATAAAGCCTCCAGGTGCCTGAGTGCTGTGCCAAGCACGGTGACATTCAAGCACATTACGCTTTATTTCAGCATGGTTTGTGTGTAGCATTGAGAGGAAGTGTGTCCATGTGAATGGAACACTTTCCATCTGGCCTTTGCACATTCCAAGATGCATCTGAACTGTCGGAAAAGAACACGGTGTTTTGGATATTAAAACATTTAGCTCTTATGGTGACATTTAATAGTAAGGAGTTTAAAACTGTTCTATTACTGGTGAATAGCAAAAGATAAAAACTGAACACTGTTCTCTGTGAGAGTAATATTCACTTAAAATACATTTCCCACTGTAATAGAAATATACTGCTTATGTCATATTCTTTTCCCAAACTTCTATCTTTCATCTTCTGAAATGAATATTTTTTTTCCATGAGCATTTGCTAAATTGTGGAAAGGTATTGCGGTGTTTTTATACTAAGCGGTTTTGGATAGGACAAAATAACAGCAAAGAGGAAAACATTGCTGCAAATGGTCAATCTTGCTGTCAAGTGTACGTATGTTTATGTTTACAATTTAAAATCTGGAGGTGAAAATGGAGAAGTGCATTATTGTTTTCTTTGAAAAGGCTTTTTGGGAAATATCCCCAAACTTCTATTTTCCATGAAAATGAGATCATACAGTTTTTATAAGTTTCTCAGCAATAACTTCAGGGGCACTCAGGAATACCAGATGCCGCGTTGTTTCCCTCATGTTCCATAGCCTAATCAGCAAATGTCTTCCAGGACAGAGTTATTGTTTGGCATCTCCACAGTGAGTAACTCCCTGTGCCATCCACAAGTGAGGCCCTGGCTCTGTGCAAATAAAGCCAGGCTTGGAGCTTTGAGAGCACTGCCTGCTTGGAATTTTGCACAAAAGTCAGATCAGGACAGACTTTGCTGAAGTTTGTTTCCTTGTACATTATTTATTTCCTTTCAAAGATACATTAACCTAACTTCCCTAATGTGAAGATGAAGTTTTAATGTGTTCAGCACAAGGGAGGGATGAAAAAAGGGAAAAGAAAGTTCCTAGGTTGTTTTTTTCTTTTGGAAAGCTGTGGACTGAAGTGTTTCTTTTGCATGTAAGATACACAGATAAATGAAATGAAGCATAGGATTAAAGCATGTGTTACTGCAGTTAAATTAACTCATTGCACATTTAAATAGTCCAGGAGTCTGGAGCCCAGTTATGAGAGAAATGTCCATCATAGCAACTGGAATATTAACAAGAGAAAATTGACTGAATAAATTGGGAATACAAATGCAGACACCAGTGCTGGTTAGGTTGTAGCAATGCATTTTATTTTGTGAAATCTCAGCTGGGTGCTCATCTGCAGCCAAAAAAACCTGAATAAAGTGGTAGGAATCGTTAAGAAAGGAGCAGAGCACAAAATGCCAGACTTCATTATGGCCTGTATCCATGGTGAACTCCATCTTAAATACCATGGCCAGGTCTGATCCCTCAGCTCAGAAAAGCTACAATAAAAGTGGAAAAGATGCAGAAAAAGATGCAAGGATAAACAAAAACAAGTTATAGTAGAGCTTTTGTACAAAGAACAAGTCAATATATGAGGTCCTTGGGAAAAATATGAAAACTGTGATATCAGACATGATCTGGAAAGGGTGAACAGGATAAAGTTCCAAGGCATCACCTTGGTGTTTTGGAGCACTTCTGAGAAGCTGTTCTGGAGAGTATCCCTATATCTTTCCCACATATAGCCAGACAAATACAGTTGACAGCTCTCTGAGATAGGGAAAGGACTTCTGGTTTGACAGGGTAGACCTTTTTGGGCGTAAAATGTCAAAAAAAAAAAAAAAGAAAGGATGTGAGCTACCCAAAATTTTTCCTCGTTTCATGCAGCTGTACATGGTGAAGTCATAATGCTTTCCCAACTACTTCATCTCTCCTGTTATTTTGAAAATTAATTGCTTTGAAAAGTGGTTTCATAGTGTCAAGGCAATGCTGTGTTTTTAACTCTTGAGCAGAAAACATGACTCCCATTGCTCTAGACTTCCCTTTCTCTTAGAAACTTACAAAGCCAATAAAATAATTCTGATTTTTACTGACTTAACCTTCTTAAGAATGTTCTTCTAAAGTATTATAACTTCATCTTTGGCAGGAATGCTGAGGCTCTTTTATGACTGCTGAAATACTTGAAAAATACAAGTCCTTAACTGTCAACCTAATCTAAAATGACTTTAAATAATTGTCTGTGTTCTATGAAATGGAGACTGACTTTTTAATGGTATAATTTTAGTGACCAGACACTCCCTATCAAAGGAGCTTCGAGGTAGGGAAACCAAAAATAAAAGGGATGACCAGAAATTTGGTTTAAATTCTTATGTTTCATCAGTTTTCAGGTCTAGGTCTCTTAGAAAGAAGCCCAACAATGATACCCAAAGCAGAATTTTTCATGAAGTTCAATCCTGTTATCAAATGGAAAGGAAGTGTTCCACCTTAGGGCACCCTAAGGAACTCCAGGAGTACAACAGCTGCTCTCAGGCAGTGCCATATGCACAGTCCCTGGGGAATGAGCTGAGTCCAGGGAAATGACAGCATTTTTCCCTTTTCCTTGTCCAGTGCATGCAGCATCTTTGCAAGTGATGACCTGTGCACCTTGGTAGAGTGGGGAACAAAGCAGGATGACAAGGAACTGCTCTAGGGTGACTACCAACACTAACAAATATTTCAGAATGTTCAGAAATGCTACAAATCACTGCAGCACACGTGCCACTTGTACCACACCAGACAAAATGTCAGAAACACTCTGGCATCAATCCTGTTTGGGTTCATTCTGCATTATTACAGTGCTAGGTTTTTATTCAACTGGCACACAGAGCTGAAATGTGTAAAGCTCTGTTTGTGCTCTGACACTTGCAGTGCCCTTTGGCAGGTGATTTGTGCTGTCCCAAAAACTGCTAGGAGGAGTCTCTAACAATGCATTGCTTTTTACTGCATATATCCTTGGAAATGGCACTCAGAGTGAAAATTAGGTATTTAGCAACCTCCCTCATCACCAGAGGAATGCTTGGCTAAGCTTACTACATAAATGCCAGAGAGCATCTTCTGCAAGAGAAAATGTGAGAGAATCCCATGGACTACAACAGGCCTTATCTCCCCTGCTAATTTTTTATTTTTGTATAGGTGATGCTGACTGTCTCCAAAACACATTAGGCTACTAATAAAAGGTCTTGCCTTTGTTAAGGAAGGAGGAAGGTCTTATTGCCTTTGTTAATTGCTCTGACAGGAAGGGGAAAGAGCTGTAGAGCCTCCAGGAACTGTTTCATCTCCCCTCACCTGCAGAGTACACAGCTGCTGACAGAAGGAAAATAATCTGTAATTCTTATTACACCAAGGCAGGAGGAGCAAAAGCAGGGTTCTACTTCTGACAGACAACACAGATGTCAGTAGTGAAGGGAGTGATTCAAATGGAAATTACTAAAATTGTCTGAAAATATCTCAGTTTAGATGTCTGAATATGAGCCAAACACACTGACATTTAGCTATGTTCTTCCAAGAGAAGGTAGGAGGTTACACCTGATGTCCCCAGGGCTCTTTTCCATCCTGTGGTCCTGTGAGTCTGTGACTCCCAGTGCAGGGTGTCAAAGCAAAGGGAGAGGACTTCTATCTGAACTGTGGGGCTTGTCCAGAAGGATAATAATGTTAAAGATATAAAATGTGTTATGATATACTTTAGGAAAGAAATTAATTTTCAGGATGCTGCATATGTTTTTTTTCCTACTCGTCCTCCGCCCCTGGTTTTGAATCTGCACATTTGGAAAAAAAATTGTGTTCTATCACAACAAACATACCACTTGGTAACATACTTCTTATTTTAGATTAATTTCAGACATTCTTATTAAACAAAGGTCACATCCCCCCAAGATCCAAAGGTATTATAACTTGCTATGAGTGGGCTGGTTCTTTCATCTCATTGAATTTTGATATGAAATATGATGGTGACAACTATCAATAGCATCTGAGTCTCTTGACATTCTTGCTCACTTGCCAAGAATGTTATGTTGAAGCCTGGAGGTTCTGCAAATGTTGGTCTCATCTAAGCTTTGATTTTTTGCCCAATATTTGTGCCCCCTGTTCTCAGAGGGCACTACTGTCTTGAGGGGAGCTGGTGTAGTGTGGGCATCAAGAGGTGCTGATAGCTGAGGTTATGACAGGCCTTCATCCAAGAAATTACCCTCATTTTTCAACCTCATTTGTCATGATGAATCGCCTTTGTCTGACATGGGAAGAGACATCCATGGCTGGAGGTACAATGGGTGCTGTTCACAGCACTGGCTCTGCTCCAGGGTGCAGGTGTGCAGGGGTGGGTTAGGATGGAGAAGAAAACGGAAGGGACAGGCTAATTCTTGAGTCAGGTGTCATGGTCAGTGGTAAGAGACAAAAAAAGGATGTCTGTGCATTGTGTCATCAAGCCCCAAGATGAAGAATGATGTTGGTCATAAAGTATTTCATCCTAAGGACTCTCCAGGGAGATTTTCAGTAATAGCAGTAACTGATGAAAACATCTGACAAGTAAAAGGCAGAGGCAGATTTACATTTTAAGGTACATTTGTGTTTTAAGGACTATACTGATGGGTCTACCAACACACAGCAGCCTTATGTCCATACTGTAAATATTCATATATATGCATGGGCATGGTCTTTGAGAAGAGGCCTTTCTGTGACCAGACTTGCTTTGAGCTTCCCAGGACCAGAACCTGTTTAGTGCTTTTCCATCTCTAGGTATAAAACAGAAATTAGAGAAAGACTCCTTTGTGCCAAGTAACTCTAAATCATTTAGGAGGGGTGTTTCAGAAATGTGCAAATAGGCAAAAAATAAAGTGCCCAAGATAATAGTAACATTTTGTTATACATTTTGTACTATATCTCCTACAGTGCTCACCACTCTGTGCATGAAGGATGAGAGACCAGATGAGAAAGAGAGGGGAATGAATGATACAAATACTTTTGCTTTGTGTGGTAGAAGGCCAGTTAAGATATCAACTTATCAGAGGGATGTCAGCAAAAGGAGTGATTAATGATAGCAAAGTCAGGGAATCCATTGCCTCAACAAAGTGCATAATCCTATTATTTTATGGAGGGATTCTCAGCTGCCTAATAAATAACTCAATATATTGTGAAAACCCTTCTGGTGCTATACAATTCAGACTACAAGTTCAGTTTCATATTTAAGATATTAGATAGATGTTTACAAGTAATTTTTAAGGTATTAGAAAAATTAGTTTTTCCTGGAATGTGATGTATAGAGAAGTAGAATCAATTTTACTCTTTCTCACAGAAATTTTATATGGTTTTGAATGTGTTGACTTTAGTAGAATGAATCTGGCATTAAGAAAGATCACAATCTGTCCCTGGTTTTAATAGATTCAATCGTATCAAATAAGTATGTCACTTTTGTAAGCAGAAAGAGCTGTTTCAAAGTTATAGGTTTTATTTATTATTTTGAAATATAATTGGTTTTGAAAACAGAATGGTCCCGGCCACAAAAATCTCCAAATTGATAATAAAAAATAATTTTTACTTTGGAGAATTATTAGACTTGGAGTTATAAGAGCATTTTGAAGAGGATTTTCTCCCTTACCTTCACATATAATTCCATCACCACTGTATCCAGGGGGACAAGGACCACATTTAACCTTTCCATCTTCAGCTGGCTGGCACTGCACACCAGTGAAACACGGCAGATCAGCACACACCCCGCTGCTGGTTTTTGGCAGCTCCACAGCACCCCTCGCTCTGCTGAGCACCTTCCTGGCTGCTGTGGAGTGTGCTGGAAGCTTTGTTCCAGGAGCAGAGCCTGCTGGGGCACCAACACTCCGGGGTGCAGCATCAATGGAAGGACCTAACACACGGGGAGCAGAGGGGATCTGCACGGCCAAAGGAGAGGCTCTGGGCTGCTCTGTTGGGAAACCCTGGGCTGGTTTATTCCTCAAAACTGTGACTTGACCAGGCCGTTTCCTGGGAGAATAACCATGCCTGGAATGAGTCTGTGGCCTTGCAGAGAATGAAGCTGCATCTGTGCTGGGATGAGGAACAGTCTGTGCTGCAGTTTCTTTGTGCTGCTTGAAATGGAGAGGGGTATGGGAGGTCACACTGGCAGCTGGGGCTCTGGCCTCTGGCTCCTCATGCAGAAGGGGTGTGAGTGTGTCACTTTTCTCAAGAAAAGGTTGTTTCTCAGGTGCTGTGAACTCCATATCAGGTTGTTTTTCTGGCAACATCTGACCTTGGGCAGTCTTCATTGTAAGGGATGGAGTGTGAATGACTGTGGGGTTTCTTTCCAAAAGGAATGTAATATCTTGTCTTGGAATTTGAGGTTGGGAAAGAAGGGAAAATACATTTCTTGATGTCTTAGATACATCTTGGTGAGAGCCTCTAGCATCTTCAATATTTCTTCCAGGAAAATCCACGTGGCTTTGGAAAGATCTTGAAACTAGGGCAGAAGGAAAATATATATTAGCTAAATTTGCTGGTCTAGAATTGAAAGGAACCACAGTGAACCTTTGGGTTTGGAGCAAACAACAGAACATAAATTCTAGAAGTAAAAGAGTTAATTATCAAATATGCTATAGGGAGGTTTATGCCAGCTGGCTTAGAAATTTCATGGGGCTCTCTTCTGTGGATGACACCAGCACTGATGCACAGGGAACTGCAGTGATGACACTCAAAGGGTGGCATTCATGAACCAGATGAAATGTATTTTTGGTAGCAAGTCTCAGGGAAGGTCAGGCATTATTTGAGTTGCAGTACTGAGCTGACATGCAGGAGTTAAATTGCAGCCAAGCAAAAACTTGACATGCTGGTTTACTAATTTTGGCTTACACTAATCCATGAGGTTTTGGTACTGTGCTCCTCATTTTTTTTTTTGTGGTGAATCTTACAGTTCTTGACCTCGTGAGCCAAGATTTGCTTCTTTTTACCTGCCTATACTGCAATGCTGTGCTGAGAAATTCTCTGAGGGCGTAACTCAGAGTTTGCATTCCATCTCTTTGAGTCTGGCACAGACAGATGCTGGAGATGGAGAAACACACAGTGTCAACATGGCCCTTGGCAAGATTATGCCCTGCAGAGGCTCCAGTGCCATCACACCACTGGGTGACTCTGGAATGCTTCTGCAGCCCTGATGGCAAAGGGAAATTTTAGGAAAGCTTTTAAAGGAGACAAATGGAAGAGCTGTGTTGGTGCTGGGTACAGCTCCCTCCAGACGTGCGGGGCAGCGTGTGAGGGAGGTGGCTGGTTTGTTACTGTCGCCCACTTGTCCCAAAGCCAGCCACCTTTTCAGCTGTGCAAGGAGGGATGATAGATGGGCAGAGGGGACTCTGTGAAGGGCCTTGAAAGTGGAGACGAGTAGTTTGAATCAATACTTTCAGGAAGATTAATGGCCATCTGCTGACGCTAATGAATGGAAGAGGCTATTTTTAACGGGTTCTGGCATACTCACTCTGTAGGATATGGAATATATTGGATCCTGAACAAAAACCCTCGCTTGGCTCTGGGGTTAACCCCATGCAGGATGCATCGCTTTCTTTTAAATCTAAATATTAATCACTTTCTAAAAACTCCCACTGATGGAGATCTTAACCATAGGTAGCAAGGAAAGAGATTCGGATGCTTGGCAAGGGTCAGATGAAAGTTAGGGCATTGACTGGACAAAAGCAAATCCTGGCAGCCAAAGGAGTGTTTATTTGGCTGATAAATAGTGTCATTCTGCTGGCAGCTGATGAGTTTCTATTGCCCTGAAGCACAATGTTTTGAAGATTTACAGTGGTGCTGGATTGAGCTGTGGCCATCAGCAGGTAAATACGTGGTATTTAGTGGAGCAGAAGGCAAATACGTGGATTTCAGTATCCAAAGTAAGGCTGGTGAATGATGAGGGACACAGAATGGAAGAATAGAGATGATGAAGCAGGAGGACATCAGCAAAAAACATGTGAGGATAGGAGAAGTCAAAGGATTTTTTAAAATGAATGAATGAATGAATGAATGAGAGAAAGATGAAAGAAATATCTCCATAGAAAATTATCAGTAACAGATGATCATTATAGCCCTTAGAAAATTTGATTCAGGGACCAGAAATCAATAGGAATGACAGTGAAGGGCTGAATGACCTCTCTGACAAATTTCCAAAATGAGCCCTGATTATAGCTTTGAGCTCCTTCCACTGTGTCATAATTAAATGGGTTTTCCTCCCAATTAAGTTTGAGTAACTAGTAAGGGGATCAGACTAACTACCTGAGAAAGGGAACTCTTCTATTTCTTTAGCAGATGATAGAGGTGAGATACCCATCCTTTAAATAAACTTCATCTTTCCCTGTAAGGGGGACCATATCTTTGGAGTAAGTATTTCTGTGATAAGGTAATTTTTTTTTAATCTCAAATACTACTGGTTAGGAGTAGTGACACATTTTTGTTGGTTATTCATTATGATATATACTGATAAAGGTCCCTCAGACACTCTGTAGAGGTGACTAAACTTCATAAGATGGTGTCATTCAAGGGTGTTGACCAGAGTGACCTTGCAGCTTTCATTGTTTCAGATTTTTGCTCATATTGATAGTGTGAAATTTAGCTCACATAAGAACATGACAGATTTTTTCTGGAATACCTGAACATTTCTTTCTGCAGCCTTCCAAGTATCTAAATAATCTAAAACAAAGAAAGCAAACCAAAAGAATGCATACTCAGTTGTCTGTAGTCAACAGCTTTCTCAAATCCTACATTACTTCAATTTATTTTCCTTGCTGTTGATTGATGTCTTCAAATGTATAACCCATTATCAATGCAAACTCTGAGTGTGTGAATCTGTTATTCCCTGCTATGACAGCATATGATTGCATGTTGGACTGGGTGAAATCACCAAAAAAACCCAGCAAGGCAAAGTGCTCAAGGTTATATGATAGAACAAACCCAGTTTTTCACTACCTGTCAGTATTTCTGCCCATGCTAAGGGGGAAATGTGCAGCAGTGGAATAACTGAGTTTATTTTTCACAGAAGTAGATAAGAGACTGAGATGCTGCTGCTCTGCTCCAGCTGTGCATGGCAGGACCTCTGTTCTTATTGATGGACTGCCCCACTGGAAACAGAGCATCATTCCTGTTTGGATCAGGTCCCAAAAAGACATACTCCTCTGTTGTCCCCTGTCTGGGGACAATTAGAGCAAGGGTGACAGAGAGCAAATTTCTGAAACACAGGTTTAACATCCCTCATCTGACTGGACAGCAGGACACTTTCTATCCATGTGGTGCAGGATTCCCCAGCCTGTGACCCTCCAGCCTTTGGTAAGCTAAAATGCTCACACTAAATTCACAAATCAGAGCTGTCACAACCAGTCCCTGGTTCTCCATCACAGTGTTGCTAAGACACAGCAAGTCTGTAGTTGAAGAGGATGGAGAGCATTCTGAAGGGAATAAAAATGACTACTTAAACTGGTGAAATCAGCCATTCACAGAGAAGGTACTCGACATCTCTTAAACTCAGGGTGAGATATCAACATTCTGAAACAGAAAAGAAATCCAATATATTTTTTCTCTTCTGAGTTTATGGTTTGTTTTGTTTTCTTGGAGGTTTTTTTACATTTACAGTCTTTCAGAAAAAGACCAGATCCAGACTTGAATTAAGAGACGTCATGTACCCTTCTGACCTCAACTATTCCTGCTCCCAGTGAAGCAGCACACATTTCACACCCTGCCTAGGACAGGGTGCACCAGGTTGGTTACCATATTCCTTTTCCACATCTTTGCTGGGCTTAGACTTACACACCTTCACACTGTTCTTCCCAGGCCATGTGCTTTGGAGACAGCCCCATCCTGACCCAAACTGGCAGCTGACACTTCAAACACTTGCTTAAGCTGCCTGCAGATATCAGTATTTATCACCTTTCCATTGCCTTGCTTCTCTTTGCAGCTATTAGAGCTGGAAACTTTCCTTTTGGGTTTTAAATATGAGTGTAACTTTTTATTTATGTAATGACTTGAGCATCACCATGTAATCTCAAGTGCTTCTCTCTCTTTTAATCTAACAAAATGCCCCAAACCAGTTTACTCTTCAGGTGGAGACTGGCTCCTTCTCCTTAAACTCCTCTGGCTGTGGCCACTTCTGCCTGTCACTTCAGAGGATTATGAGCACCTTTAATTCTGCTCGAGTTACAACTCCTTCAGAATTCTGTGAACAGCTTAAGGATTCATGATTAACACAATTCAATAAATTTACAATTTGTGTAGTTTTAGAGCTATTAACATTTAGTAGTACCTGCTGTCCAGCCCATTTCTCATTCAGAAGAATGTTGGCAGAGAAATGCTCTTTTGACATATTACACTGTGTGGGTCATCATTTAAAATTTGAAACATCTATCAGCACATAAATCTTATTTAAAATGTCAAGGAGGCAGAAAAATTACACTGGTCTAAGAAGTCTCGTTACCAGAGTGCTAAGGGTATTCCCATTTCCCTCTCTATGTTTCCATGTTAATATTTTTTCTGTATTTACTGAGTGAGAAAAGGCACACAAGAGCATCTGTCAATACGATGCTCCAGGGAAATTCTGTTTTTTTCATAATTTCTTAGTTTCCTCTTTTATATTATTATGTTCTGGCATTAATTTCTTCTCTACTCAGAGTGTGTTTAATTCCTAAATCTCTTGTTTTGCCATCCAGTCATAACCTAATGTCTTCCCATTCCTCAATATTCAGTAATATAATTTTGATTCTCCCTTCCTTCCTCTTAGACATCCAGAATTCCCCACATTAGATGCTGGGTGGAATTCCCAGTCACCATATCCCTTCTCCTACAGTCACAAGCAGTAAGTCCCAGAATAAATTCCTCACCACCTTTAAGTGAAATACAGCTTCAACCTCCCAAGTTTTACAAGGAGTTACTTCCAGGATAATTTTTGTAGCAACAAAAGCATTTCAAAGGCTCATTGTGATTGGGATATTAGTGTAAATTTCGATAGTAGCTTATTTTTTTGTCCTAATGAACCTTTACGTATTTTTTAATTTAAAAAAGTGGAAAGTCAAATGTGTTGTAAAGCTGGTGTGCCTCACATCCACACAGCTCAGCACAGAGCAAATCAGTCACAGACTCTCTCCATCTGTACAGGAGTATTCAGCCCTTGTGCTCTCAAACCACCACTTCTGTGATGTGTAAATTTACTCACTTGATGCTTTAATGATGAAATTAAAAGGTGAACATCTAGTTCACCGTCCCTGAGCTCTTTCAGCCTGATAGAAAATGAGATTGTGTCGTTGATGTTGCTGTCTGGTGAGCAATTTTCTTCCTCTTCACCTACCAAAATCATGAACAACAGGGAATAGTCTGTGGACTCTGCATCACTCAGCCACTTCTGATTATAACAACTCCTCTGCTCCAGACTCTGTTTGCCAATGTGGCTGCAGCTGCACATACACAATTCTCTAACACCATTCAGAATTTGCAAGGCAAATTTGTCTTGAGTCAATGAAACACAAAATCATTCTGCTCTAACACAACACTTTTGGGGAGAAGAAAACCTGCGATCTTCAGCCAGCTCACTGAAACCTTGTTTATGAGTCTTTCTGTGTTCAGAGTAAATGATTCCCACAAATGGAAGGGGGTCTAGACTCTGCTGTCAAGGAGGTCCTTTTCCAGTTCCAGGATGTTGAAAACCTATGTGAGTATACAAGAAAATATTACCTGAGTGTGAGGTAGGGAGTTTTCTGATGTCACATTAAAGGCCATTTATAATTTTTGCATCACTGTGCAGTTCACTTGCTTCAAGGTTTTCAGAACAGTATAATTGACATCTCAATTCATTAGCTGCTGTCTTTAAAGAGAATGGGGATTCTGAAATGGCTGGCCAGGAAAGAAACTGTTCATGAAGATACAAATGATATTATTGACTACTTGAAAAAGTTTTCAGTCTCATCTAAGATGTGTCAATAAATACATAAGGATTACCCCTTTCATACTGAACAAATACAAAACATCGTTAGAAAGATTTTGCTAAGTTATAGATCTTTTTTACAGGGAATATTTTTCTATTTGTAAAAAATAGAAAGTATTGCAATTTAGAGTTTAAGAAACCGAAAAACCTTTCATGATATTTAAGAGATTGTGAAGATTAATTAAAGAGTAATTATGAAGATTACATGACAGAAAAAACTAAGAAGAACAAAGAGTTTGGGGCACTAATACCACCTTAGTTTATATTCATTTAAGCCAGATTTCTTATAGATTTAAATGATTACCTCCTTTTTTGGTCTTCTGTGTAGATAAGAGTACTATTAGGCCATGAGTTGGAATCCTAGAACGACACTCAAGTCTCAAACTGATAAAACAGCTTTAAATATGAAATTTATCCCAATACATTACATTTCCCCCTATTATGTGGATCTGCTTTCCAAGTAAGATCCTTGGGACAAGACGTCATATACAGGCAAAATGCAGGAAGACAATTAACACAATGATAGAAAATTGGGTCTTTGAGGAAAATAATGTATTTTGAGCACTTTGTTTTCAGAATCTGTTTGATGGGTGGTTTTCTTTTTTTGTGATTTTTTTTGTGTATGTTTTCAATACAAATTTTACCATCAGGGTCACTAGAGGCAGTATTTTTAAAATGGTGTAAGAATTACTGATTGTAAAGATATGAGCATACTCCCCACACATGGATTTTTTTTTTCCCTTCTCTACCAACAATTTTCTTTATCAGTATCTTTTTTTTGGATTGCCTATGGAGGTTTATAAACCTGCTATGTTTTTACAAACGATGTTTTCTCAAACACCTCTTCTACCTTCCAGTTTATTTTGAGATTTAATTGAAAACTTCCCTCATGTGGTTTGGAAAAAACTCAAAATGTTTGATGTGCTCTCACCCTTGCACAGGAGCCGTGCTCCTCTCATTGCTTTGTTGCCAGATCTCCTTCTGTGCTCTTTATATTCCTTGGGTCTCACCCCTTCTCTGCTGCTGTTTTCAGAAGTGTTCTTCCTGTGCTTTTCTCTGAATACCCAGCCAAGAAAACAGGAAGCCAAGGAGAAGTGTGGTTATGTTTCAAAACACCCTGGATCACCACTTAATCTCCTTGTAGCTGTTTTATCACCCTTCCTTTCATTATCCCTTTTCCCTCTTTCAGGTCTGAACTTTTACCTCTCATCTTTTGTGTTCTGCCTCCTCCAATTATTGGAGCCCGAAACTGCATTATTTCAGCAGCTACAAAGGTGGTACTAAGATAGAGTTCATGGAACCAAATTATCTTTTCTATTCAAGAATTGACAGTATATTTTACTTCTCAGAACTGAGATAGATGGAAAAATTAATAGAAACTGTGTTCTTATCTGATGATGCCTCATGGGTCTTCAGACTCTCTCATGGCATGAACAGGTTGATAGATATATACAAAATAGGCTAAATTAAGGCAGATCATTTCTGAAGCACCCCTGTCTAATTCTTTGAAATATCTATGTAGAATCCTTTAGAAGAGTAATAATAGATTAAAAAGAAAGTTCATTTCTTCAAAAGAAAAGCCATAATATTTGTTCAAAGAAAAAATAGTAGAAATACTTAAAAGTATTTCAGCAAAGAAATAGAAAAGAATAAGTTACTGAAATACTTCTTTTATTCAATTCAAGAAATAAATGGTCTAAAACAATAATTATGTTGTCTTGGGCTGTAAACATACAAAAATTGAGTTATTTTACATATGAAAGCCAAGACACAAAATGGACTATGCCTTACTGGGAACCAGTAATGAATCCATTTAAAAATCATGTAAGCATGTATAAATATTCTCAGTGAAATCATGCTTTTATGGAATTCTCCGCAATTTCAATTGATTAGGTTTACAAGTACCTACATTTTCTTCCCAATTTAGAAAACAAAAGGCAAGGAAATACAATAATCAGATTTCAGATGGTATGGCACAGAAGAACTTATCTACCTTTGAGAAAACAAAAGTTGGACTGGATATCTTTTGAGGTCCCTTCCAACATTGTTATTCTGATTCTCTGAAATTCTAAATTGAATATATTATCAGCATGAGCAATGATTTTCTCCTCCATCCCAGAGGGTCAGTTGCCCTGGGTCAGGCTGTTGCTGTATCCCTTCAGGAATGAACCAACCCTGTCCATGTGATGCGCAATATTTGGGGCAAAATTCACATGATTTGGCAGTGGACATCCCTTGGTTCTGCAGGAAAGTCCTGTGAAGTGAATGCTACTATACCTTTATATGCCTGTTCAAAACCAGCAAGATGTTTAGGAACTGGTCCTAAATTTGTCCTGACCATGACAAGTTTGTATATTTCACACCTATTTTTACCTGCCTGTACTGTGCTGTGTTTTGTGTTGTTTACAAGTCCTTTCTCTTCAAATCCTTCTTTGCTTTATCCCTTAGTGGAAAGACTCTTGTGTTGCTTTAATGGGGCCAGGATATTGGTCCAGTCTGAGTTACTTCCAGTTCTAAAGGGGCCTTTAAGTGCCTTTAACAAAACAGCAATCTTGTCAAATTTGTGCAAACAGGGTTGGCTCCCTTTAAAAGCTGTGGGCTATTATAGCTGGATGATTAAATGAGCCTGGAAATTCTAAGAGAAGATAATCTTGCTCTGCTCTGTCAACGTAAAAAACTACTGAGCCTGTATCCTGTGTAGATTATTTGTTGGAGACAGTTGTTATTATCACTTAAAAGTCATGATGGCCCAGTGATTGCTTAAGCAAAAGGTGGCACATTCTTGGTAGGAGAGAAATGTAATCTGTACTTGATATTCTGATTGAATGTAAATATTATTCATGGCATATAGCTGAGTCCTCTCCCCTAGTGGTTTTATGGCTTGGGCTTCATTGGTCTTCTATTGCTGAGCTACATCATTCCCTAAATATATCATCTGTATTGGAAGCACTTAACAAGTTCTGGATTGACAGAGTGTATGGATCAGTGAAGCTGGAGACCATTTATCTTTTAAATTATCTAAACATATTCTTCCCACTGTGCCTACTTTGGTTGTTATGTTTGGGTCATAACATATACTGTACAGGTCTCTTGATATTTTTCAGAAAATACTTAATATTTTATGAGGTATCCTTAAGGAGGAGAAAGACATCAGAAAGACTCTCTCTGATTCCCTTTCTGTCTTGACAGGTACAGGAGTGGATTTCCAGTGGCAATTACAGGCTCAGAGGGCAGGAAGGGGTCAGAGCTTATGTCCAAAATGCCAGGCTGATCCTGGCCTCATGTGAAGATTACAGGTATGCCATTTGCAAAAGTGACTCTTTCATAAGACCAAATTTATATGGAATGTCTTTGTGTGGCATTTCTAACTCCACTTCAGTTGCCATTTCATCACATATCTCTTGAAGGAGACATCATTACATCATAACTGGTCCATTTAAAAAATATGTACATTTTGTCCTGAAGTACACCAGCTAGAAACACTGAAACTATGTTTCTGAAAGGGATCAGCAACTCCCACCATGCATTCCAAAGATGAATTATGGACAGAGTTTCCATGGGCTGAGTCAGAGCTAGAAGCTGGAAGTCATTGCCATTCAATGCTTCCCAGTTTTGGAGCCCACAGGCGGAGCTGGGAGCTATTGCCACACAGAGGCAAATCAGAATATCCTTCACTGTTTGTTTAGTGCTTCTGTTTTGTCTTTGCAAGGATCTCAGGCAACTCTACAGCTAATGACTGCAGCATCTACATCCCTGCCTTCATGTAAGCCTTGTAACTCATTGCATAAACCATGCCAGGATGGGGTAGCTGCTCTTTGCAAAACACTCTCTGAATGCTGAACAGTGCTTGCCTTTTATCTACACCTATTGGTACTCACAGATCTCGTATTTAAAAGTCCTGTGTGTGATGTGCCTTCCTCAACACTTTTTTTTTTTTGTGTCTTCCAGGAACCGTGCTCAGCTCAGTCTATTAAGGTAATGCTACTGGTTCAGTGGAGTCACTTATGATTTACACTGGGGTAAGTGAGACTGGAATTTGGGCCTTGATCTTTTTAATGCAAATTCATCAATTCTGTTAGATAAAAGATGAAAGGAATCTATTACATTCTTCAGTCATCTCTTGAAACAAAATCATTTGATTGGTTCCAGGCAGTAAGAAGTTCCTACTCCTGCAGTTAGCTCCAGACATGAAACCTTGGGTTAGTGACCAAAGCTCTTACTGGAGATATTTATTTTTCATAGATAATGATTAATGACGAGTTCTAATAATGACAGAAGTGATTTCCAAGCTAAAATTTAAGAATGCAAAACTTAAGGTTAATATGTTCCTCTGGGGTTTGACTGAGCAGTATGTGTTTAAAGGCACACACGTTCTTTTACTTCAAAACATTTTATTCTTTTAAATCCACACCTTGATGTCAATCTGACAGTGGTGCAAATGAGAAGGTGACAGAGGTCTCTCTGATGTAAAATCAAAGTGAATACAGATGCACAGTGCAGACACTGGAGGAGTGTGAAGCACAGAGCACGTAAACTTAACAAATAGCTGCACATGCAAAAGTGTATCAAGTGCCAAATGTCTACAATACTGCAAATTAACTGCTATGACAGGAGATCTTGCAGTGGTGTTCTGAATGGGAAAGCAGAACTCGATTACAGGGATCATAAAATCACCCTCTCCCTTGATCTTCAGCTGCCTAAACCAGGAGAGGCAGAAAGAGCTGGCTCTGAACAAACAATCTTTTATGGGTGATGGATGTGGCACTGCTTTGTCCAGTAAAATTGCTGATTTACTAATAGTTAAAAAATAAATCCTTTGTGGTGACACCAACCTCTCTAACCTGCTAAAGAAAGTGCAAACAGATGGGTATCTGTGTGACTGTGAGTGATGAAACCAGTCTGGAGAAATACCCACGGCGCCTGACGAGAGCTGATAGTGCAGCATGCAGGAACATCACCAGCATCCCCATTAGGATATATTCATTTCCTTTGTGCCAAGAATATGACCAATGATACTGGGTGGTTTGATTTAATAGATCTGCCTCTTCTAGCAAAAAGCAGCAGATATTTTATACAAAAGTGAAATGTGCCCAGGGAAGCCTGGACAGATTTAAATCCTTAGGTTTTCTTCTTTATTGCAATGCCAGCAGACATAAGGGACTTTTGACCCTACTAGTAAATTTTTAAATAAATGTAGGATACCTGCTTTATGGGTCTGAAAGGGACAGGAATAGCTTTTTGTTTCTGATAGGAGAATCTGTTTTTTAAAAAAAGAAAATATTATTTCCCTTTTTATGTGAAATTCCATACTGGCTTTTCCTTAAGACTGTTCTGATATACTTCAAGAAAAATTGCAACCAAGTCTTCTCGCTTCAAAGTGGTACAAACTACAGATGTAAGCCAGGTAAAATATGTAAGTGAGAACAGAATGAGGCCCTGCATTTTTAGAGCAGATAAATGTAGCTCAGAAACTTATTTTTAGTTGCATAGTTTGCAGTAAGTCAAGAGATGAATACCCATCACATATCAATGCTGAGGAAACGGTACTTTGTTGATTATAAATCAAAATTGAAGGACTTTTTGGGTGCAGCTCATCAAATACTGACTTAAGAAACAATTTTCTTCTGGAATGTTTTCCTCCTCGGCAGCCTACAAAGGCAGTTGGGTAATTTTTGTGGTTTTGGTATGAAGAAATACTTATTCTTTAATCCTTAAATCACTGCAATTGAGTATAATTTCATGTCAAAAGCAGCCAATAAAAGTACAAAATAGGGATTAGTAGGAGTATTTTTAGATTAAAATTACTAGAGTTGTAAAGAAGTGGCACATAATCTCAGTACCTTCACAAGCACTGTAGCAAGCTGAAGAGGATTTGTTCTGTTTCATTTGAAGACTGATGGCATAAGTTACAAGGGAGAGAAGCTATTATTCCAACAGGGAGGATTTCACAATAATCATAATCCATAACTGTACATAAATTTAATTGAGAGTTAATTCTTTTCTTGTCTGATATCTTTCAATCACCAACGCTATACACTACTTCTGCTTCTACTGGCAAAGCACTTGGGAAGGAAATTAAACCCATCATTTTGGCCATAAATTAGGACACTCATACAGCTGCAACCATTGCTTTCATTTCTAAGCATTAAAACAAATGACTACTCTCATTTAACCTTGAGGCACATGATTCTCATCGCTTGTATTGTGGTATAATTCATAGGACTGAATATAAGGTTCTGTTGGAACAAAGTAAATAATTCCTCTTCATTCCCTTCCTGAAGTGTTCAAGCTGGCATCATTTGCAGCATGTAGTCCTGGATCAATTTGCATATTCAAGAGAAAAATGTAAAAAAATCTCCCTGCCTTGGATATACAGTTCACTTTTGAAGGAAGCATGTACTTGTTTCGGATCCTGATACCTGGGATATTTCCTAAATCTTTGCCTGGAGTTGTATATGACAGGTATGAATTACTGCAAATGGCAGCTTCTCTCTGCATTCCCCTTTCTAGAACACAGACAAATTTATTGGTTAATGTTTATATAAGCACAGTGTAAGTGTGCCTGATTTACTGTACCAATACCTGGAGCTGTGGAATGTCTTTTCTACTCAACATCTTTTAAAGGACCTTTGGGGTGCACAATGTGTATCCCATTATCCCATTAATGACAAGGCATAGCTTTGGGCAATAACAGAAAAGTTATTTATATGCACAATGATTTTTTTCTTCTTCTACCACTTTTACAGCTTCCCCAAGTTATAGAAGAGTCAATAGCTGGCTTAGTGATGCTGGCAGACTAAGTAATACTTTGTACATACTCATTGCTAGGGTGAGAAAAATGCTGAGTTTATTTTTGTGACCTTTAGATTCTGACAACTGGCTAAAATCAATTTATAGTTCCAAGAGATTGGGTGATACCTACACTAAGCAGTAAAATTGCTTCCACTTTGATAAAGTCTGTTAAAATATAACACCAAGGTAACAATCATTGATTTGGATACAGAATGAGAAGTGAAGAGGGGTTGGTCAAGTGTGGGAGGTCAGGGAACAATTTGAAGATTTCAGGCCACTCTGTCTTGAATACTTAGGAAAAAGATTTCAAGGAATCTAACCTGGCAACTACTGTTATTAAGGAATAAACATGAGTACTGCTGGCAGTGCAGTCTGTGCAGTAAAAAGGGGACAATCATCCAGACTGTCCCTACAGAACCATACATGAAATGATGGGAATATCAAGAGCAGGGTCAGATGACAGTGGTTGCTGTGCCATTGCCACTTTATGCCTGAGGTCGGGAGCCAGCTTTTCTTTCTCCACAGCAGAAAACCTCTTTTAACGAGGCCTTCTCTTCAGTCCTCAGAGATTAATAGGAGCAGCTGATTTTCAGAGCTCCTCAAGGAAGATTATTGCTCAGGCTATGAACAATACTATAGAAATTCTTAATGTATCTGTTGCCTTCAGTTGTTGGTGTAGCTGTTTTTGCATGACACTTTGTTTATTATTGTCTTCACAGGTCACCTTGCAGAACAGATGCCTTGCAGCAGAAGAATTAGGAAAGAAGGAGGGAGGGCTGAGTGATCCTGGCATGTGTCATGTTCTGGTCTTACTGAGGAGGAAACTAGTACTGTGTTCCTGTGCCAGTGCTGTGGCAGAAACACAGATGTGGTGATTCATACCATTGAGCAAGGCCTGACGTGAAGAATTCCCCCTAGTAGCAAATGAGCAAAATCTATTGGATTTCAACTCATGGAGCCAGGTATTCTGAAATAATTCCTGCCAGCTGCTCCTCAGATGAGAGTGACAGAACACAGCCATCAGTGTTTGGTTCCAGAGTACAGAGTGTTATAATGCCATGATAGCTCACACTGTCTCACAGCCTTTCTATGTAAAACCTTTCTAAAATTCTTAAAAACAGACAATACCTGGTGTGGGGACTTTGGTACAGATCCGACCATTTCCAACAAGCCCTGCTGGGCAGCGGCCACAGATGTACCCAAGGTAAGGAGGCTTCCTGTCAAAGCATGGTACTCCAGGGAAGCACGGCCTGCTGGCACAGCTGGGGATGTGTGACACATGGACTGCAAGGCCAAACACAAGGGAGCTCAAGCATCTTATTCATAATTTCTCAAAAAACTCATATCTAAAATCTATCAGCGACTGCCTGAGCCCGGTGAAAGCTTTATAACTGCTTTTATTCTTTTAAAGTCTGATTAATGCAAGATGTTCCCAAACCTTGAGCCAAACATGAGAATGTCCTGTAGGCACAGTGTAACAGAACAGCTGTTTCTCATTAAAGCAAGATTTATTAGTCCTCTAATTGCATGTTTTCAAGTTTATTACTCAAAGTTGTTTGGCATTTATCATGTAAAATATAGAAAATGTAATTTTCAGCATAAGTGAAAGATTAACTGAGTGAGAAAAGGTATTATTTGACATCTTTTTGGTCTTTTATAATTGAAAGGTAATTATCAAACCTTACAGCACCTATACTCTACTTTTGAAATTACACTATGAAGTATATATGTTTCTGATCTGGAAATCATCCTCAATGTGTCAAACCTTGTATTACAGAAAACTGCTTTAATTATCTTAGGACTATATGCAAAATTTAACACTCTGGTAGTATATAATATTTTACCACTTATGAAGTCACTGAATAGCAAGTGTATATGAACTGCCTGTGAAGTATTTAATAGCGTCAAGACAGAGAACAGATGATGAATACAATCTTAATGATGGTTGTAGATCTTTTTCAATTTCTTCCAGTGAGGTCTCCACCATGATTCTCAAGTATTTTCTGCATTATTCTTCAACTTTACCTACAGTATCATAATATAGAATACCTGAAAGAGGCAAGTTCTGCTTAGGGGTTGGCTGGATTGGTACAGATATTAAAAAAAAAAAGAGGGTAAAAAAAAACCCAAACCCCTTCTATTTTACATATGCCTCTGTACAACAGATATGACCAATCTGAATTTTTTGCTGCCTGCTTTCACTGGAAAATCAATTCAAAATGCAACACTCATTAGAACAGGACCAACACAAGCATTGTGCAGGTGCACACCCATGTCAGAGAGTGCTGCACCTCTGGGAAAACCTCCTGCCACAGGAAAGTTCATTCCTTGAGTTGATCTTCACTTATGCTTAAAACTCAGTGGCAATTCAGTGGCTGCCCATGACATACTGAAATAAAACACCAGCATCACTTGGTCATGGCAAGCTGGCATAAGATGCCACTTTTATCATCTTGCTTTCCACTGATCACTACAATTTGGGGTGGTTTTGTCCTACCTCAGAAGTGGTGTGATTTCTGATTAGGCCTGACCAGTCTGATTGTTGTTGTTGTAATGCCTCCCTTCCATATCAAATTGTTTAGAAGCAATTCACAGTCTGATGTATTAAGAGTGGTTTTTCGTAACTCAAATTTTCTTGTATTATAAACAGCTAGTTTGTATTTACTGTCTAGGTGTTAAAATTCATGATTTCTGAATACACAAACTGCCTCAAATGAAAAAGACTTAATATCCTTGTATACCTACCATGTCTATCACTTATGTTGAAGTTCTTAATTACAGGAGAATCCTTTGCCTCTAAGGATTGCAGTGGCTGCTTAACCTTAGTCCTGTTCAATCCACCTTTGCCATTGCTTAAAGCTTCTGTAACGTCAGCAGCAAGCACAGCTGTGGAAAATATCACAGAGACAAGAAACAAGGGGTTAGAGCTGAGCTGTGATTAATGATAAAAAGCCACAGCAACAGCAAATCAGGTAACCTGGCACAAGTTTACTCTGGAAGCCAACAAGCAAATAAAGGCAGATCAGGTGGGTCCAGCTGCTGACACACAGCAAAGCTTCAACCAAGTATAACAAAAAATTATTATGCCTAAGCTTTCTGAACTTTGCTTGTCTGGGAGCCTTAATATGCACCATGATCTTTCATTGAGCTCAGGGCACTTGGAAAGCCTCAGGTCAAGCAGTGTTTGACAGCACTGCTCCTTGGATGGGGATGCTACACCTCACCCTGGGAGCTTTGCTCTCTCTGAGCTCTGCCTCTCCTTGAAAACCTCTCCTTCTCTCAGAAACTTTGGTGAGTGTTTTTTCAGTCAGTTCAGCTGCCAGCTTTCTGTGTGTCAAAATACCTGAAAAAAGTGCATGTGGATGCAATGAGGAGACTGAAAAAATGTGATTTTCTGCATAATTTAAGGTAATGAATTAAGGGTAAAGTCTATGTGGATAGTACTGCAAGTTAAGCAATTATTGCCTTGGGTCTCTTGAATATTCTCTGCTCTTAACAGACCCTGAAACTCTGACTCTGTATATATATTAAATAATGCAATGAACTGTTGCTCACTTTAGGAGTGACAGAACTACTTCAGTCCTCCCTCCCCTCTTCCATTATACTCAAGCAAGAGAAGTATGAGCAGGAATGTTAAGTCTCTGAATCAGAGCTAAAAATAGTAGTTTACATCCTATCCTAGGTGAACAAATAAGCCCTCAGGTTTATTCCTTCTAATAAATGTGCATTTCAGAAACAGAATTTTTTTTCTGTAATTAAAAAATGGAAAGTAAGAAATGTTATATTTTTCAAAAGCACATTATTTGATATGTCCTTCCTTCATGGGTCAAATTAACCACTAAAATATGTATTTGTGAAGCAGATGCAGAATCACTTTGAAATAACCAATGTGGCCAAATGATACAGCACAGAAAACTTTATATACAGATGTTTGGCAATATGATGGAAGGGATGTTTGGTAAATCTGGCAAAGGCAGTGCTGCTGGTGCCAGGGTCTTGCAGTTACCACTCAGTCTATTTCCAATGGATATTTCTTTCCTTTCTGTAGTCAATATGAGGAAATGTTAATGGCTGCACAGTATATATCTGCATCTTTCACTTCTTGGATTTCTTTGGAGATGCCAACAAACAAGGAAAAAAGTCTTCAAGTGTTGATTTATCTCCTTCTGGTTAAAAAAAAATGTTTTGGAGAAGGCTTTTGTCTATGTGACCAGAACAAGCAGAGTGTGTCAGGTGCACTGGGGAGGTCTCAGAGTAAAAAGTCACTATAGGCTCTCCAGTAAAGAGCCTGTTGCTCTAAAAGCAAATATTGAGCAGATCTAAAACTGTTCATGGCTCCTTTCCTCACTAGCTGGGATCTGAGGAATGACTTCATGCCAAGCGTCTCTGGGCTGTGTCCTCTAATGAAACAGAGGTGGAAGGATGGAAAGGATTGGCACATTCACCTTTCTCTTACTCTCCTACCAGCTGGCACCCAAAGCAAAATCAGCCCTGGATGTGCTCCCCAAATATTCACTCAAGGATGTATATTTAGGAGTGAAATAGTGGAGAATGTGCAGAGTGTCCTTGGCAAATTATTTATCTGTAAAGTACTTTTTTGTATGCTGTGGTGTTCATTCTCTACCAAAATGAAAAATAGAGCAATTTGCATATATCCACATTAATATAACATGACAATAGTCTGTTTTGTACATTTAAGTGTCTGTACTTGAAATGAGTGGCAAAATACTCGATTAGGGGTAATAGTAATAGAATTGAAGTCTTCCCCCCACCCCTCCCCTGCCATCTATTAAAATAAATCATGTAAAACACTTACATTTGCAAGTTTTACCATTTCCCTCCATCCCAGTGGGGCAAATTCCACATGCATAAGATCCAAAGGTATTCATACAAGACACTCCAGGAAAACAAAGACTCTCCTCACACTCATTCTTGTCTTCCTGACAAGTAGGCCCTGTGGCAAAGCAAAGGGAAGTTAACAATAATCAGGAAAGGTTCCCTGTTTGCAGTTCAGCTCAAATGTTGAAGCAGACAAAGGCTCACTTCTCAGCTGCAAACTCATTACAGGGTATGTCACTCATGTTCCAGCCAAACTCCCCACTGCCTCACTTAAACCTGCTTTTATCACACTGTTTATTGCTGTCATTATTGGCACCAGAAGTGCTGCATTGGAGACTACTGTTCATGGAAAGCTGTGCATGTTAGATAAAAGTGTACATAAATGAAATTAATATTGCCTCTGCATGCATTTCATGTCTTTGCTGCTGTTTTTGTTGTCAAAGTGAGATCTTTGTCATGTACTGAAGAACCCCAGGAATTTCATCATTTTGGCTTTAGGATAGGGGGAGCTATGTACTGACCTCTATTGTACTTCCTGTTTCTATGTGAACCTCACATAACTGTGAACTAGCCTGATAGAGTCTGGTTGACAGTAAACCTTACAAAATGATCAGATTTTTAAAAACAACCCAGGTTTTTCTATTTAAAATCAAAATATGTAGAAACATTTTGAAAATGTCACTGAGCCACAGTAGTGGTATTCAGAGGATAGGCTGATACAGGATCTGAATCCAAAACAACATCTCTTGACTATTGCTGATTTTAGAAAGAAGGTTTTAAAAATCCCTTAAAGCAACTGATATTCAAATTCACAACTTTGAGTGATTTAATGAATACCTCTAGGGGAGGGTCACCCAAAAGATGAAATTACTATCTGAACAGCAATGAGGCAGAGTAATGAAATATAATGTTTAAAACTCCTCCAGGCTTCAGGTGCTGCTGTCTCTGTGCACTTGGGCAAACTTGCCTGGCTACTGCTGGTCACAGGATGTGCAGCCCTGAGGGCAGTCACAAACTAACCCAGACCACTTTTATTATTAAGGCATCTCCTTTGTCCCTGTAGGAATATAGAAGGAGATTGGGACAGCTTCTGGAGAATCCAGGGACATGCCTCAAGACATAGCACCAGGTACAGAAAGGTTTGATCCATATCAGATGTCCAGCTTTATCGTGACAAAAAGGTCTAAGGATAAAGGAATCTTTTTTTTTTTTTTTCCTTCAAAAAAGAAATTTGTCACGGGGGAATGAATTGCAGGATGATAAAAACAGAGCATTATTATTCATCTCCTGCAACATAATCTCTCATTGCTTTGGCATTGCAGACAGCTTCCACTAGTCCTTTCAAATTAAAATAGCACCTCAATGTAGAAAACTCAAATTGAAGTCTCTTTATAGATTGAGCTGCCTAAAATGCCAGTGACATCACCTTCACATGCCTGCTTCTTCTCAAGGAAAAAAAGAAAAGCAGCGTGAAAGCCACATCCCTTTTCCTGTGCCATCTCAAGCTAATTTGTTATGGTTTTCATGCTTCTTGCTTCATTTATTGAAACTGGACATCACATAGTGCTGCAGGGCAAAGCTTACCTTTTTGCTTCCCTTGTTAAATTTTGGCTGACTGTTTATATTTCATTATTCAATGATCACATTCCTGGCATCAGGCTGCTTTTCTCTGCTGCGGATTTCTGGTGATGCATTGGGAAATTATCAGACATCACATGGAAAATATTGAATGAGTAGCCCTCTGATTAGATTAGTAATTACCTTCTTTCTCTGAGTATCATACAAAGGCTAAACATGCTACCATTAATGATGACAGTAGGATCAAAGTTCCCAGTTTCAGTAACAACAGTCACTTCTCCTTTGGTCCTTCTCATACTCTCCTTCTCACCTTAAAATACTCTATTTTCACTCCAAAGGGCTGTCTTTCAAATCTCAAAGGCAAGGGCATTACAGAAATCAAAGGAACACCATAAGTAACAAGATAAGATTCAGCCACTTGGCTGATTTTTGTGATGTAAAGGTGAAACTAGGCAAGCACAACTTTTGAGAGAGATTTGCTTTTAAACAGTGTCTGACCAATTCGGGCATAATGATAATCCTGATGAATCCAAGGAGAAATGTTTGCAAAGACTGAAACTTGGCTGAATGATGCTTGAAGAAGCAGCAGAAATGGACAGGAAACTGTCTGCACCAAGAAGTGTCAATTATTCTGTTTACATGACCTCCTGTGCACTGTAGCACAGGGGAGTCTCAACTGTCTTGGCACTGATACAGTACAAATAAAAATAATAGGAATAGAAGTTCATCAAGTTCCAAGGCTGAACCATCTGTTTTTGTGCCAGCTATATTCCTCCATCTCTGCATGGGAAGTTGTTTGAGAAAATAAAGTCCTTTCATGCCTCGATAGGAGCTGACCACCTACAGATGCAAAGAAAGATTTTTTTGACTGTGTTCCTGTTAAGCTGACTCTAAAGGAGCAGAAAAATCCTATTTAGGGTCTCCATGGTTATTAGAAACCATTAACAAATTCTGGGAGTTTCTTCAGTTTCCTGAAATATAAAATTAAATTTTTGTTCCATCTTGCTGCCCATCCCACCCCCATCTTTAGTACTGATCACTGGTGTATGGGGAAAGAAAGAATGATTTTGTGATTGGGATTGTTTTCAAGGATGTGTTCTGTTCTCAGGTGGGTGGTGTTCTTGCTTACTGTGGCCAAAAGAATAAGCAACAGGGATCCTTGTTATCTTGTTGACAATGCAGATGAAAAATTAACAAGCTTTGAACTCTCAGAGATCCAGTAATAATTCTGGAGTCAGTCTTCTCTCAGATTTTCTGCTGGCTTTTCTCCCTGCCTTGTTCCCATTCTTACCCTCACACTGATGCACCTGAGCTGCTGCATCCCTTGCAGGGGTGTTTGGGAAGCTCTCACAAGTTCACTTCTTGTTTCTACTGCCTGTTTGCTGTCATTTGTAAAGATTTGATGGTGAAGTGTTGCTGTCACTTGAGCTTCATAGCACTGCCTTCTCATTAGATTATTGATGGTTTTCTGGGGAATTGAGGCATAAACACAGCATCAAGAATGAGCTTTTATTGTTGTCACCGAACCTGCCCTGAAGTAAAATCATCTGCTTCCCAGCTGGCTTGCAGCTCCACTTGTTTATAATTTTTCACTTGCTATTAAAACTTTGAGATGTATTCCTTTTTCACTCAATCATATGTTATTTTCTTTTGCTGCTTGTGTTTTGGCATTTTAGAATGAACAGGCAAGAATAGCAAAATCTTTACACTGTTATTTAACTTGCAAGAGCTAGAGGTGGAGAAAAACCTGGTTTTTCTCTGGCCATCAAGGTGCTTTGTGCCCTTGTCTCTCCAGTCCACTGCTGGACATGGAATTATATTTTAATCCAACTCCTTACAGGCAATCAAAACTTTTTCTCATTGTATATCTCCATAAATTACACCATAAAAAGTTCCAAATTTTTCCTGTGCTCATAGGAGTGTTCTTTCCAGGGGATTAAAGACATTCTGCATATGTTTGGTTGGCTTAGGGATTTTTATATTTTGATCAAACTTCTATGTCAGAACTTTTTTCTCCATGCTTAGGCTTGTGTGTTCTTGCCTTAGTGGAGTCTCTGGTGGTGTAAAGACTTTGGGCAGCAGCAGGCTTTGGCCATTAGGTAGCATTTCCTGGAGTCAACACAAATTAGGTGTCACAGATCCTTTAGGCCATTTTTATGGACTTCTGAATTATTTTTATTTTTCATTTCTGCTGGAATTTAATAGAAATGAAATCTGTGCTTGCAGTCCCGCATGACCAAAGCAATAAAGGTTTCATGAGCTGCTGACAGGCAGGAAGGGTACCTTGCCCACTGAATAAAATCTGTTCACAGCTTTAGTTTAAAAATGAGGACTTTTCTGTATATAAGCACAATAAGCAGTAATAAAATTATGCGCATTTGATGTTACTTCTACTTTACTTTTCAAACCCATAAAACAAGCAGCAGCCAACCTTATGGGTTTCAAGAATGTGAACAGAGCAGGGGGTTAAGTGATCATCTTTCTTCCCTTTATTTCTTAAAATCACATTTTGGCCAGCTATTCTGATTTTGACTTGGATAGAAGTTTGGAACCAGGGCACCAGCCTTGAAGAGTTTCAAGGGTTAGATTTTGTTTCATCATCATGTCTGACGACTCACTGGGCTTATGATTTTCTAATGCTTAAATTTAATGAAGCTTCAAGTAGGACTAAAGGACAATTTATTTTTCCATGTTTTCCATATCTACTTCTTCCTAGACCTGAGAAACCTCATTTACTCCTAGTTCCTTCCTCAGCTTAATTAAGTGAAATCCTGTCAAGTGCAAAAGTGTCCTGGATCTTTGCTTTTTCTCTCTTTCACTCAGTCTTCTCCTAGCTCATCTCATGGATGGACAAATCTATGGGAATTGAGCAGGAAGCAAAAGAGATCTGGGAGGTTCACACCCTCCTTGAGCTATCATTTCAGGACAACAGAGCTTTAGGTTATTTTTCCTTATCATTAGATAGAGAGATATCATCTTTCCATGTCCATATCATTTCTCCATGGCAGCAGAAGAGCAGGATTATATTTACAGTCCATTTGGCAGATGTGTTGGTCATGCTACAATCAAAACATCCTGTAGCTCACTCAATAAATCTGTAGTTAAACCAGAGATGCAAATAGAGAGGTGCTACCTTCCAGCCCAGGGGGGCATTTACAAAAGTAGCTCTCCACACTGTCCACGCAGGTCCCGCTGCCACAGGGGTTGGATTTGCAGTCCCTTATGTCTTCCTGGCAGAATTCTCCATCAAATCCATTTGGACACAAGCACAGGTATTCACCAAGGCCTGGAGGGTATTTAATATTGGTGACACATGTGCCACCACTGAGGCAGCTGCAGGGCTTCACTCCAACCTGTGGAAAGCAAAAGAGAATTTGTGATAAGATTCCTCTGGATAATCACAGCTGGGAGGTGTATTGTTACCCTTTAGGAAGGGAGCGATTTGCACTGCAAACATGTTATCCAGTATTATGGAAGCTTATTTCTAACCAACTTCCTTTGTCTAGATAGATGATCTTATACTCACTGTACTTATTTATTTGACTGAGAGCCCGACTTCAAAGGGATTTCTTTTCTCATCATTTAGGGGCACATTCTGACTTCTTGTAAGGAAAAAAAACCCAACCTTATTTGCTATAACAGCAGATTTCACATCATATCTGAGGGCAGAATTTGTTTCTTATTCTTCAAAGAAGAAAGGAAAAATCTTTTCTCTTTGCCTGCCTGCCCACCTTTCTCTTTCACATTACAAATGACTCCCAGGCAGGAACATGACTGTGGCATTCCTTATCTGGTCTCTCTCTTCAGGGAAGGGAGATCCATGGTTGTATTTTATGTATGTACAAGAACTCCATTTCTACAGATTCAAAGCTCTGCATTATCTCTCCTAGATAACACGGGTCTAGTTTGAAATATTTCCATTAAAGCCATATCTAGGCTTCAGTTTCCCCTCTGTTGTGTGGGTTCAGGAGATTTGTATTTTGTGGTTTGGATGAGTAAAAATAGGAATCTCTGGGAATAAAAATCTTTTCTTCACAAAACTGTTCTTATGTCAAGAGTCTGCATCCTGCTTTATTAGCTCATCTGATCAGAGAATTAATGTTAGCCTATACAATAAAGACAAAGCCATGCACAAGCTCTGCCAAGAACCTTAGAGTGTGGAGTAATGCCATAAGAGCAAGACATCCTCTAAAAATATCATTGAGAATGAGTTATAATCTCCCTTTTATAGCTAAAGCCTGGTCTTTTATGTTATATGCTTTTTTTGTGCAATCCAGATGCAGAATGTGAATTTTAAAGCAGATTAATGAACCATTAAAAGGTTCTGCAAGAATGTTCTTTCAAACAGCAATCAATAGCACTCTCTCTTGTTCCCTGTATATATAGTTTCTATGTTCTCAGAGATATTTATTCCATTAACTGATCATTACTGCTTTGCTGGATATTATACACTTATGAGGAAATAGCTGAAGCCTTGTTTTTCAAGACAGTAACAAACTATTAGCCGTGATGACAATTGCACAATTGTGTTGACATGACAAACAGGTTTGTTTTGTTTTTCCTTTCAAGTGTTCTTTCCCTTACCTCAATAGAGTATCTGCTCTGTGCATTGCACTCATCTGACACAGTGAATTCAAAGGTCTGCATTTCTTCTGAATCAACTTTCCAGAGGAGAAGGCCAGCAGGAGAGAGCCTGGCATCCCGTGGCCCAGCCTCCAAGATGAATAACACAGCTGACCCTTCTGGATCCACTGCTATTAGCTGGTAAACAAAATTCTCACCAATAAATGTCAGCAGCTGGCTGGAGGGGGCCTGGAACACAGGAGGCAGGTTGTCTAAACAGCAAAAATGAAACCATGATTACATAAACTCCGGTTTCTCTCACGTAAAGATTCTCAGAGTGGGTCTTTGAAGGAATGCTCTCAAAGAAAACATACAGATCATACCCAGAAGCTGATGGAGGAAGAGATTTGGATGTTAGAGACAGCAAATAGCTTTACCAAAAAGAACACCTTCTTTCTCCCCTTTTTTTTTGTGCCCTATGCTGAACTTTTGTCCCATCCTGCACTTTGATTAATTTTGAAGTGCTATGTGATATATGGGAGTAAATCATACATGATTTCTATGACCTCCCCCTAGTCCCAATTCTTCCTAAAACTATAGTTAGTTATATTTCTTATACTTACATAGATATTTAATCTACCTACCATCCATCCATTTAAACATAAGTAAAATAAATCTCAAAATACTGAATGACAAATTGGGCGGGCAACACAGAAGGAAAAATAAATTGTAACTTGTCCATTCAGTAGACTCTCCTGCCTTTACCCATGAGGACTAATTAAAGGAGCAGTTTGAGTGAATTTGCTTGGACATTTCATCAGGAAAAAAGGTCTTTTCAGTGCCAGCAGAGATACATCAGTGGTGCTGAGACTGTCCATCCCCAGTGACAGTGGTGTGTATCATGTCACCATTGGCACTGTTATTTCTAGGGTTGCTGTTTACATTCAGTATTTCCTTAGTGAAGATAAAACCCCCTGATTTACAAAGCTATTTAACAGCAGAAGCTCAATGCTACCTGATGATACTTTCAATGTAGGTAGGTAAGGAGGACAAGGTAGAAAAAATAATTACATTTTATAATTAGAAAGCAAGGAAAAGTAAGATCAGATGAGTACCCTGAGGTGACAGCAGCTCTTTTCAGGGCCAAGGAATTTCATCTCCATGTCCTAAGCCTCCTCAGTCTCAAGGCATCTTTTCTCTTTAGCCAGTAGTGCAAATTGACATATTTAAAGGAATCTTCTCACAATGTAATTTGACCATAGTTATGTTTAACGTAAAGCACTTTTCTAATACTGAGGATTAATTTCAAGCCATGCTCTAACATAATGAACTATATATGTGTTCTCATAAGGACTTCTTGCATTATGCTCCTGGGAAATCATCATTAGGTTTTTTTTTGTGGTACATATAATTTTTATCCAACTTTGCCTTCCATAGCATGGCTTAGATGATGCAATTATTTAAATATGTGTCTCCTTTATTGCTGCTGTGCTATGAGAGCTTTCTAAAATGCTTGTCCAGCAGATTGTCCTGGCATAACTGTTGAAAGCTTCCATCTATTCATTTACCTTTTATTTCCCAAACACTATAGCCATGGAGCCCATAAAAGTTGTGCCCAAAGTAATCAATGAAAAATTGATGCAGGGTATGCATTTATGGATAAACACAAAGGTGTTAACTGAATGGATGGTAAGTGGAAGTGGTAGGCACAAAATAACATAAAATCAGATGTTCTGAAAGGAGTCTGTGGAGGAGTGTTTCTAATTCTACAGAGATCTGCTTGCCATCCAGTAAATATATATACACATTCCCTATTACTGCAGAACTTTAAAAGAAGTTTTCATGCTTTTGAAAACAGGTCTGACAAACCCTTTCTTCTAAATATTTTTAAATTTTGACATCATTTAAAAGTGAACCATGATGTGTTTCAGAGTTTCCAAATCACTTCTAGTTTTTTTAATTTTAAAACAAATGCAGTTCTTACTTTTCAAACCATTTCCTGAATTTTAAAGTCGAGCTGTCTTGGTATTAGTAATGAGTTTGTCTCTATAACACTCAGGATCAGCTCATCCCTAGGGATGCTGCTGCTCTGGCCAACACAATGGAAGGCCAGGCTGGATGTGGCTCAGAGCAACCTGGTCTAGTGGAAGGTGCCCCTGCCTATGGCAAGGGGTGAGACAAGATGAACTTTGAGGTCCATTTCAAACCCTTCGAAACCTGCTATCATTGTGAGATTCCATGACAGAAAGGAGGCAAGGTTTGTGAGTCACAGATAATATCCCTCATTGGACCTAAATATTTTTTGGGGAAAAAACACACAGCTTTCAAGTGTACAGGCTCTCTTTCAGATCTGACTCACCCTTAGGTATTTTATGTACTCATCCAAGTGACATCCAAAGGGATTTTTAGTTGGCCAACTTTTGGGATGTTATAAAACTGCAAACAAACGAAGCAGACTGGTTCTGTGACTCACATACCTCTCTGTAATGTGTTTGTGTTTACAAAGCCTAAAATGCAGAGGAACTTTCTAGAAGCACCACTTTGATTTACATTAAAGCAGTAATATAATCTTTATATTGACCAGATGCAAACATGCTCATGCAAGGGAGGAGATGGGCTGTGAGGATAATGCTGCTGGAAACAGATTGTATGTAAAGCGTGGGGTGAGCAATGGTTGTTGTTTACACTGGGCAAGTAGCCATGAAAAAAAAAACTATGATTTAGTCTTCATCCTTCAGGAGATACTTCAAAAGGCAGCCTTGTCCCTGACCCCTGCCTCGAGGGGCTGCAGAATGAGCCTTTGGGTTCTGTGGCAGTGAAGGTAATGAGTGGCTGATGCCTATCACTTGGACTCCCTGCCAAGCCAAGCTCTGTTATGAGGCATTTCATAGGATTTGGCTCAGCAAAAGGAAGCAGTTCTTACAGACACCAAAAATATAAGCTAGTGTTTTAAAAACAGTATTTCCCCCAAATTGCCTCCGTAAAGATTTGTACCTGCAAGATGCTGACAGAGATATTTAGGGTTCATCACCTTTAGCTGACAGACTTGGGCACTGCATGGGACACTGGCATATCAAATTTTAATTTTCAGGCATTTTTTTTCATTTATTAATCTGAGATTTATCAGACAGAAAAAGATGCATAGTGCATGCAGTGGAGTCTGCATTTCTGATGTACCCAATTATTCCCATTACAAACAGTCCGTGTGCACTGCACAGGGATAGATTCAGGTTAGCTAAATGGAGGAATGATATATTTAATAAAATGCATCATAAATTCCCAGATAAGTGCTTCTAAATTCTAGAAAAGAAACCCCTGTCTTACTTTCATTAACAGACCAGGTGAACTTAGAAATGTCAGGTTCACAGAGAAGACAAGGGCTTGTAGGGCTTGACTCTCCTTCGCCATAGCAAAGTCCATCTATATTGCATGTATTTTCCTGCCAAGAAAAAAAAAAGGGAATAAAAATGGGTGGGAGGTGAAGGCAATGAAAAAAAAGGAATAATAAAGATAAGAAATTAGCAATTAATAATTTCTGGATGTAAGCAGAAATTCACTACTCTCTTGAAACAAGGGAACAGCAGCAATTTAAATGTTGGTGCTTTATGCTTACAGCAAGTAAACTGTGGAAGTTTTCCAGTTCCAGCTTGGGATCCTTGTAGCTTTGAATGTTTTACTTTAGGCAATGAGGTGTTCCTTTGTCACAGATGGATGATGGATGCAACAGAATGTGAGTCTTTTCCCATTTCCACACTCGTGTGGTGTATGTGGTCATTGTTCCCAGCTGTGACTGTTAATATGATGAGTATCAGATAGCCGTGAAAGGTGAGCTCCACGAGACTCACAAAACCCAAGACTAGACAAAATATTCCATTTGAAATATTGGAATCCTGCTCTTCATAAACATTTGCAAAAGCAGTGCTATAAGAGCAGAATTAAGAAGGGCATTAGAATTTAGTCTCCCATGAGGGAGCTGTAGATAAGAGCTGAGCACATCCAGGGTGCCTTGGTGGAGCAGAACATCCCAAAAGAGGTTTGTGAGGGGATGCTCTGTGGGCACAGCAGCCTCTGGGCTGATCTGCTCCTCTCCCAGCTGGGGAGCCCAGCAGGGCCAGAGGGGCTGTGTGAGTCCCACGTGGCTTGAAGGCACTTGGGTTATCTAAGAAAGGGACACAGGGACATAATCTACAGATGTAGTTAAGGATCTACCCCTTGGGAAGGTCCTGTGGAGGAGTTAGGCCTTGTAGCCAGTGTTGAGCTGCACAGGCAGGTGGGAATTTTTCTGACCATGCAGATTCCCAGAAAAATATGGAATACTCCTGGGAACAAGGAGGAGCCAAGTGCTTGCCACAGTGGGACAGCAGGATAGATAAGCTACCAAACACATTTTTCCTTTTCCTTCCTTTGTTTTTCTGAGACTGATATGTGTCCTGTTACTGGCCCTGTGTTTTCTGTCTACTGCTTTACTGGTGTCCCAAACTTCTTTTGCAAACTGCATTAGTCAATAATACCACTTTAGGGTGATGGGCAAGGTAGAGAAACAAAAAGCATCCTCATAATGGCCACGACATGATAGAACATGATGGATCTGCAGCATTAAAACATTGATGTTAATTAGATTTTATTACATTGTTGTTTTCAAGGCTTGATGCTCTGATTAAAAAAAAAAAAGAAATATGCTTTTTTTTTTTACATGATACAGTGTGGTACAGAATGGGCTCCATAAAAGAATGTGAAATGGGCTGATATAAAATGTCCCCTAATTGAAACACCTTTTCTGAAACTAATTTAAGTGTTGCAGAGTAATGTAGAAGGAGTAATTAGACTGTGGTCTGATGCAATTGGAAGCCTAGTTCAAATATTCCCTTGAAGCATCTTAGAATAGTTGAATATAGAAATTACCATAACCCCTAGAGAACACCACATTGAGAGACCATATACATTTCTGGGTTTCAAAAGCATGAGAATAAGGAAAGCCTTTGACAAAAAGACTTTAAGTGAAATGGTTCTGTCACAATTATTTTAATCTGAAACTAAAGTGGTTTTGCCCTCAGTTGGGCTGTGTTGGGTTTCCCTGCCCTTATCTCTCTGAGGGCAGTGACAGAGGGGCTTTGAGACATCCACTCAGGGTCAAATTACCACATAGGCCTATAAAGTAACTTCTATTCACTCCCTTACTTGGAAAAAAAAAGTGAACTTTTAAAAAATTTTGGTAACCATTATGTGCTTGCAATCAGTACAGGTTTTAAAACTGTATTTTCTCATTAGCATTAATGAGAACAGTGAGGCAAATGAGTTAAGATGTACCTGATTAATCTTCGTTTTATAAAAAAAAGCAGACTGGTAGCCTCCTATTAATTCATACTTGCCTCAGGGCAGGAAAGCAGGATCAGCACATTCAAATAGCCCACCTAATACCCTCCAAAATTTATTTGAAGCCCCACTGCAAACCAGATAATTTGCTTAATGCAGGTCTCTGGAAAAAAGAGAAGCGAAGATCTTTTTAAGGGATGTTACACCAATAATTCCACAGGAAAACAGAGGGTTATAGTGCTCTGCAGGCAGTTTCTAACATGTTGGCAGTTTAAAATGTAGCTCTAGACTTTTGGTTACGGTTTTGAAACTGTCAAAATACTCTATGTTTGTACTTAGCAGTGTTTAATGCAAGCAAGAATGGTTTATATTCTCTCAAGGGTGTTCTCACATGACAAAAACTGTATAACATGCATCTTTGTGTGCCTCTTGCTAAGGCAGAAAAATGGGAATAGAAATGATATACCCTCACCAAACAGGCTGGGAGAGGGAAAATAGCAGAGACACTTCAGAAGTGAAGTTAAGCCTCTCAGGGCAGGCTCCTCACTCTTATTTACTCTCACTAACAGCTGCAAAGGATAAATATTGCCAGTCATGGGCTTTCCTGAGGTCCAACATAAAGCATGAGGAAGGTCCAGCATAAAGCATGCTCTAACAGGTGTTCATACCCCACGTAAATATGAAAAAGAAATCAAATATTGCAGACATGAGGCTGTGAAAGAGAAAAGCAGAGTGTTGGGCTGTGCAGCTGATCTGTGAAATAGGTTTTCCCCTTCCAGAGCAATTATTACACACAGCCCATCAGAGGGAGGGAGAGGGCTAAGGAAGAGATGAACGATCCGTATTAAACCTTTATGATCTTTAAATTACCTTTAATTTACAAAGTCCGGTCGGGTGGAATTGGCAGACCTGGCAGACCGCGTCGTACAGGGTCAGCACTCTGGAATTACTGTACTGCAAGCCATCGTTAGTGATCTAAATGATACAAAAATCATCTTTATAAGTAATAATGTTCCATATGGAGACTGTCTGCTCATTGTGGAGCATACACCACTGCCCCCTTGAACTGGATGTGTGCCAGAAAGATAAATTAAACCACTTGTGAGTGGCTCTGCGAGCTAACAAATTGCTTAATGCTCCAAACTGGAAACTCTTCATTAATAACCAAAAGATCTTTTGGCTCAGCTGGCATTCAGCTTTCTGATTGCTATTAGGTTTTATCCTGAAGGTTCTTTTTTTTCCTGATACCCTTATGGAAGCTGTACTCAAGTACTACAAGGGGGATTTCAAGGAGTTGTGAAACACAATTAACATTTTTGGCTGGAACTCAGAACCACTTTTTTACTAATAGTGAATCAGTAAGTAAAGTCCTTGCCCTGAAAGGGGGGGGGGGAAGTGTATGATATAGTTTTATTTGAAATTAACCTTATAAAATCTGCAAGGGTGGCCAATATGAGAGAGAACCACTCAATTCTGTACGAAGAGACGTTAGAGCAGTCACCTGCCCCAGCTCATAATGGGTACATGTGGGTAATTCAGAAAGCCTTGAACATGGCTTTTTTTTGTATAAGAATGCCTATACGATACAAAAGAGTTGAGTAAATTTATATTTTTTTTTTCCACAGTAAAAATGAAAAGCTACCAGAGAAGTATGGACAAGTGGTTAGCTTTTGAGAATGCTTTGTGAGACGTCTTGAGTGGTGTGAACCCTAAAGAGCATCCCAAAACCCTGGGGAAGGCCATGCTGTAGACACTGATGAGAACCAGCAGGAGAGCAAAACCCTTCTGTCAGGTATTTTTCAGGTTTTGACTTCTCACAGGAAACATAAAGCTGCTATTTAGCAAATCTAACAGGGTTTGCTTTGGATTCATCAGTACCCCCGTGTTTTCTTGCTATTAAAATAAAATCCCCAGCCCTCCTCCTTCTCTCCTGGGACCACAAATCTGAAACATCCTGAGTCCCTTGGCAGTGGATTTTTACAAGATTGAGGCCATAAAGTTTTTGATCAATCAATAAACTCTTTCAGTTTACAGAAAAAATGTTAAGTTAAATTGAACAAAGATACAGAGAAGTACAGAGAGCAAAAAAGTCTCAGTATGTTTCATGAAAAGTAGCAGTTATCATGAAGTGGTTGAAAGTTCATGGAAGATAATAGAGCAGATTCTCCCACAATGTCACATGGGATGGTTCTCAGCTCAAAATGCACTGTGAGCTGAGTGTTTGTGTCTGCAGAAACCCCCACAAGGACAGGAACAGACAGTATTCATGGATACTCACATTTTCAACTTGTGGAAGTGAAATAACTTCTTTAGACTAATATAAATTGGTCCAAAAATTCAGTAAAATTCATTGATCTAGTAAAATTCATTGGTTTAAGGAAAATATTATACTATAGACATATTAGAATATAGTGTATTGTAGTACAGGTAAAAATGCTTTTAAAAGAAATAAAGAATTTCTCTCTCCTGCAGTTTGAGAAAAAACTGAAACAGGCAACACCCCCTGTAGATCTGCTCTTCACTGAAAGAGTCTGGCAGCAAACTTCAATTAAGAATTTATTATTCCTAATGCAATTTAAATTTAATTTAATTTCATTATTTTACCAGAGTGTCCAATGTTGTCTCAATACTGGTGCACTAATAACGGGTGAAAAAATGGCTGGACAGGGAAACATATAAAAAGCTGTAAAATTGCACTAATTGTTTTGTCTGAAGTGAGCATTGTGAGTGAAATGTAACTCCTGTAATTTGATTTTTTTAATCTGTGATTTTTTTCCTACATTTTATTATAAACATCTATTTTGGTCTCTTTTTCGAATTGGACTGGTTTATAGCTATTTTAATTGCTTTTTCATTAGTCATCTTAGTGATGTGTAACAAACACTTTGATGAGAACTAAGCAGAGAAAATCTTAAATTTGTTTGGACCTTAAGAGGCAAAAACCCACTTATAGTTGGGCCTTGTTTGCTTGGGCATAGGTATCATCTGGAAAGAAGTGGCTGCTTCTGCATAAATGCAGAGGATGATCAGGAACTCTGTTACTTCTGCCTCAGGTTTTTCATCCATCATGAAATGGTCATGGCTATTGGCATCACTCTACACAGACTTTGTATGAAAGTTTCTAAAAAATAAAAATGAAAGGTTTAAACCTGTGCTGAGTTAAAATTCAGTTTTCCTCTCACTGAATTTTTTTGTGATTTTTTTCTATTCTAGACAAATTCAACAACAACTGAATGAAAAGGATGAGAGCTGCTTCCCAAATTAGATAAGTGCCTGCCAAGCTCTTTCACCTCTTCACTCAGGCATCTGCCTGGACAGCTCAAGTCATCTGCTGCCCAAGCATGGGTTTGTATTTTAATATCTAAATTAATTATGCCAAACACCCTAGTGTAGCCACATGTGCTTTCTTATCTGCATTCAGCAGCATGTCATAGAAACAATGGGCAAAATCTGAAACATGAATACAAGAGGAGACTAAATGAAAGAGCACTGAGAAGAGCTCCTGCTCCCCCAGTGCTGGTAGTGAAAAAAGCTGTAGTGAAATTGTTCTGATTCCTTTGAAATATGATTCGGAAAAGGAGAGAGATTTTGAAAATATTGAACAGTGACATTTCCAGAAAGAATTGTGTTGACTTTTGGTTCTGAAAAATCCTCTAGCTATGTTTTGAGAAGTAGATACATAGATACATAACCCAGATCATCAATAAGTCTTATGAGTTGCAATAAGTCTTAAGAGGAGTTTTGTGGAACATGATGTTTTGAACACCTGTGGAATTAATTGAAAGTAATTTTTTATCTTGAAAAGCTCCATGATTTTGTTCTCTGTGCTGCCATGTAAAGCCAGCTGCCTTTGAAACTGAGCACTGGGCTCTGCCTTCCCAATTTGTTCATCAAAAGATCCACAGGGGTACCAGATTCACGTGCAGACTGAGAGGATTTAATTGAGCATTCGCTGCGTAGCTGTCAGCCTGGTTCCTCTGCAGGGTTTGAAGGAGAGGGAAAGGGCAGAAAGCTTACAGGTGCAGAGCTTTTCTGGAGCTTTAGTGCATGGAAAGAGTTTTTGTAGCTGTTTTTGAGGGGAAAGAATGAGAATAATTGTACAGACCTCCTCGGGGCTGGAAGGAAGCACTTGAACACAATCAGAATTGTAATAGACCTGTGCTGTGAGGACACTGTCCTGGGAACACTGGAGAAACCTTCCTGTGCTCACACAGGATGTTAGCTGTCCTCATGGGCCAGGAACACCCAGGGTGTCTCCCTCTCAGATCCTTCCATCATGAGGCAGCATTTTATCTCACAGCTGGCAGAGCTCAATACCTTTTTTGAGAAATTTCAGAGCCCTGAGCAGAGGACCTTCGCTCCTGGTTCAGCCCTGGTGTGTGACACAAGGAAGGTCCAAGGTCCCTCGCAGCAGCAAACAGTCATGCTCTGCACCCACAGGGTTTTACCCTAATGTCCTAAACTCCCAAATCCTTATCTTTTTAAAATAAATGAGGTGCTCTGCCAAGCATCTTTCTGCTTCCCCCAGGCCACATGGCAGCATGTGTCCCCAGCTGGGGTGCAGGACAGGCAGCAACACCATAGTGAGGGGAGTGTTTTACGTGTTTCATTCTGCATGCTGCAATTTTCAGAGCACATCTCCAGTCTCCCTACAATGTCAATATATTCTTCTCAGCTTCAGAGCATTTAAAAGATCTCAGTCTTGTGAAAAACAACTGATCTGCAGAAAATAACCATCCAGACCTAGAGTGAGAGCAAGGGCAGCAGGTGCACTGGGTTGCGAAGGCACTGCTTTCCTGGGAATATTTAGAAAATAGATAAAATTTTGTGAATAAAAGGTGCTAAAACTGCAGCAGAGAACCCAGAACAAGCAGATACTGCACATGATTTTTCCTGCAGCCATTCAGACCATGAGTGTGACCGTGACATCCCAGCTCAAGCCTGCCTGGGAGCCAGCCCTTGCATGCACTGCTCATGCACCCAGGGAGTCAAAGCTCTCTGACAACTTGCTGCCTCATCAGGAGTTTGAGCTGGGGTTCTCAGAAATTAAATACTAATGATTAACAATTGATTAACACAACTGCATCAATCTCAGGTGATTACCTCTAGAAGTGGTTGTAATTTGCCCTTTTGGATTGACTACAGAGATACCTGGGTTTAGCTCATTGTTTTGGTTGGTGGGGTGTTTTTTTTTTTTTCTGTATGTGATATCAGTATGAGTACTTCTACAGGCAATTTCATTTCTGAAAGGAAGCAAAATTGTGCTTTGCATTTTAATTTACTGTGACAACTGATTTCTAAATCTCTTTCTAAAACGTTTCTTAGAAACATAATAAAATTCCTACTTTCACTTGCCATCTTGCGAACGGCTCATCACCGGCCATGAAGTGCACGTCCTCTGTGATGTTCAGGAGTGGGATCTGGCAATCAACAGCCCCAGAGCTCAGAAAATCTGCTTTTGTGCTTTCTTGTTCTCTTGATATCCATTTGCCATGGAGATGCTACAGTAAAGCAGAGGGAGAGTGCAGAAACTGAAGGCTCATAAAGAGATTCCAGTTGTCAATGTATGTTTATATTTCTAATCGATAATATAAGGCATTCCTAGGTGGTTTATTTAAAAGGGAAACATGCTGTTACTATAGCTACAGTAAAGGGGAAGCCATGCTTAGATAGGCACGCAGGTGGTCTATTGATTTAGGAAGTGCTGTGGTCTGCCCTTGGGATGAGCAGCTGGGATGAGACAGGGTGATGTAATCGAGTAACTTTGTGTTTCCTCCTGGAGCTCAGCAGCCAGCTCATGGCTCCTTGAAGCTGGTGTCAGCTACTCCTCCAGATCAGCTGCACAAACCATTCCAACTTGGTAAGAGCCTATGGAGCCCTAAGGGGGCGCAGCAAATCTCAGCTGTGCCTCCATGAGCATGCCAGCACCGACTGGGAGTCAGGCTGAGTGTCTGTTCTGAGGTGGATTTATGAGTTTAATCAAACATTTCATATCTGAGGACGCTGATCCACCAAATAACTCAGTTGCAGCATTGCCTGTGTATAGTTGTTTATGATAAAATTACAGTGCTAACATAAGAGATGGGTTTGATGCTCATCAAAACTTCTGATTTGGTGTTAAAGTATGACTAAGAAAATTCAAATAAGAGCCTCTGTAACTTTGCTGAGGAAACCCTATATTCAGCCACAAAACTTAGCATTTAAATGTGTTTAGGAAAACAACCAAGGGTTGTAGATGTTCCAGATGTACAAAATGAGAAATGTGATTTCAGGCTTCAGTGGACTGCAGAGCAGCTGAACCAAACAAGAGTCAAACAAAACTCCACAGAGATAATGAGCAAGAACTCATAGCTGTGCATTTCCAGTCCTGGAAAGGTCTGAGCCTCTTCAGCTCCCCTCACTTGTGGCAAACGCATTGGCAGTGGAGATGGGAGGTACTCATAACATGCTGAAGCAGTGAGGGAAGATAGCACAGACCAGAGTGAAAGATTTCTGTACAAACATGTCAAAGTTTGCCTGTATCGTCAATATTTTAGGAGCCAACGGGAGGCTGCTTACGATTAACCTGGTGACCTGGCAGTGCAGCCTGGGAGACTCTTGGAACCCGAGGCCAAACACGCGAATCCTGCTGCAGCTCGAGGCACGGACATCGCAGAATCCCCCGTTCTCCAAACCTGTGATTTCCAGAGCTTGTTCTGCAAGGGTGAGAGAGACACAAAGCTTTAGGGAGCAGCACTTACACGCTGTTCTGTTCTGCTTCACCACAGATTTGTTGTAGTTGCTCCTGGTTGTTGTGGTTTAATACTTTTCCTTAGGGTCTTCCTTGCCTCCCTTGAGGCAGAGAAACAGCAGTTGTTAGAAGGGGAAGCAGCAAACCTCCATTAAATATTGTCCTGTGCACCCGGTGCTGCAAGATGTATTAGCGCATGTCAGGACTCCTGAATCAATTCACTGAAGCTGTGGCTTCGTGTTAAAAGGTCTCCAGGGGTAAAACTTCTGGTAGCCTACATATGCAGTGGAATGCATCTGCTGACCCAGGTAAGAGGGGTAATACCTCTGCCGACCCAGGCAGCAGGATGGGAGCACAGCTGAGAGGACAAGACCACATCCCATAGCATAGAGAAACCTGGGAACAGGAGATGACCACGCCACCAGGTTCCCTGGAGTGTTAAAAAGCAGGGTAAAAGCCAGTCCTATGTTTTTGCTTTGTTGTTTGTTTGTTTCCCCTAAAGTTTTGGTGGCAGTAAAAGTGTCCTCAAAGTAAAGCTTTCATTAATGGTATCACTGCACTATGTCAGCACAAAGGTCGTGCACCAGCTAAGTTTCACTTAAATTCTACATTGAGGCCTTAAGTAGAGCTTAAGTGATATACAGCCTGTGCTGGCTCCCTTACAAGGCTGACTTTTACCTATTACTGTTTTTAAAGTGTTTTATGGTTCTCAGATAAAGTTGTACTTTGGGTATTCACCTTTTAAAATTGCTCATTACTGTCACACTGGAGTTATTTCTACAGAGGAAAAAATGCAAGTCCAGTGGATGTCAGAATTCGCATCTTCAATTAAGAAAAATTATAATTTGGTAGATATTTACACCAGCTCTTGGGTAGCACAACACTCAGAATGGCTTCAATATCATACATCAATAATAGGAGTTGGTGAGGATCATGGCTACATATTTTCATTCATACTATTTGTAGACCTAGTGGTCAGGAGAAGCCACTATGATGACAAGTAACACAAAGCAGAACATTTTCTTTTTGTCTCCTGAGGAACACTTAATAGCAGGGGCATGACCAGGAGCCCTGGGAGGGATGTTGCTCACCAGCAGAGTGGAGTCCCAGCTATCCTTGCTTAGCTTCCTCTTCCCTGCCCCATCATCACCACTGCTCTGGAAAAGCAATATTGCCCATCAATTTTCTCTGGGCTGTAGCTTGGCTAAAACAGAGCCTCTTCATCACCTAGTATTTTAATGATACATTAGTGCAGCTCTGATTTGAGGGGCAAAATGCCCTGAGTGCAGTTGAGAACTTTCCCAGCACCTCACTGTTCCTTTAGGGCTCTGCCATTTAGGCTGTAATTAGGGAAAATGCTGTTTAAATGCTGCCATCCCACCAGATTGCAGCCTGCAAAAACAGAGCTGCACTACTCGTGTTTTTCCAGAGAAAAGAAGGAAGGAAAGCAACATAAACATGAAAAAAAGACGCTTTTTTCCCCTGCACTTCTGAAGTGCTTTTAGCTTTCCTTTAATTTTTTTTAATTGATTTTACTGCAGCAGTACTACCAACACTGCTGGACACTTCGCAATATTTACAAGAAGAGAAATTGTTTATAGCTTATCAGCTTTCATCAGTTACTGGTGGATTCCTGTAATGTACAAAACTATTAGTCAGATGCGGTGACTGGTTTTGATAAATTGCCTTCTTCTGTGGTTAGTGCATAAAAATAAAAGAAAAAAGAAAAAAGCTTCATTATGTTTTTCATGAGATTTTAATAGTTAGCCTCACTAGTACTGAGGTAGCTTGGGTTACATTAATGTTTTCATTATCACTGCAGATTTTCAGGCTTCTGTGGGTGAAGTAGAATCTCAGAGCCTGGGAAGGAGTGAGGCACAGGAATGTGTTCCTGCAGCCCTTCCTGTTCCACGAAAGCACTCTCAGCTCAATTGCTTGTTGATTAAACCACTGCACTTCCCCAAGGGTTTCCTTACATCTTTATGGCCACACTCCAGTGCCAGGGTCAGGGCAAGATTACCCAGCCCCTTCCTTTGCCCAGTGACTTACAGTATCAGTTCAGCATTTTGTATTTATTTCTCTCAAACAATTCTGTACACACTTGTCAGGGTTTAACCCCAGCCAGGAACTGAATATCACAGAGGCTCTTGCTCACAGCCCCTCCTGGCAGGATCAGGGAGATAATCAAAAGGGAGAGAGTGAGAAAATGTGAGTTGAGTTAAGGGCAGTTTAATGGGAGAGAAAAGGAAGAAAATACAGTAATGATAATTACCATGATAAAATATTTAGAATATACAAGTGATGCACAATGCAATTGCTCACCACTTGCCAAGAGATGCCCAGCCAGTACCCGAGCAGTGATCCCTGGCCAGCTTTCCCCCCAATTTATGTACTGAGAGTGATACCATATGGAATGGGGTATCCCTTTGATCAGTGGTGGGTCAGCTGTCCTGTTGGTGTCCTCTCCCAGCTCTCTGTGCATCCCCAGACTACTCACTGGCAGGGCTTGAGACCCTGGAAAATCCTTTACTTAATATAAACACTACTTGGCAACATCTAAAAACATCACCATCTTACCAACTTTTCTAATGGAAAATAAAAGCAACTGTAATGTCTCTTTTTTAAAGAAATGGATACTAGAGTTCAACCTTTAGACCTCAGTATAGGCAGCACCTAAATATTGACAACGGTTGTTATTTTTATCTGTTTTTTGTTTGTTTGTTTGTTTGTTTTGTTGGGTTTTTTTGTTGTTGTTGTTTGGGGTTTTTTTGTTGTTGTTGTTTGGGGTTTTTTTGTTGTTGTTGTTTGGGGTTTTTTTGTTGTTGTTGTTTGGGGTTTTTTTGTTGTTGTTGGTTTGGTTTGTTGTTTTTTTTTTTTTAATGTCACATGTGATGGATGTAGGAATTTTAAGCATTTGGTTTTTATGAGGGTTTCTGTCTGTCTTCCCCTCTGCCTTCTAGTGTTGTTGCATAATAGTTTCAACCAAACAGGGAAGGTGAAATCTCCATGCCATTGGCTCTCAAAAAGTCTCCTGGAAGCTGGCACTCAGTCATCCAGACCCTGTTCTTGCTGGGGTACAGGGATCGAGGTGGTTCATTGCTCCGTGGTAGTGGAGGGGTAGTTGATCAGTCCAGAGAGGTGCTGACATCAGAAAGAAATATTGGAGAGTCTGGAAAACCTCAGCAAAAGAGCTGCAAGTAGCTCAGCTAAAGGCTGGAGGGAAGGACAGGAGCAATAAAATGAGCTGGGAAACATCACAGAGGTGAGAGTGAGGGCAAAAGTGCAGATATGCACAGAAAGCAGAGGTTTGGAGACCTGGGATGGATTCTGATGTCTGTAGAGGGGCAAGTTAGAGAGTAGAGAAACCTGTAGGTAATCAGGCAATTCCTGGAAGGAGCTTGTAAAAACTATGATATATTTGAACATTAATAATTTCTGTTGGGGGAGTGTGAATGTCAAAATACAACAAAATCCAGGGCAGAACATCCTCCTTCTTTTCTCTGTATGGCCTATAGGCCAAAAATGTGCTTTGACTTTTACTAGTAGATTAAAAACTGAAGCTCAGGGTGGTACCTGGGGCACAGATGTGACAGGGTGCAGCAGTTATGGAGGAGGATTTAAGGAGCTGTGTGCTCACATCCACTGGCTCATGCATGGGCATCCCACTGCATTTCCAATGCCCAGTCTGTACACACAGCAAGTAAATGCAAAAAAAATTGCATCTATCACCTGGCAGAACAGCATATTGGGACAGTGATGAACAGCAGGAAATGTTGGGGAAAAAAAGTAAAAAAAAAATCTTGTGTTTTAATGAAACTGTCTTGAGATAAAATGGAGAGAAGGGTCTGGAGTTGAAGGTGGGAATCTCAAAGGCCTCCAGACCTCAGGTGACAGAATAAGGGATCTGTCCTCTTTGGTTTGCAATGTTGTGTTGTGCCGCCCTCAAGGCACAACACCTCCCTGCCTTCTCTTCCTTCTCCTCCCATTTCCAGTAGGAATTTCCAGGAAAGAACAGTAAATTCAGAGTTGCTGACAGTGCAGTTTCATTCTGTAATCATTTACATGAATCAAACCTGACAAGGAGCACAGGTCAATAATAGACTGAACCCTCCCCCACATAAATGCATGGTTGGTTTTATAGGTATTTTTTGCAGCGTATCATTTAAATAATATGCACAGTTGTGGAAGTAAAATGAAGACATTAGACACAAAATCAAGAATAGTGCAAAACTATACTTATTTAAGTCTTACTGATGGATAGAAATGGTTCATGTTGGATTTACACATTTGATAGGAAAAGGATCCCAGCACAAATAAACTTTCTTCTGCAATGTTTGAAAGCTACACATGAGGCTTTGGGCTGGAGCAGCAGGCCTGAAATTGAAACCAGCAAGAATTTTGTTTGAATAAAGAGAAGGAAAGGAACTGCCCTGCTTTTCTTAAAGGGGTTATAAATAAGCAATCTAAGCCATGAAAAGCAAATCAAGAACCAGATCATAAGTGCTGGGCTGGGTTAAATCTTTGCTGAAGTGTGAAATTAAATGTCCCATTATGCCCAGTTGCCCCTTCCTTGGAATCAGGTACCTGGTTGAACAATTTTCCATGCCACAGTTTGCTGGTGTGGATGTGGACCTCCAGCCACCATAGGTATGAGGGTTCTGTATCAGAGTAAGTTTATGCTTAATTATCTCTACAGCTTGGACAGCACAAGTCTGAGTCTACCTCCATTCAAATGTTTGCAAAAATATTGTATTTCTTTTGTATATAATGTTATTTTGGTAATCAGAGACACAACCATCATTAACTGCATTATTCTGGAACTCATGCTATCCATGTCCCAAAGCTCATTTGATAATCCTTGCTAAGAAAAAACTATCAGCAGCCATATGCTCTCTGCCAGAAGTCATGCACATCAGTGACCTCCCTAGCTTCTAAATGAAAACTGTTTTTTCCTGCTTCCAAACCCAGGTCTCAGAGGACCAGAGCAGCTGAAGGAGCTGGGGGTGTTTAGTCTGGAGAAAAGAAGGCTCATGGGGACCATCTCTCTACAACTCCCAGGAAGGAGGTTGTGGTAAGGTGTGGGTTGGTCTCTTCTCCCAACTAGCAAGTGACAGGACAAGAGAAAATGGACTCAAATTCCAGCTGGGGAGGTTTCGATGGGATATTATGAAAACTTTCTGCACTGAAAGGGTGACCAAGCACTGGAATGGGATTCTCAGGGAAGTGGTGGAGTCACAATCCCTGGGGGTATTTAAAAGTTGTGTAGATGTGGCATTCGGGGACATGGTTTAGTGCTGGGCTTGGTATTGATGGGTTAACAGTTGGACTCACCTACCTTAGGGATTTTTTCCAACCTAAACAACTCTGTTTCCATAGTAGCAAACTCTAGATCTGTGACCTTTTGCTGGCATGGAGTGAATCTGGTTTTTCTGCTTTGAGGGTCTCTGGTATCCAGTATGGATTGCAGAAATGAGCCCTGAGAGAGTGTGGGGAAAAAGCATTTTGCAAGAACTCTCTGCATGTGAGAAATGGCCTGGCTCAATTTCACACTGAAAGCACCCATGTGCTGCAACAATATGGCAGATTATTTTCTGCTTTAGAAATCTCACTATGACATTTTCGGTTTATTTAATCCTTCTATTTTTAAAAGGCTTGCTAGCAATGCACTTCAGCAATATAAAAGAAGAGGATTGTGCTGTTGACTACAGAGTATTTCTTTTTTTCCAGATGGCCTGGAAAGGTGACCTCATGTAAAGTTCTGGTTGTGCATTCCATGGTGCTCACTGGCACACCAAAGCAGGTCTCAGTTTTTGTCCCTCAATGACACTTTAGGGCAGAACCCTTGGCAACATCTTGAAGCTTCCTATGAGTGAGTGCAGTGATGCCACAGAAATGATTTGGGTCATTGTGGTGTCCTCTTGGTCCTTATGTCCACTCTAGTGCCCAATTAGTTGGTTTTAGTAATTTTCCAAAGTTTAAAGTTGCCAAATTAGATTAAATCTGGTTATTAAACTAGGTATTTTGTTCACAATTGGTTGAATGTTGTGTATCTGGTGACTCTGGGCTCTTTACACAACATAAAAGATGATGTAAAGGCCTTAAAGGTTTGCTCTGAATTTTTGGCTTTGGTCAACTTAAATCAGACCTTTGAACGGTTTGCAAGTTTTAATTCTAGTTTATAAACTGTTGTGAATTTGTTGTTTATCTTGTATGTGCATTGTGAATATTTGGAGAAGGAGGTAGTTTTTTCAGGGCTTTTTGTTTCCTTTCGGATTTAACAATATTTAAGGATGAGATTTTCTTTGGCACGTAACAGCCTGATGTAAAGAAGTTATAGGTGTGCTTCTGGGGTGTCTGGCTTTGGTCAGTTTGAATGATTTATATAATTTTTTTAACTTTTCTAGTAAATTAATACTATGTTCTTCAGAAAATGATTTTGTTTGGCAACAAGTTTCACTGGACTGTTTTCACTGTTTTCATTTTGCATTAAAGCAAATATACTAATCTTCAGAAAAGACTGATCTCCCTGATCTGGTTTGCAGGGAATAATATGATCACTGAGCATGCAACCTTCCATGTCCCTTATCAGGAGGACTTGATATCCTTTTAAAATTTGTTTTCTATTGAGTTTGTATCTATAAAGCTAATAGTCCTCTTCCTGCTCAGCCGGGTCTGTGCCTCGAATGGAAAGAACTGGGACTTAAACCAGTAGATTAAAGCTTGTATTGATGTTCGCCTTTTCAGATGCTTGTTTATTGCATCTGCACCAGCAAAAGCTAAAGTAAAATGGCTATGGAAAGAAGAAAGGCTTCAAAACTATCAAGAAGTTTCCAATCCCTGAGAGCTGCCCACAAATATATTTGATGTGACTGAGAAAAATGTTTCTCCAAGCAAAGTATGTGGGTGTCCGTGAGGATGCATCAGTGGTAGTTAAAGTTCATGCTTTTTTTCTCTTTTGATTCTAAACTATTTTTCTTTTCTAAATTTTGTAGCTCTTACTAAAACTTCTGTGGTTGGAGGTGTTCATTCCTCTGAAAGAATGAGAGTGCTATTTTCAAAAGGCAACAAATCTTATGTTCAAAAATTGATGCTTTGACAAGTAGTCTCAAAGCTTGATATTTAATCATTATACCTTTTCTAATTATGTCTGCATGTACTGTCTCTGTTTTTAGCCTGATAAGAATGTATTTTTGTAAAATTTTATGGCCCAGACCTGAAGATACTATAGAATAATTTTCTTCATATAGGATGCTCCAAGTCCCATCCAACCTGGCCCTGAACTCTTCCAGGGTTGGAAATCCACAGCTTTTCTGGGCAACCTGTGCTAGGGCCTCCATGGTGATGAGGACTACTCCTCTGTAGATGGCTGGGAGAAGGAAAGTGTGTTTTGTAAATAAACATTTAAAAGATATTTTCCCCAGTTTTCCTTCAGTATTAAATCATAAATTGTTTTAACCAGGAAAAAGCAGACTAACTGAACCCAATGTAATCTTGAATTGCATAATATAACTTCATGTTTATTGTTTATCTACTTTCCAATAGTATTTGGTAAGCTGATGGAAAACCATCATACTAAGAGGAGATAACAGGTCTCAAAAGGAAAGTTTTCATTTTCAAGTTGTATGGAACCTCTTTTATGGAGTATTGATATCTTAGTGAGACTTCTTTAATGTTAGCTTAAAGGAAATAAGAATATATCCTTAATATCTTTAAGCCCAGTGTAAAGAACACAATCCCAGTGGGATGGGAGCTGTGTATTAAAGTGTGCTTTATGCTGCAATGGTACATAGAGATCTGCTTGAAATGTTCCCTGCCTTACAGAATTTATTGCTGAAAGAAAAATGTATTTGATAGAAACAGATGCAGCTTCTAAACTTTAGTACAAGAACACTGCCTCACACCCTTCAGCTGTCTAGTGAACCTGGACAGAGGGAACGAGGAGGCTACAGGCAGTGGAAAGTTTCAAAACTCCCTCAGTTGGATAGACAGGAAAATTCAACATTGTAGAATGTAAAAGTCAACAATTCGTATGTGAAAAAAGGAAAAATAAAAGAACATTTGTGGAAAAGAGACCTGATTTTTGCCTTGATAGTGTGACTTCATCAAAGTGATAGGAACTGTGGCTTTAATACTGTGTCCAGCAAAGTCAATGGAATTGTTACAATGAAGAGTAGAATTAAGCCCAATGACTTACTATTTGAAAAGAAGAAAGGCTTTTTAAGGAATAATGCAATTTAACATTTCTTTATAACAATAGTACTCTGTTTGGTGAGAGAAGTTTAAAACAGTAAGCATGGTTTTTGCTGTTCTCACAAGCATGTTTGACTCTTCTTATGAAATCCAATTTTGAAAAATCAATGGAATTGCTAAAGTGTAGTGCATCCTCTCTGCCATAGAACATGTTTTGCCATATTAGCAAAAAGCTTGGTTGTTTTTTTGTTTACTAACCCAAACAATTTGAAAAAATGATAAATTCCTGCAGAAAGGGTCACAGTTTCCGGTAACTCTGTTCCTGGTGCCCTTGTGGTGCTATTAAATGGAATTCTCCCTTGAAGGTCTAGTCACCACAAGCTGGTGTCAGCCACAGAGAACACCAGCCTTACACACGGTGAGCAATATTTTTGATTGTAGATATCCTGGGGATTTAGGAAATGGATTATATTTCCTTTGAAAAGTCTAAGATGCATTATTTAATTTGTATAGTGTAATTTATGCAAGGACAGCATCTATTGAGCTAATACACCCTGATGGCTCCCTCTGCATCACATCAGCAAAACACATCTTGAAAATGCCAAAAAGTATTCATTTACTTGACTTCCTAACAGCCTTTACATAATCATTATGATCTGGAATTTAAAGATGACTGAATTGATTCAAGTGGGACAAAAGTATTTATTTCAGTCAGTATGCTCCCACACAAAGTCTCCAAAGCAGATTGGAGTTTGACATAGACAACTGAAATACTCCGTCCCCTTTCACCTGGGAATCCTGAAAATTATAAGTATTTTCTTTCAATGCCTTCCTCGTGCTTTGTCTTTGAAAATGAGAATTAAGCTTAAAAGTAAATCACAATTACATAAACAGTGAGATTTCTATAATATGTACCTGCCCTTACATTCCTGGTCTGATCAAAACTCTAAGCTTATTCTTCCAAAGGGGAGAGACATTTTCCATTGGAAGACCCAGCCTGAGGAAATGTAATAGCTGATCTCATACTTTTGCTCATTTTATATATATATGTTAAAAAATATTGTGTGCTTTAATTCATATTATTTAATTACAGCACATGAACAGGACCCAAAGCAGGCTGCTGAATTCAGAAAGGTCTATATAACCACTCCAGAAGTAAGAGGGTGCAATCGATGTAGCTGCTGTGGCAGATGGGTCTGGGGGACCTGTGTGGTTGTGGCTCACAGCTCTGAAAATGCAGTTGGGTTCACAGCCCCTCTTAACAACACCAATGAAATGTATTGATACAAAAATGGGATACCTGTGAGTGTGGTAGGTGAACATTCTCTTCTCACCATCCTTTTTTGCTCACTTTGATTTCTTTGCTGGTTAATTTTTTTTCTCCCACATAGAACTTTCCACATAGAAATTGAAACTTCAAGTGTCATTACTTCACTGAAACTAATTTGTCCTTATTATTCCTCATTACCTTTTATCTTGTAATTGCTCTTTAGAGCTTCATACAATCTGCATATTACATTGCTCTTTGTGTGCTTTACTAGTCCCGATTTTTTTTATAAGCAACATGGTCAATATATACAAATGGTAAGCACCAACCTGATTTGCTATCTGCTGTAATTGGATTCTGCCTTTAATTACAGGTGGTAATGACATTTTAAGCACCTTATACAGGTGTTGGGGGGGTGGGGGTTAGGAAATGTTAAGCAACATTAAGAAATTCTAAGCTTCTGGAGAGCTGCCAAATTTCAGAGGTGCCTTTCAACTCCAAATAGTGATTTTCATGTGAGGATAATTATAGCTCTGGCCACCTGGACTGCTCCTGTTGGAGTCAGGCAGAGCAGAGGAGTCTGCAAGCCACACTTCACATCTTCTCTCTTTATTTGTGTTTTCATTTAAAATTACTCCAAATATATTATGGACTGTATTCTGATTCCTAAAAGTACTGCAGGGCCATCTTTTTGTGTGTGTTTGCTGGCCAAAACCAGTGGCAGAATATATTGTTATGTATTGGCAGCGTAGCTGAGGTTGGGTGACCTTGGAAAAGATATTTGAATTATGTTGATGGCCTCCTTGATCTTGGGGGAGTTTTAATTCACATCTATAATTCCAGCCTGAGAAAATTAGACGGAGATTTGCTTTGGAACTGATGGGAAAATATATAGCCAGCAAAAGGAGTTACCTTCTCCTTCATTACTCATGTAGCTTCTCCTGGAACTTTTCCCTAGCAATAGCACTTAAAACTCAGCATTTCTGAGATCAACACTAATTCTCCTGTTTCTTCTGTCCTGACTCTTCGAAAAGAAAGTGAAAGAGACAGCACTTTTATATGTCCTGCAGGAACCTAATTCAATTGTTAATTTGTCCTCCTTTCCCTTCCTACAGAACCTCTGCTTATTAGTCACAAAGCCCAGGGGCTTACCCTGCCTGTGCTTGCACAGTGCTGATTTCCTGTGTTCCACCAGCCAGACCAAGATTCCTGAGCTCCCAGTGACGGGGCTCAAGCTGTTCTGGTTGGAGCACGCAGCTTTATTTCTGAGACTGACCTTAATTCATCTCTAATAACCTGTTCTGGTGTGAAAGCCTGGCTTTAGTGGCATCAGTAGGACCTCGGTTCTGAGCACTTCCAGTTCTTTGAAGTGACATTTGAGAGGTTGTTTGTGGCTGTCTGGTACTGCTGTGCTTTTCCCTGGAAAGAGGTGTCCCATCACACGTGTGCCTTGGGACACGTAGTGAACAGCCCTGGGGGTGTTTAGCTTGGAGAAGAGGAGGCTCAGGGGGGACTTTATTGGTCTCTGCACTACCTGAAAGGATGTTGTACCTGGTGGTACAGCTTGATCTCTTCTCCCAAGTAAAAGGCGATAGGACAAGAGGATCTTGTTGCTGTCATCACCAAGAGATGCTTAAATTGGATATTAGGGAAAATGTGTTCACTGAAAAGGTGGTCAGGCATTGGAACAGGCAGCCCAGGGAAATGGTGGAGTCACCATACCTGTAAGTGTTCAAGAAATCACATAAGATGTGACACTTGGGACATGGTTTAGTGGTAAAGATCGTAGTGCTGGATTAAGGGTTGGATTCCATGATCTCCCAGGTCCTTTGCAATCTAAATGATTCTGTGCTGTCTATGCGGAACATTTCTGCATGTGAAATGTGAAAACAAGTGAATATCTTTAAATATATTCTGAATGAAATTCAAAAATCAAGAACAGCTAAAGCTGAAGCTCCCATGAAGGCTTGTCTTGATTGACTATACCAAATTATCTAGATGACCTTTACTAAGTATTACAATGTCAAGGTGATTGGCATACCAGAACTAAGATTTTATTTCTCCGTGTAGGGGGTCCAACCTCTGGCTCTATGTATAGATCTGCTTTATATTGCATTCACAAGATCAGGTAATTATATATATATATACACATATAAAAACAGTTTCTCTATGTTTGTATATATAGAAAGATATTCTAAATCACTAATAGATTAATTAATAAATAGCCCTTAATAATGGACCTCATTGCAGTTCTTTCCATTGATTAACTCTAGAACTGTGGCAGTACTTTTTCCTCTCCATAACTAATGATGAAACAAATTTACTCTGTAAAGTTTTCTCCTATCTTCTCTGCATTTATAACAAAGACAAGGGAGAATATTCTGAAAAGTAAGATTACCAGTTGTCACCTTGGTTTTAATTTTTCTGGGCTTTTTATTCTCAATTTTTCTCTAACTCAGGAAAAAGCATTGTCTAGAGAAGATATCCCAGCAGCCTGTCCAGCTGAACCTTGAAAGTGGACAATGCAAAGGCAGCAAGAGGCAGACAAAGCAGTCAGGGCAGAGGGAGGCAATGACTTAGGAGGTGTTTCCCACAGCTGATTTGTGCTTGTTTTCTCACCTGCCTGTGCAGTCTCAGGCTGAGCTCTGTTCTCTGTCTTTGTTTATATTTGATGTCACAGCAAGAAGACAAGGTGCCATTAGCTTTTACTTGAAAGGTCATATTGAAGCTATTTTCCTCTAATCTGAGAGATTTCAGCCATAGCAAAATAAAATTTTAAGTTTGGCCTAAGCAAACCCTCTAACCCCTCTGTATCACAGAAAAATGAAGTTAAACATTGAATTGTGTGTTGGACAATTGCTTCAAAATTGCTCAACTCACTTTTCAGTCCCTGGTGTCAGTTATTCTCTGTGTGAAAGAGAATTAATTCTTCCATATTTGGGAATTTATTCTGCAAATTTTAGTCCTTCATTGACAAAGAAAAGGATGTCAGGATATATTTTAACTGCTTTAAACCCATGCACTGAAGTAATGTTTAATGCGAAGACTGTGGGTGATCTCATCCCTGACAATAAATGCATTGGAGTATCAGATGTGCCACTGGGCTCCTGGGGCTGCCTGGAGATTTGGATGTCTCAGCTAAGCCATGGTGACTGACCCTAGACTGATCCCATTTGATGGCTTTGGTAGGGTTACTTGTTCATTTTGTCACTTTTAATTTTGTTTTGTTACTAGAACAGTGTTTGAAATGAATGTTCAAACTTTATTCTCTGTTGACCAAGAAAAAAAAAAAGAAAGACGTATCTCTACACTGTTTACATGAATATTGACCACAAGGTGAGCAGGACGCTCCTCTCTTCTGTGAGAAGCCTGCTTGTCAGCATGCCAGTGATAGATCAGATGTAAAGAAAATCACTTCTGCAAAACCAATTTGCTAAGGGGCTTGTAAAATCCATTTTTAAAAAGTTACTGAGGCAAAAAAGTGAAGGACCAGCCAACTAGATATTTTGATTGGCTCTTCAAGGTCAAAACCTGATTACTAATTCATCAAATACCTTACTGGTAGCACTGCTTGAAGAGCAAACAACTCTTTGCAGATGTTCTACCTAATAATTCAGATATGGAAAGAATGCTTTACTTACTTTTGGCAGTGCTGCAGTTGTGGGAGCTGTGGCCTTCAAAGCACTGGCAGCCCAGCTCCGTGCAGTGTCCATGGCCACTGCAGAGCTCAGGACACCACAGGGCAGTGAGGATTTCCTCCCAGGGAGCAGAGGGCTGCTTTCCAACGGGGAAATCCCCGTTCCTGCTTCCCAACACTCTCCTTTCACACTCATTTTCCAAAAGGGCTATCAGTGCCCTCACCCAAGCCACATCATCTTTGAGCTGCAGGTCCAAAAGGCAAATATCAATTGCTTCATCCAGGTGTTTCCCCAGGAGGTCTTTACATGCCAAGCCAATGGTGGAATTTGCAAGAATTTGGTGGCAAATCTCCCGAGCTTTGGTGGCAGTCAGGCCATTGGGAGTGGGCCATGACAGTGGAAATTTCATCCGAACCCCTTCAAAGTAGTCCTCAGGGAAAAAATACGCAAAGCTCTCTGAGTCTCTCTGGGCTGGGCCATGCAATGGCTGAAAGGATGGGTATTCATAATACTTGTCTTGCCTTTTTGCTTTCCTTAGGTCTCCTGTTGGTTTGGTAGAGCCAGTGGAACTGTTGCTATTCATGGAAATATTGTGTGTGAGGGGCGTTAGCAGGACCTCGGGGCTTCTTCTCTTTTGGACTGATTTAGAAAAATATCTTTGACCAAAAGTCTTGATTGGTGGTTTCCCATCTTTTCTCAAAGTTGACTCTGTTTCTGTGTGAGTGACAAACTCAGATGTAACATCCAGATATGGGATTGGAGAGCTGTGATCCACGTGGTCATGATGGCAACCAGAGGGCTCAGGGGAAGGAGCCTGAAAGGCATTTTTTGTGTTTACCATGGACACAGGCTTGGTGCTCCCCTTCTGGCACCTGCAGAAACTTTTCCTTTCCTTCCTCTCAGAGGGTGCTGGAGTCTTGTCAAATAAACTCTTCCCTGGTGGAATTCTGATTTAAAAATAGGAAGAGATTAGAGGGAGAAAACTTTCAACAAATTAGTCTATCATATAAGGAAACTTCCTTTTCCTGAGGCTGGGGTAAACATAAATTCCCAGTCTATAAAACACTTAAGAAAACACTTAAGTTTAATCTCTGTTTTCTTTAGTCACTTTTGCACTGCCCTTCTTGAGTTGTCCTGTGTGTTTTCTATAATTTCATGGAGACTTTTTAGTACCAGATGTTTAAGTGGTTTGCTGGAGCGTTGCCTAGCTGCTTGACTTCTCTTTGCAGGACTTTCTCTGAGGTGCAGGTTACCCTTTGTGGATTTTACATGAAATAAGGCCTTGGATTTGCACCTGGGTGACCCAACTAACTCTTGGAGAATGACAAAAAGGTTGTATTTGTTTCAAATCCTATTATGAAAATCATCTTTATTGGTGTGCCTGTTGTCTCCTTATCAAATGTTTCTTCTAAGATGTAGATTGCTAACTTTTTTCTTTTAAAAAGTATTCCCCCACCTTTTGTTTTTGTATGCTTAATTTCATTATTTCTTTCTACTAGAGTTTTATTTGATTTTTTTTCAACACAAACAATAGTTTTCTAGTGATCGTAGGGCTAGGCTATCATATAAGCTGAGCTGATTCTCTTCCGCTTTTAAATTCAGTCTTTAATGATGGATGAACTTCTAGAGACTTCAGTTTGAATAAGCAGCCATGATTCAAGTTTCTTCAGAAATCTCATATCTCTTATTGATCTTATTTGTGCAGCACAAGAGGAATCCTAGAGCTTCATAGAAAAGGATATGTTTCTTGTTCCAATATTTGGCAGCGTGTCATTACCACACAAATTTGAAATAGCACCAAAAACTGAAATTATTTTGGCATGAATTCTGTCTTGCAGCCAGATTGCTGGGGTTTCAGGAAAGTGAAAGCATTTGCCAACATATTGGAGCCAAATACTAGATACTGTTGTTGGAAACTCTAATTGCCTTTATCCAATTTTTTAGAAATACATTTTAAATGGCATATCTGATATTACTGTTTTGATTGTTGACACAATCATAACTTTTAAATAGAACATCTCGGTGACACTGGCACAATGAGCCTATTTCTCCTCCTGAAACATGAGCACAAACATTTATGGAACCGTTTTGCCCAAAGTGTGGGCTCAGCAGGAGACAATATGAGACAAAAAGATGTTTTTCATGCTCATGGAAATGCACAAGCTGTTCCTCACTTCCCTATAGTTACAAAAATAAAACATTTTTGATGATTGAGAGAGTTGTCCTTTGGACAACACATTTTAGTGTCTGAATGAGTGTCCTTCACGCTCTATTCCTCTGTCTCTATTAGAGGGGTTGTGTGCCCCTGAAGCTTCCCTGACTCATCATCAAGTAAATTTAAACCCAGACTAAGGCAGCAGAAGTAGCTTCTCCTTTGATATGATGCTACATAAATTAAAGGCTATAGTAAATATAATTTATTTAATTGAAAAAAAAACAACCACATAAACTGCTTCAGAGTCAGGACAGAAACTTAACACACCAATGAAAATTTCAGTAAAATGAAAGTCTTTTGACATTTTACTGAAACAAAATCCTCTGTTAATCCTACATGAAACCAATTACCTTCTTTTGGTCAGCCCCTGTCAACAGAACAAGGGTGTATGGTGTGGAAAGGATGGAAACCCTATCCTTCCTCACAGCCATGCCCATTCCAGCATCTCCTCAGTGAGCTCAGATGTGCCCTCTGTCCCCTGCATGAGATGACCAGACTATCATTCCTCTGAACCACCCACTACAATCCAGGAAGAACTAAAGTTTTTCAAACTGAGTTGGATGCTCTTATAGAGAAAGTGTCCAAAATTTAACAGCATTTCTACTGGTTTCTTGGTATATTTTTAAATGTTTGAAAATTTTATTTTGCCCAATTAAATCACATTATTTAAAACTCATCTCTTCTCTGGTTGCTATTTAGTGGCTGGGAAGCTCTGATGCTGTTTTATTGCTTAAAAGTTGCATTGGAAATCTGGCGTGTAAAACTGATCTGTGCGTGCAGAGCCCTGCAGCTGCTTGAGAGAGGTGGGAGCCAGGGAAAGCTCTGAACTGCCAGATGGTGGGCACTCAGACTAGCTTCAGGTGCTGGAGAAAACCTAGCACACTTTCAGGGTTATTTAAAATGAGATTGAAGACAGCAGCAGAAAAAACACCCTCTAGCTTTTGCTTTTTAGTGGGCCATTTCTCTGTGAGTGGATCAGAGAATGATCCATTCTCCTCTGGAGGTGACCTTAGTTTCTCTATGGGCTTGTTTTTTAACCAGGTTCTGAGGGGGTCCCTGAGAACCCGTCCTTGGGAGTACTGCAAGATGAAACTCACCACCCCTCTTGCCCTTCTCACTTAGCAGGAGCTTCTGCCTTCCCTGAAGAATCTCCTTCATATAACCCACAGAAGACTCCTCAGTGTTTCATAGAAAAATTCCTTTGCACTGCACTTTGGCTTCAGCTCTTTCAACAAAATTACTTTGAGCAAGTTCTCCTAAGGACCTTTTTAGCCCATTTTTGGGGTAGTGAGTTATTGGTTGGTTCTTGCACCAAGCTATTTCTCCATCTGCCTTCCCAGAAAAAATCTCTGACTGATTAGCACATTATTAGGATGCTAATGATGGCTGTTAAATTCTAAATAGCAGAATTTATAATGACAGGCCAAAACAGACATTAGATAGCCATTACTTAGGCCCACTGAATAGAACTAGAATATGGCAGAGGTGTTTGTTTATTTTCTGAAGTGCAAGAAGTCTAAAAATTCATTGTTCCTCCCATGTACAAATTAAGTGCTATGTTACAGTGTTTTGCCTTCTTTTTCCTTACATCAAAAACCAGGTTACACAAACAAACCCATTTTGGTTTTAGGAACACCTAATAGGCATGTTTGAAGTTCAGCACCAGGAATTAAAATGTGGGATAGGGATAGAGACAGGAGGAGGGATAGGAACAGGGACTGTGACAAGGAGATATCAGAGATTCAGACTCCTTATATTATAATAAACTACTGCCTCTGTTTTCAGACCATCTGTCCCAGAAAGCACAAGTTTTCAGAGCTCACTGTCATCCTTAGTAGCGTTGATATTAAGTTTTAGCATGGTACATATATTACCAGACTTTGTCAAAATGTAACATTTAATCTATACTCACATATTGTAATTAGTGTTCAGGAATAAAAGAACAAGAGAAACACAAAACCCTTAATTAATCCCTGTTGTCAGCTATCTACATTTTCAAGTGTGGGTGAGAGCTGCATTTTTTTTAACAGCTGAGAGGGATCTTAACACAGCTGTTAACATGACATCACTTGTGAATATAAAATTTCTCTCTTGGTAACTGCTGATGTGTTTTGTGCTGACTGAAAATTAAGCCCCTATGCTGCTGGGATGGAGATGGGTCTTCAGGCTTCTCCCTTAGGTTAAGCAGATCCCTCTGTCAGGTCATTAGGGGGGTCTGTAATGAAATCAACCCATCAAGACCATTTGAAACACTGCTGAGAGCATCTCCTGGGTGGGATCTCTCTGGCTTTGTACCTCCACTGCTCTATGAAATCTTCCTGGGGCAGGTTGCTGAGGTCGTTGTGAGCCATCCCATCAAAGAGGCCACACAAGCCCCGGGTGCTGTTGAAGTCTCTGCCCGGTGTCCTCACTGTCACACCCATTCCCCACTCGCTCAGGTCCGCTCGAACAAACGCTCCCGAGGGGAACAGCATCTGGAGAGGCAGAAAAAACAGTGAATTGAAGCTCTTACCAAGCTTTTTATGCAATAATAAACCATCTCTTTCTATAAACAAAAGTATCAAAGCAGGACGTTAGTGATGGTGGAGGTAATTTAAGATCACTTAGAAACACTATAAATATTTATTTGTGCTATTATTTAGCTTGCTTTCAGATTCCATGGCATTAATATCTGATAGCATTACATAAATATATAACTGCATGAGTACTTTCTTCTTAAATTAATATTTGCATCAATTGAAATTTTCCCGGTGGTAAGTTACCAGCTAATTTTTGAAGTGACTTCCATGACAATAAGGCCACCCTTGTGTCTTTTATATTAATAGTTTTATAATAATAACTTTTTTTAGAGAAACTGCCAAGATTGAAAAATATCTTTCTTCCTTCTGAACAATCATCTCATTTTCCAAGGCTGGATTATCCAGAAAATGATTGTGTTTTAAAGTGGATAAAGCAATTTTCTCATTAAAGGACTAGTGGTAGGCTTACACTGACCTTTAAAAAGAAAAAAAAAACCTGGCAGGGTTCAAAACAAGAAGTAACTGTGTGGATAATGGATTTTTCAGATTGGTTTACTAACCAAAGAATAAAAAGAAAAAAAAAGAAAATATCTGTTCAATTGAAATGCATTTTTTTATTTGCCTTATTTTTACAGGTAAAAAGAAAATTATTTGAAAATTATCTGGGCCTAGAAAGGGAGCAGGAACATACTATCCTGATAAGTAGACTAAATACTTTCTTTTTACCCAAAATTAAACATTTTCAGTTAATCTTGAAAAATATATTAGAGTTGTAAACATCTCATTATAATAATTTCAAAATAATTATTTTCCTTTTTTAAGTGGCTGCTGCCTAAATATCATTTATTCATCCAAATAATGTCCTTTGTTTTCCTTTATTTTGGGCAAGGATTTTCTGGTCCCTTTGATGTTCCTCCCCATCAAATCTACTCATATCTGTGAAGGAGTAGCAAGCTCATATTTTTATTCTTGTGCTTGAATCCAGAGTTTACTCAGAGTTTGGCTTCAGTAAATTATAATTCTGCCCATTTTAGTTCCCCATTACTTCAGGCTTTTTCTAGAGGGCTGCGTGTAAAACCCTTGCAGTCAGACCTGCATGAGCTGTTCAGTCTTCTGCATTGTCCAGATTAATATTTCCAGCTGTGGATTTATTTCGGGAATTTGGAGGACTCTAACTCTTTCCTTTCCTGCTGCCCTGGACACCACATCCCACCTGGATTTAATGCTGCTAATTGAGGCTTCAAAGAAGGTTTTTTGAGACCACAGTTTGCAGAGTTATTTAGTGACTGGCTGCTGGAAGCTGCCACTTTGCATGACCTAACCCCATTCCAAGCCTTCTTGAACGTTGTGGCAGCCAGTGGGAGCCAGTTCCTGAGCTGCATGAGGATAATGATGGACAGGTGCTGGGAGAATTGGGATGCACCCTACTCGGTGGTGTGCTCATGGATCTTGTTCACTGCTGCACAGCTCCTATAGATTACCACTCACATCACAGCAGGATTCATATTGTGTCCCCAGTCTGCCCTGAATTGTTTCCCCGAGTCTTACCCCAGGTGTAAATGAGAAGAGGGATTCCTTGCTAAGATTATCCTAGTAATAAAACAGTAATTATGTTGCATTCAGTTGCAAAATGAAATGACAGCTTGATTCCTGCTTTTTCTCTATTCTATAATTAACAGACTTTCAATTACTACCTTCCTGAGGTCTGTTCCAAGCGAGATCACAAGGAGAGCCAAGCACAGGCACTTCCTGCATCATTCTGGCTCTGCTGTGGGCCAATCTTCATCCAAAACATTTCATGGCAATAAATCTTGATGATACAACTCTAGGATAAAATTATCTTCCTGGCCATAATATGCGGCTCTTTTCTTTACCAAAACCCCTGGTGTAGCCTGCTCTTATTTTTCAGTGATTTCAGTGGATTAGTGTGGATAAGCAATACTTATGCAAACTAAGTTGTGGCCATATATTTGTTTAGGCAAATGCTTTATGTTACAGCAAATGTTGCACATTTACAGCCCATTTTCATAGCTTTTGGGGGCTCTCTGGATATGACTAATAGTGTCTTACTGCTCCACTCAAAAGCTCCATTATTCTGCTACCTGCGATCTTCCCTTGAATATTTATACCTTGAGCTCTGCAAAGAAATTTGCTTTATGTGATGTGGTTGGGTAGTGCCTGGCATAAGCAAACAGGGAGTGGGCTGCCATGCTGCAGAGAGTAAGTAGTGCTATCAGAGCTCTGCTGTATCACCAAGAAATTTGCAGAGGTATTTGTTTTGTTTTGTTTTAGTTTGTTAAACCGACACTTTAACCAGCTACTTCCCTGCCTCTTGTTTTGCGGTACATTTGGCTGCAGGCGCTCTGATGGCTTCAGATATTTTTGTAGCAGCTTCATTGATAATTCAGAAATACCAAACATGTGTTTTCAAAGCAAACCACCACAAGGGCACTCAACCATCCACACACGTACCGTGATTTTCCTGCCTCCGTAAGACCTCAGGATTTTGACTTGTGGTGATGCCTCGGTGCTTTTGACGGTCAGCTGGGGCCTGCTGCCCTGCACGTGGCCATTGCAGGTGTCCAGCACCACAGTGTCACCCCCTTCTTGTGCAGCTACACCACAATTGCAGGCGGTGGCAGAGCGGTGGCCGCCACAATCCCACTGGCGGATGTGCACCTGGAATGCCCGCGACTCGCTGCGGCACAGCAGGAACGTCCCGATTTTATGGCTGTCATAGCGCCTAAAGAGCCACAAAGGAACACAACCACAGCAGGTTAGAGACCCCCAGAATGTGTCTGTCGGATGTTTTTTGGTACAGCAGCACTCCATAATTAGAGCAGCGTGCTGGCTGGCCTTGGAGAGGGAACCATCCACACATGGGGAAGAGTTTCTGTGGCTGGCCTTGGAGAGGGAACCATCCACACATGGGGAAGAGTTTCTGTGGCTGGCCTTGGAGAGGGAACCATCCACACATGGGGAAGAGTTTCTGTGGCTGGCCTTGGAGGAGGGAACCATCCACACATGGGGAAGAGTTTCTCCAGCTCTGTATCCAAGGGAACGCTGTAGCAGTTGTTATCTGGAAATGCCTAAGAATTCCTGTGAAAAGCCAGGAGTTGTGTCTCAGCTGCTGCCATAGCAATGGGCATGAATAAAAAGGATAAATATTTGATATAAAGCAAATGGGAAGAAGTTTCCGGCCTCCGAGTCTTAATAAATATATTTTGGTTCTTATGGGATGCTCTTAGATTATAATGTTCTTCAAAGGGAAATCAGTGCTCAAAGAACCTCTTCTGTGACTAATCACCAATTTTACATGTCTGGCTGTGGCTAGGTAAAGACTTCCTTGTGAAAATCTGGGATTCTACTGAAAGCCAGCTAAGATGAAATTTGTTCCTCCCCCTCCATGACTTCTCCTAAGCACAACTTTCACACTCAATGGATTGGCAATCAGCACAAGCCAGCGTGGAGAACAATTTAGGACTTTCATTCTTTTCTGTAAGGAACATCCCTGCTCCATCTGGGTGAGGCCAAGAGCAGGATAATTTTAATAATTTGCAAGTGTTTGGCCTCTGCCTGAACCATCTGGAACCTCTGGGGTTTCCACAACAGAAGGCTGTGAGAGGACCCTCTTCTGCTTGTTCTTTGTGCTCTCGCTCCATAAACTTGTCTCATTCTCACTCTATTTTATTCTAATATGTTGTATAAAAGGAAATAGTAGCCATATACTTAATATATGTTGTTGATGTTTTCTCCCTATAAGCTAACAGCTTCCATCTTTAAAAACAATGGATTATTCTGCTTTAAGACATTGGGATTAGTTTTAAACATGATTTTTATGAAATTAGGTAATATGGAAACTAAACGATAAGCTTGTTATTATAAGTTTTATTCTTTTCTACAATAAAGAAAACATAAAAAGGAATGTATAAAATGCTTCTGCTAAATTACAGGATTATTTTTTGAGTAGTGCCATGCAAACATCCACATTTTTTCAGGCCATTAATGTTTCTTATGCAGAGGAACGAATGGCTTGTGAACTGTGACTTTCTCACATGTATATTTCTGTTTTGTTCCTCTTCAGAATAAAAGCTACAGATAACTTTGTAGCTTAAAACACAGTAAAAAATTTAAACTCCAGCTCCTTCTCTCTGAAACAAAACACAACAGACTTTATCTTTCATCTTGAAAAACTTAGTCAGGTTGGCCATAAAGTGATAAGATTTTGAATGGTTCTGTCTCATCCTATTTTCTAATCAGATGCATAAATCATCTATGAGTGTAGCACACTCATAGATGCTGCTGCTAAGATTGATCGGAATTAAGGACAACATAAAAAATATAGATAATATCTTTAAACATCAAGTTTATATATTTAAAGATTATATCTTTAAACTCACTCCATTTGGAGATCTTTGTGGGAGAGAAAGAGGAGAGAGGATATTTTATGACAGCACCTTCTGCAGTTTCCTTCTACAGGATCAGCTTAGAAGGAGAGAAGTTTAAGGAGGCTGATGGGAAATAAGGGAAATAAGGACTGGCTGTACCAGAGACTAATCATCTCTGTCTGGTAAAGAAGGCTGTTTTTGCATATGCATATAAATGCCACTGTAGTCAGGGAAGCTATGTATTGCTTAATAATCAGTGACAGTGGACCCAATCCAACCCTCCTGGAAGTCACTCCAAGTCCTTCAATCAAGTCATGGCATAGATTGCATAGCACATAATGAACCTGCACTGTGCCTAAATTAGAGCTTTCAGGCACCTCTGAGTCAGTTTAATGGATAATTGGATGTAGTCAGGTAAACTTTTGTGGTATTTATACAACAGTAATTGTGATAATGATTCTTTGGACAACGTTGGAGAAGTTGCCTGTAGTACTAAACGCCTGAAGTAGACTTAAAGCAGCTCTTGCATGAAGGAGTTCTGCATATTCCTTGTGGACCAGGCACCACTGTTTGTGTCTAAATCTCCCTCCACAGTGCACTTCCCCATCCTGCTTCCCTGAGAGTCTGCAGAAATGGACACACACTGGGTGAAAAGGGGTTCCCTCCCTCCTCTCTCTGTGCTCAGATTGTTTTCCAAGGGGGGAAGCAAGCTCTTGTCCCAGCACAAAGTAATGGCTTGGGTTATGTTCTTTATCCAATAATTATGAAACACTCCTGAGTGCTTGTTATGGCAGTGAGCTTCTTTAGGAATAATTTCTCTTGGTAAATCATAAGGGAGGGACAAAAGGGAGTATAGACATATGTAAACAACTAGTACCTAGCAGTGTTCAATTTACTCACACCCTGCACTTCCTCTTCACCAAGCTGCACTTCATCTTTGTATAAATTCAGTGTTTTTTGTGGTAATTCCTGAAGATTTTCCAACTCAGCTTTGCCACCAAATGATTTGATTTTTTGACATGACCCTCGGGATTCCTTCTTTCCTTGCTACTAGGAGCTATTTCATGGTAGGCTTGACCCTGTGAAGAGCTGGGTGATGCTGAAGGACGTTCTCTGCTTTCAGAGTGCTCATCCTATCACGTTCTCAGAGCAGATGTTGGGTTATATTCAGCAGGCACTGGATGCCTGGGGACAGCTAAACTGCTGCAGACTATCAAACCCCCAGCACCTGGCAGGGCTACTCATGCCCAGGACTTAGCTGTGGGTTCTAGTGATGAAAGTCATTAAAGACAGTCAGCAAAGACAGTCAGCAAATGGTGCCATTTCCTTGGTGATAATATTGATGGGATAATATGGATTAGTGTAAATTTTTGAGAAATCTGAAAACTCTTTTAACTTTTTTTTTCTTTTTTTTTTTTGGTAAAATAAAATGCAAAATAACATAAATGATGTATATAGTTCCCCAATCAAAAAATATTCCCCTTTTTACTTTGCCCTAAAAAGATTTTCTGCATATTTAGTTTTAAGCTAGTGCTTCATATTTAAGAATCTGCGATTTATGGCATGAAAAGCTTTTATATTTATAATGTGCCATAACCAGTAATGAGGGCTATACTTTTGCTTTACCAGGCTTTCACATTTGTTTAATTTAGAAGGTACTTTGCTATAAAAGGAAGTGCTCTCTCTGGATTTTAGCTGGTATAATTAACATTATTCCACATCTACGCTCCAATATACACAAATTGATTGTGCTTATGCTGTAAAATATGACACAGTCTTCTTTGATTTTCAGTCACTGCCTTTGGTGAAAAGAATGAAAAGATTACAAGATAAGTACTCCTACAGACATATATTAGCAGGAGGCACAGCAAAGGGGAGTGTTATTAAGGAGTGGGAGTTGGGTATTTCAGTTGTCTAATGAATAGCTAACCACCTCAGATGTAATGTGAGCTCACTATGTCAGATTAAAAACCTTGGAAACAGCACAACAGAAGTTAAAAAATACATTGGAAGTGGCCGTTTCAGTAAGAAAATTTTACTGCCAATAAGAAAAACACTTCTAGTCTTGATTTTTATACCATTTTTCAGTTTTCTAAATTTATTCAAATAGCTATTTCTATTGAAGTTAAATTTTAAATGTTTAATGATTTTAGTTTAAATTTTGAAACCACAAAAAGATTCTCATTTCAAACACATTTTCCCACCACGGTCCCTTCCATGAAAAAAGGGGAATGCTTCACTTCCAGACCTCTGTGTCAGCCTTTGCCTTCAGATTATAGTTTTGTATCAGGACAGAAGCAGGAATTGCATTCCTCATTCATTAAATATGGAGCTTTAAGATAATTTGCTAACGTGGTGACAACTTTTTTGGATAGGCAGTCAGAGGAGTTGCTTAACTGATGTGTAATAAGCTAGCCTAACCATTATAATAATTGAAAAAGAAATTATTTACAATAATAAATGGGAATATAAGTAGGAGTAATGGGACTGTGAAATGATGAGTAAGAAACTTGGCTGAATATCAAGAAGTGATACATCTTAGGGAAACAACCTAGTTATTGAGATGGACGAAGCCCCATCAACGTGGCTCATTTAAAGCTGCACTGTACAAAGCAGCAATGAATGTCTGTCCATAAAGAAAAACGTGCAGTTTTTGAGGGGCCAAGCTGATCCTGGCCTTTTCCTCTTTCAAGTCCATATGACTCTGAGGCAGGATGACACAGAAGAATGGGCTTTTCCAAACTCCCTGTGCCAAAACAGAACATAAATTGCTTAGAAGAATTCCCATGTGCTATCAACAGTAGGATTAAAAAATGAGTTATTCAAATGAAATTGCTTTATTTGGTTTTAGACCTTTTTTTTTTCCCATGGAAACAATGTAAAAATATGCCACTTGACTGGAAGAGTGTCCCCATTCCAAGAGGTACTTTTCAGCTATTTATAACTCCCTAAACACAGCAATCTGACAGAACACTGTCTGTTCCCAACCCTAAATCAAAAGGGAGTATTTTAGAATATAAATGTATAGAGAGGTTTGAAATTTTACTCTGATCTAGTTTAACATGTAAGAGTTTAAATAATTGCACCTGCATGAGGCATGGGAATATCTTTGAACCTCTTGCAGCTCTAATGAAGCTTCCAAATCAAGAAAAGCCCCCAAACTTTTGTAAAACCAGTTCCTGACCACATTTAAATGCTGTTAGCAAAGCAGAAGTGAGACTGGGAAACCACGGAGAAGCAGAGCTAATCTGCTACCTCAGACTGCCCAATTTACGTGAAATCTTTGTTAGAAGCAGATGTGTAACCTTTAATGGAGTCCCTGCCTTCCTTACTCACATTTCATCAACAGATTTCTCCAGCTTTGACATGATTTCAGATGCCACCTCCAGAGCATGCTGGACTGAAATTGAGATATCAGGATAGCAGAAATTCACACCTGCCAAGTCCTTGTGGATGCTGTGCACCCAAAGTCATTGTTGGTGCCATTGGGAGGTTAACAGAATGACAAATTTGGAATGTCATCTGAAATAGTTGCAACACTGGATCAAATGTGCCAGGTGCAAATTTTGAAAACTTTCAGTAATGCCAGTTAGCTGGGATAAATAGATTCATGGGTGATTAGGGGAGTTAAATATGAAAAAGTTCTGTACAGTTCAAGCTGTCAAACACAAAAGAACCACTTTGGCTCAGTAAGTCTTTAAGCAGCTTATTGCTGGGTAATGCAGAAGGATATTTGGACACTACAGGAGGATGCACAACTTTATTTTTGCATTTTTCTCCCAATATTTGACATTTATAATTTCTGGACTTTATCTGAGACATTAGAGCTGTCTTTATGGGGTTTTTTTTGGTTGTGTTTATGATTGTCAGCTCCAGCTGGACATAAACCAGCTCTGCAAGTAGAAGAAATCAAGAGCATCCTTTTGATGAGGACTCTGCACCAGATGTTGCTAAACTCGTGGGAAGGACCAGGCTGCCCCTTGTGCTGTGCTGCTCTGGTGACATAATGTGTCACTTGGGTGACACCGGGGTGTCACTAACACAATGAGACATGGTGTAGACACCCTCTCAAAGCCAGTGATGGTTCTAGTTGAAGAACATCTTGGAGCCTGACCTTTGTCTTGTAAAAATTATTCAGACTCAAACCCATTGCTTCTCAAAGATTAATCCATTTCCAGTCCTTTTGTCAAAAGGAGTACATGGCTGGAAGAAAACCACATGTGCTGTTGAACAAATATATTCCTCATTGTAAGCAAACTTGTTCAGGGCTTTTTTTGATATTCTAATGTAAACCCAAATGCATGCCACATCCAGAAACTGATAACTGCAGTAATTGAGCCAAATTATTTCAAAGTAAAATACTCACCATCCATCAAATGTGATAATGTGTGGATCGGTGAACGAGTAGCAGTTCCCTGTTGGGAGGTCTCGAACTGTGACCTAGTTAAAATGAAATGTGTAATGAATACAGTCTACACAGCAGTTTTTCTTCATTACTGTTCCTCGCAAAACATTAGGGGCAGGATTCATGGGTTAAGTACAAACTACAGTCCGACTTCTGAAACATGATTGCAGATGGGGACAAAATAGGCTTTGCTTTCATCAACAGAGTTCAATCCTAGCCAATAAGGGAGTTCGAAGTGTTCCTGTTCACCCGATGAATGTCTTCCTTTATCTGGTAAAAGCTGAAGTTTTTTAGTAAAACTTTTTGCTGAAGAGCAGATCATTCACTGAAATTACCAGGAGAATAGAGTGCTCATTAAATTGCACTAATTTTAATGCCTGAAGTTTGGTAAAAAGGTATGCTGTAACTAAGTAGCATTAGCATGTTTTAGTAGTAGCTGCCTGTCCCCTAATTTGACCTCAGATTTCCTGTTATAGCATCTGAAAGGCTGATTTATCTATTTGATGTGGATATTGATCAGATATTGATGAGGAGGCTCCAAACCACTCTGCTTTAATTATGTGGGTGAAACAGGAAAGGATCTACTACAGATACAGAGATCTGCATCAGCCCTTGATTCCTTGGGCACCAGCTGGGTCACAGAGGAGCTGTGAGAGCCCTGGTACGTTGCAGGGAGCAGATGTGCTGCAGAAGCCAGAGGCAGGGCTCTGAAGATGTAACACCTGAATCTCAGGCAGTGCTGGACCCACATTGCCAGGTCTGCTCAAGAGGATGTGCTTTTAATGGCTGAGTGCTCTGCTGACCAGTTCCCAAAAATGCAGGACTGGGTTGTGTAGTGATTTGTGATATGAAGATCTTCCATTCATACTGGTGGGAGTGAGGCAGTGTTATGGTTTTCCATTATCCATCCTGACAGATTTATTGGCCAGGGCTGTTAATTCTTTGCTCCTTCCTTGCCCATGAGGAATCCAGAGATGAACTTCAGTTAGTTCTACCAGGATGCATGGAGCAGGGAAGAAGGATGGCTGCTATATCCCTGTGCAGTCTTTCAGTGACAAAGCAGAACTTGGCTTTTGGGAACAGGGGTGAAATTAAATAAATGAATTAGAGGGTGAAGATAGAACCTCGGCTCATGACAACATTCCTCACCTGCAGCAATACATCATCTGTATTTCAAAATGCCCCTTAACCATGACACAGAAACACTTCAGATGCCCATCTGTGTCTGGCACACCAAAATTTCAGAATGGTGGTCTTGAGGACTGAAAAAATGAACTCCTCTTTGAACAACTTTTTGACCTGGGGTCAGTTGTGTCATTTGGATTTACCGTGTGATATGGTGTCTCAGAATTTTCCCATTTTCCCTGTAGCCTTGCACTTCCTAAGTAAAAAATTAGCACAAACAAATCCATGTGGCCCTTCCTGCTCTTCTCTTTCCTGTATGATGTCAGCAGAAGATGCAATTTCTGGTTGAAGGCAGGAGTAGTTTGCTGAGGAAATCCTGTTTACAGATATCTAGACATGTCAGGATGTACTGCACACCATTTCTGTTCAATTTTCAGATAAATCAAAAATATCTGAACAAGTCAGAAGGATTAAAGATTATGTGGATTTCAATGCATGGACTTTTTCTTGCTGTGTTGCAAGAACTATGTTACATTAAGGCCTCTAATTGACTACAAAACAGCAACGGAAAAATGGGGGGAGGGAAGGGAAGGTATTGCCTATTATGTTTCCACAGATCAAGTTTTAACTGAGATAAATGGAATTTATTATTAAAATTGATTAATTCAATTTCACACTTGATACATCTTCATATTTAATGAAAGCATTTGTAATTTCAAGAAAAACTATGAGTGTGCAAGCACACTGCACTGAATTAGCTGTAATTTCTGGTTTAAGAATCTTAAAATGTTTAAAAGAAGCCAGTTCTGGAGATGAAATGTTATACATCCATGCTAGGCATTTTACCTTTGAAGACAAAAATGCTTTGGTCCATTTTAATCTCATTCTCTCATGAGAAAGTCCACAAAAATTAGGGCAGGGAATTTGTGGATTTCACAGGGGGGTTGTTTTCAGTCACTTAAGATATGCCAGCCTGGATGTGCCCCTGCTCTGAGAAATTTAGCTCAGTCAAATCTGTGCTCTGGTTAATTCTCTTGGGCTGTGGGATTACAGTTCTCAAACCTCCCACCTGAGGTCCTGAAATAACTTCACAGACAAAGGGCTGGTCCTTGCTCACCACTTTTCTTTGGCTAGGCTTTCTACAAGGAAAGTGTGGTTTGCCTTCCTGACTGCTTATTAATTTTATTTTGGACATTTTGTAGTGGTGTAAATGAAGAGATGGAGCAGCCATGTGTGTTGAAGGTGTTCTGGCAATTCATGGCACAGTCACAAATTTGACACGGCACTGCTGAGTCCCCTTCTCCTCTCTCCTTTCTGAGGCTCTGGCTTTCCTCTGCTTTTTCAGAAAATGTTCTCCAAACCCTTGGTTTCCCCCTCCCTCCTTCTCAAATAGGCTTGTTCCCTAACCCATATTCTCCCTCTCCCCTTTTCTGGTGCACAGAAGCACTCCTGGTCACCTCTGTACTCCAGCTCTTGGCATTACTGATGTGCTGACTAATAATTAAACCTAAATCTGTCAAAGCATAAGAAATTCCATGTTAATTTTCTTGGTATATAAAGTGACTGTTTTTCTTTACTCTGCTGACAGAGGGAAGGGCTAGAGCAGATTTAGGAAGAAAATTCTTATTGTGAGGGTGGTGAGGCCCTGGCAAAGGTGGCCCAGAGAAGCTTTGACTGCCCCTTCCCTGGAAGTGTCCAAGGCCAGGTTGGATGGGGCTTGAAGCAGCCTGGGATAGTGGAAGGTGTCCCTATCCATGGCAGGGGGTGGAAGTGGATGGTCTTTAAGGCCCCTTCCAACCCAAACCATTATGACAACCATCCGTAGAATTTTATTTTCTTTGTGGAAAAAAAAAAAAGGAAAGTAAAAAAGCTCTCATTTAGATTTGCCACATTTTCCGACTGAGCTGATTTCAGGACCTAACCTTCACATGGCTGGGCGTGTAATCCCTCCAGAGCAAATCCCTTGGTGCGACAGGCCGAGCGCGGATGCGGCTGACGCGGTTCCCGTCCTGCGCGAAGTCCGTCACGGCCGTCACTGTCACCGTGGCTGCTGCACAGCTGCTCCCCGAGCAGGAATCCGGCAGCAGATCCACCTGGCAGGCCGAGAGGGCGATGTCTGGGGGCCCTGGCTCCTGGCTGCCTGGAGGGAACACGAACACAAAGTCTGACAAGAGTTATCCCAAATATCGCCGTTCCCTGTGTTCTGTTCAACACAAACGCTTCTCATCCCAGGACACACATGCCTTGGAACCAGATGGGCTTTGCATGGAGACAGTTGTGACTGACTGAATCTGGCATCCCTCTGCACTCTTCACTGTGCTGCTTTTTTATTCCCAAATTTTACTAAAAACTCAGTGGTGTCTATATTTTTCCACAGATGCTGATATTTCTGGGATGACAGTGTTATCTTTATGGGCTCATGCCCAGTGAATGAAGACAAGGAGTTCTCATGACAAAGAAAGAGATTAATCTGTGTTTCTGGAAAACATTTCTCTTTCACTGTCTGAAGTATAAAGAGATATCTGCTTGGAGATATTTAATTTAAAATAAAGAAGTGTTTTGATGTGAAAAGGGAGGGTTCTTGAGTAAATTTATGAATCCACAACAGCAAGGCAAATGCAGCAGGTCTGTATTTGTATATTTTGGCTTAGTTAGCTTATGGTGTTTTGCTTCCCAGTCGGTAAAACTATGATAGTTTTATTTGTATCCTTCATAGAAGAACCATGTTGATAAATCCACTAAAAAAATGAGGAAGCTATGGAGATACTGGCTATGTCATCATCTGTGGTGGGTAGAGAAATGATGAGTGGTGACAAAATCAGCGTGACAATGGCACTGCAGATCATATCTTTCCTAAAGAGACCTCTACACACAGCCAGAATGGCAGTGTCCACTTCTCTCGAGTCCTGACCCTTTCTGCTGAGGTCTCAGGTAAAGGCCAAACCTGAATTTCCATTTCCACTGGTGTGTTTTCCCTCACACACACTGAATTACGATAGCATTCATTTCTGAATCATCTGGTCTGGACTATATACAGCTTGCATTTTCTTCTCAAGAAGCCACTCAAGCTTTCATTAATCCTTTGGTTGACAGAAAATGAAACTGTGGTTGTGCTGAAGCCAGTCAGATTCTAACTGCTGATTTCAGGACTTACAGTGTTTCTTGAGGAATACTTAGTTTTCTGTCCCAGACTGCTAATTATCATCAGGTAAGAATAAAGTTCTAGAAATGGTGGTTGTAAAATTAATCTGAGATGAAAATAAGTGATTTTCCGATATTAAAATAAGTGATTTTTGTACCACTCTTCCCATTTGTAGAATTGCTTAATAATTTATAGAGATGGCATTAAAGTATTTTAAGATGGCATTTGTAACGTAATCAAATAATCAGTGTCTTATTCCTTATGGAAAAATCTCATGAAACACAGTTTAAATTAACCCTGTACAGTACTATGGGAACTGAACTAAAATCTACAGATATTAATGACTTATTATCTCTCATATCAAATCCGTAAAGTCTCACCTCACATCTTATAGAAAAGCCTTGGCTCATTTTCAAGGTTCTTGATTCAATTAAATTGGAGGTTTCCATGAGGAATAGTTATTGCCATTACAGCCCCATGAGCTGTGCTCACAACCCAGAACAAAAGTTTAAAATCAAAGAAAATCATCTTGTCAAAATAGTAGCGATAAACTTAACAGAAGCCGAACTCCAGCGGTTCTGCCGTGCCTTGGCATTCATTATGATATTGTCTGAACTTGGAGAGATATTTCTGTGCTTGTAATTAGCTTTCTTATCACTTATTCCCTACATAATTAGCACAACAGTGTAGTTATATGGATTCAGTCAGACAAGGAGCTTGTCAGTTAATTTATTCGGTATAAACGAATCACAACTAAAATGGTTTTTATTTTTAATTTCCAGCACTGTGGCCAGCACACATTTTTCAGAAGCCTGCAGTGTTCCTTCAGATAAACTAATGGACCCTAAAGACAATAAAGGCTCAGAGCAAACATGGTTGTGCAGACACCCAGCAGCAGATCCTCAGCCTTAAGCATATATAGATTTCCCAGTAGATAACAGCCCGAGTGTCATCCGAGGAAATAGCCTCAGGATGGAGCAACCATGGGCTAGAGCTGGGTTTAGTTTAAGCTGCAGAAATGAGTTGATCGAAACTAACAGAAATTTTCCACTTCAGTGACAACTTCCTTCAAATATGAGTTAATTGGACGAGTTGTGCCTTCCTCCTGGCACCTCTTGGCACCAACACATCAAGCTCATTGACAGCTTGAAAATAGAGCTGCTTCTGCAAATCTTGTATCCTCTCTTTCTTCCAGTCAAGTGCACACTGTGGGACTGGAGGAGACCTTGCTGAGGGGTCAGTCTCAGTCTGATGTGCTGAGCTCAGCCTCCCCTCCTTGAGAGTTCCTTGCCCATGCTCTCAGTGTCAGGGAGATTCTGAAAGCCTTGATCGATGCCTAAGAAAATGTGAGTTAAACAAATGGCCTTGACTGGGACTAATTCCCATCTGATCCTCAGAGCAGTCAGAGTCTGAGTTGTTTTTGGGGTCTGTGGGGGTGCCCCAGCACACACCAGCCCTGACATCCCCAGCCCCTCAGTGTGAGGCAGCCTCTCCTCTACCTTGCTGTCCAAGGAAATCTGTTTCCCATGAGCTCAGCGGATGTTTTCCTGATGGAGCAGCACAGACTCCAAGCCAAGAGCAATATGTAGAGCAGAGCAGCACTGAGCCATGGAGAAATGCAAAGTACTCCATGTACCAGAGCCAACACAGCTGCTGGAACCATAAGGTGCTGCTCAGTTTAAGTTCATTGTGTTATGATATAATTTAAATTATTTTTCTTTCTTCTGTCTAAGCACTTGGCTGATGGTGAGGAGGGCTAGGAAAGAGAATTAAAAAGAGAAAAATATCAGGAGCTATCTGAGTTTTGCCAACATTTTTTAGAGCTGGCTTTTTGCGAGTAGAGAAACTGCAGCTGTAATCCTATCTCCAAACATTTCTCTCATTGAGTCACTTATGGAAGAGAAAGAAGTGACTTGTTAGAAAAAGGCTTGGGTGTTTTATATTTAGTGCAAATGGAAAGTAAATACCCACGTGCCACCCTTAGGCAGGAAGAGCATTCCACCTGATTGACCTAAAGATAACATTTACTGAATAAAAGGGTGAGAGTTTCTTCAGTGACATTGTCAATGTTTTCAAGTTAATAAAATAAAAAAAAAACCTAAATGTTTAGAAAGTGAATAATACATAGGAACAAGAATGACTTTTTCATTCTGTATTAAGTTAGATGAAAAACTGTAAGCCAGTAAAAGAAAGAAAAAAGGCTTCACTATGCATTTACTGAATAATAAATCTGCAAGGGAGCTTTTTATTGATAATTAATGAAATTATTCTACCTAAGAACATTCCTGCTACAAAAAAAACTTAAAGTGGAATTTTACGCTCCTGGAATTTAAAATAAGTTCTTCTACTCTCAGTTATTCCATCCATAAATCTCAACAGACTACTATTCAGGTTATTGCTAGTCAGATTTATGGCTTTGGGGTTTTTTTTCTTCCTCTGAAACCTGTCAGATATTATCAGTTGTTTTATTTTGCAGATAAAAATATGCCCTACTTTGCTGATTTTATGGCTTGTACCCTTTGGTATTATCTACATATTATATTTTCTATTGGAATTCATTGTAACTTAAATACTGGAAAAAGTAATCACATTGATTTGATATCAATATGTAAAACTCTTACCCAAGTCCTCAGTACTTAGTTGCAAAGTAATTTTACAGGAATCGTCCTGCCCAGGACAGGCAATGGGTACTGTGCTCAGGACAGTCAAAACATGCTCCTTGCCATCCTCTGCAATTTCTAGTGATTCTGGTAAAAACTGGAAATAAGACAACAACTTTTAGATAATTTTGAGCGACAAGAGAGATGACAGATTTATCAGGCAACACTGACATCTATGAAGTCTTAAGTAGTTTTAATCAATTATTAAGATATATAATTACTTGCAAAATAATAATAATCGTTATCATAATCTCCTTAAAAATAGTAAATTTTGCAATAGTGATCTTCAACTTTATGAGGTAAAATTGCTGTTAACATACTTTAACATTTTTGGCAATTAAGAAAATGTTTGCCGTTCCCATATATAATGTGTAACTGCTTCTCATCCCCAAATCTGAAGGCTGGCTTTTATTAAACCTGAGAATAATACTGTAGAATTTATTTCATTTTTAATATCCCTGGTTTAAAGGAGCTCCTATCCCAATGCAGTAGGAGAAATAGCATGGAGTAAAGTCTGGCATAATCTCATGGCCGTGGACTCTATGTTTGTAGTCTGCATCAGGTGAAAAATAAATGCAAATTTTGACCAATTCCCCTTCCCTGCTATGGCAGGAAGAAGAATTAACTCTGCACATAAAATATTACAGGTTTGGAGACCCGTGTCCCCAGGGAGAGAGCTCAGGTTGTGCCTTTTCTGCCTACCCATTGTCCTGGGAAAAGAACAGAAGCAGCACTCAGGGCTAGTTGGAAATGGGAATCTCTACTCCCTGGTAAATTCTGACATTTAAAAAAATTTCTCAGAAACTGTTCTTCAGATACCACACAGAATGGGCTGCCAGATTTTTGAAACCCCTTTCATGGAGGCATGACACTCAGGTACTCAGAAGATCCCAAAATCTCCTGGAGTGCCAGGTTGGCAACCTAATCCTTGAGTGGGACTGGACCTGGTCCTTGCACTCCGTGTGAATTTATCTCCAATTTTCTAATGCCTGACTGTAACATGGATAAAATTCATACTTTGTCTTCACTTTGTTCTGGTTTAGTTACAGAATTGTGGAATTGTGCATCCTGGAAGGTTTGTAGGCGTGTCTTCCCATCACACAAAAGCCCCAGAGCTGTTCAGGGCACATTTACTGGGACACGTAGCTTGGCTTGTGCTTTGTGGCACATCAGTGTCCACACATGCACACCATGCCAGTGGTGCTTCAGGGTGTTTTACAGACAAACTGAAAGCCATTTTCTCCAAGTGAACATCGAAGCAGCGCTGCTTGTGATGATCAGGACTTATGTTTCTTCATACAATTTTCAAATATTCCCTAGTCAGTGACTCAGGGCCACGGGTGTTACCTTAATCCCAGCATAGAAACCTTTGCTGTCCTCAGGCAGTGACTGCTGCTCAGGAGAGCCCCTCTTAAAAGCTGTGACAGTGCAAAAGACCTGTAATAAATAAATAAACAGCATGTGCTATAGCATTCCTTGAATAACATCCATATAATTATGCATCTTGATGTTGCTCAGAGCTTTTAAGCTTTCATTCTACTGCTGAAATATATTTTGGGGATTTAGGCTTTGAGAATATTTATATGTAAATTTTGAGATTTGGAAGAATTTTTGATGCACTTAATAAGCAAAGGAATATGGCTTTTGTCTCAACAATTAATAACACTTTGTGCTTATGATGTGTTTTCTTCTGCAGCTTTTAAACACCTTTGTTTTTTTATTTTAATTCATTTCACTAAGGAAAAATTACATTGTTCATAGATATTTCTTTCAGAATTCAGGCATTTGTTCTTGGGATCCCAGACTCCAGTCTGTCCACTGGATCAAGTATCTTCTCCCTGAACCATGTTTGTAAGCATTTTATTTTAAGATTTAAATTTGACAGTCATCCAGTCTCAGAAACTGTGTCAGCAATAAGAGAAGCTCCTTTTTTTTCCTGATTGTATTACAAAAGATGATGCAGATGTGCCTACAGGGTTTATATTGTAATAAAAAAAAAATCACCCAAACAAAAAACTCCCCCAAACAAAATGTACCAGGACACTTACATTTTATTCCTAGCACAGCCACACAACTTTTATCTCTGCTGAGCCTGCACACCATCTGCCAACTTAATGTTTCATTGGTTTCAGAAAAAACAAATTGCAAAAATAATTTCTAGGATCATAAGATTAAAATACAGAAATTTTCCTTAAAGCAAATGACAATAGACTCTGAAACTGTAGTTCCAAATATTTTTTTTTTAGTCTTCTTGGAAATGGAGTAACAGATTGTGACATATTAAATCAAATTCCAGATACTCAGATGACACATTTATAGCTGCTGCCTTTTTTAAGCCTCAAGTAACCCATGAGGAAGAACTGGACCAATCTGATTTACTTTCCATTATAACAAACACCTTTGGATAGATTTTCCAGCACCACTCACTGGCCATGCTGATGCTTGTAGCTCTCACCTGCTGGCTCAGGCATGATCCTCATGAGCCCTACCTGCAGAGCAGGTTCTACACCAGCATATTCCCAGATTCATGTGGTCATATGGGCATGGGCTGCATAACAGCCTACAATATTTCTTTTAGCATCCTAAAAATCCCTCCTTGTTACCATCAAGCCATAAGTTTCCTCCAAACTGAAGAATCTTCTTTGCTACCTCGATGGTGCACAGCAGAAATTCCCCACCAGCAATACAGGGTCGTTTGTAGGGCTGTGGGGAAAAACAAGTGTTTTCTGTGCTCTTCAAGTGGATTGTTTCCAGTTCAGCTCAGTCCCAGGCTTATGTGCCTTTTGGGATGTTTTTACCTTCACAATTTTTCTCACTCTCTTGCAGACAGCTCCAGACAGTTTGGCCCAGTGAAAATGGTGTCATTTGTTACATTAACAGGATGGAAGCCTTGAGGTCATACTGGGTGTACTGGGGGGAAAATAGACACAGATCTCACCTCACAGAGATACTTTACAGTTAAAATTCCTCAGATATTTCATAGTTATCCAGTTTGCCTCTGAAAGAGAGCAAGTTGTTGTCTCCTCAAGGTAATAAGCCCCTGCTATCATTAGATATTTATTATCTCCAATCCTTCCCTAAAGGCTCGTGTTCGGCTTACAGACTTTTCAAAACAGTTCTTGTGCTGGGAAGGCAGAGAGAGAGTGTTGACCACGTTCCTGCAGCTTCTCCTGCTGCTGCCACAGGGAGAGTCTGAAAAATCAGGATCTGACAAGGTGGTGACAACAGAGAAAGAGTTCAGATAATGCATATTCCCCCTACCAAAAAACAAACAGCACTGACCCCCTTGCAGAGCTCATTGAGCAGATCACATGCACCTGCATTGCAGATGATGTATTTGCACTCACTGGGCTGATTGCACTTCTGGCTTCAGTGCTTTTAACCAAAAATGTTCACCTGAGATTCCCTCTGAGCACAGCACGAGGAGTGTTTGTGCCGGGGAGGGAGGGAGCTGCAGCAGGGACAAGCACAGGGATGCTCAGCACTGACACAGGCATTGCCTGGTGATCTTCCCCACAGTGATATTCTGGCAAATATCAGGACCCAGCCTCGTTGTATTTCCTCTCATATATATTTTAGAGGTATATTTTATTGATAAAGCACCAAACACTCAAATAAAAATTTACTCCCTAATGAGGCACTGAGATATCTCTAGACTATCAGTCCACCCCAGCTCAATCTTCAGTGCTTTTGGAAGTCAGCACAAACTTTAAAAATGTATGGACAGCCATCACAATTTACAATTTATTTCTGTCTTTTATATCATTCCTTCCCTCCTATTGCCTCTTCCTTGTTGGGTGCACATCTCACAATCAGCAGATATGTTCATCAGCTACTGAGCTACAGGTTGACAGTTTGTCACATAATTATGATAGTCATTCCAAGGAAGAGGATTTTTTTGCCTTCAGCTAAATACTAACTCTTTTTTCTGCACTTCAGTAATCAACTTTTTCTTTCTTTTTTTCTCTTCCCCCCTACACCCATCTCAGGGCGCAGCCTTTTTAAAGCAAAGAGATAAAAGCACCACTGACAGCAGTTTGCTGATGGCTGTGACAAGTTAGGAAGTATTTTTCCACAAACTCATTGGATCTGTTTAAAAAGAAAAAAAAAGTCAAATTCTACTTTTTCGTAATCTCTTTTAAAGGGACAGGTGCCCTTGGACAGGATGACTGGATTATTTCTTAACATGGGGTGCCTCCTTTTCCCTGTGTCCTGGCAAAACTTCCCATAGAGCAGAAAACTTCTAGGCACAAAACTCTTATCAAAAAGGCTCTTTTAGCTAAGAAATGTCTCCCTTTGTGTATGTTGGAGCAGATTTCCCCCTTCCATGGACTCAAACTGAGTTGCACCCATTTTGACATGAACTCCATGAGCATCTTCTTCAGCTAAAAGCAGAAGTCAGTCATTAATTTGGTGAGGGTCAGTTAATTCTGTGAAACAATTTAGGAGAATATTTTAATCCTAGGACCTGTCACCATCTCCAGAAAATTTTTCCCTAATAACTTGCATAGCAAAATGTGGTTATTTTCTCCTATGGCTTTCAGAATCCAATTTTCCTCCAAATCTGTTGTTTTTACTTATTTTAACGATAATAATGACTTCAATTTCACCTTTTCCCCTAACTAATTGTGAATGAATTGAAGAGGGTCCAGACTGGGGCATGGATGGGGATGTTTGCCAGTAGATCCAGCTTTGCCCTGTCACCTCTCCATCAGCCTCTCCCCCTGTGCTCATACAAGGGGTTCAGTTCACAAAGGCAGCTGTGGGAAGCTCCCTTCTCAACATAGGAACCATTTAGGTTTACTTGCTGCTGGGAAATCCTTCAGCCTAGTCTGAGCCTGATTATGAACTCTGGGGTTGGATCCACCCTTCTGTAAGTGTACCACCCATGTCAGGGAGCAGGCTGGGGCTGCAGAGTCACAGCTAACACTCCTGGATGGAAGATGGAGGGCTGGGCAGGGAAAGGTGTCTCCTGATGGCTGTCAGGGCACTGGAGCTGCCATTGCCTTCTCCATTAAACACCAATGGAGTTTAGTTAGAAACCGGGGTTAGAAAAACCTGCAGTCACCACTCTGCTGGGAGCTGGGAGGGTGTGTGGGAGGGAGATGTGGTTTACAGCCTTGATGAAAAGAGCAAAGGATGAGCAGAACTGAGGGATGACATTTCTAAGGAAGATGGAAGAAAAGAAAAATAGTTCTCATTAGCTCAAGAAAATGATCTGTCTGTAGGTGTTTGCAGAAAGGGGTAGGAACAAAGTCTCTGGGAAGGCTTTCCAGAAGGGTTAGCAGGAAGGGGAAAGTAGGCAGAATCTGTCTTTGATTTAATTAATGAACTAGACCTTCCAGCTTTAGAACACAAATCACTCCCTGCAAGGGGCTGTTGGCTGTGGAAAGGAGGGAGCAGGTGCGGCTGTGTGACCTGGCACTGCAGTTAGTCCGGCTCTGCTCACTTTGCTACTGGCTGTACAGGAAGGAGGCAGCTCTTCCCAGTTGTCAAATGGCCAGGCAGTGCGTGGAAGCTGACTCTAGGTCATTATTCTGCTAAGGAAGGAAATTTTCCCAGGGTAGTAGTAAGGTATTTTATCATCTGCAGAGTTTTGCTCATCAGCTCTCTGACCCTTTCTGCTTTAAAGTCTCTGTTCAAGTTCACCTAGAGTTCTGTTTCTGCGGGCATGCTTCTCATTTTCTACCTGAAGGTTGAGGAAGAAATTGTAAACTCAGCTGTGACCTACAAACTGGCAGGTCTTCCTATTCCTGTTGATGATTTTGACAAATCCAGTGGTTGGGAAGGGATTAGTACTTAAGTAGGGGAAATGCCACTTGGTCAGTTTGGAGTTCAAATGCTGGTGCAGACCTCTGAGCTGGGCAGTGACAGAGTCTGAGTCAGTGAGAGCAGAGCCAAGGGCATGAAGTGACCCCAAAGGGGAGAGGCTGAGAGACAGTGCTGGCTGGGCATCTGGGAGATGAGACCTTAATATTTCTGGGAGAGGAGAAGGGGCAAATCCTCAAGCTGGCCTTCTGGGTGCTTGAATATTTCCATAGGTATAGATTTGATATGATTTAACATTTATGACCCAATATGCCCAGGATTTTCCATGTAAGTGTAAGAAATGTAGTGGTTCCATCATCTGGTATGAGCTGCCTCTCTCCCCTGAGCTGAACTGGGACATCTCTTAGAAGTGCTGGCAATGAGACAAAATTCCTATTTCCTTGAGAGATGAAGTGTAAGTGCTCTGCAAGATTCGGCTTTCTTCAGCACCAAGAATAACAGGACTGTAATATCTCTTGCCTCATCACTGGGGGTGTTTAAAGCCAACTTGGATGGGGTTTGGAGCATCCTGGTCTAGCAGAAGGTGTTCCTGCCCATGGAGGGAGGTTGGAACTGGATGATCTTTGGGGTCTCTTCCAATCCAAACCACTCCATGAAATTTCACACTTTTTCCCTTGTGAGAGAAAAATAGCTATTTTATATATTGAGAAACAATTTGCTATCTTTATGGCTGGGGCATAATCTCCTTCTGTTGCAGAGTGCCACGCAAAGCGGCCTCTTCTATCACAGAGCTCAGAAAGGCTGGTTTTGCTTAAACATTCTTATTTTACAACAAGCACCATGGTTTATGTAGGGTGACAATTGCTCCTCGCCGTGTGAACTTTTGGATTGCTGTGCTGAGCAAAATCTGCACAGTTTTCTTTTAAACACCTTTCTTTCTTAGCATAACTCATTACTCACAGTGTGCTGCTATAATTTATAGATGGCTGTGCCTCGAGGAATGAAATGACCTCTGTCACTATCACATAAATAAGGCTTAGGAATGCCAGGATTTTCATATCAGATGGAGTAGGCTTCTTTCAGAGCTTATAGAGAAGTAGTGGCATGTTATAGATTTATTTAAGACTGCAATAGTTTCATGAACATTATGCTGCCAGCATTACTGTCTGAAATAACAAAATTGGAACCCAAAGATGGGAGGAAGATAGGACACATGATGGCTATTAAAAAATAACTGGCTATTTTGTCAATACAAGTTCAGGAATGTTGGCTGGTAAATCTCAACTCTTCTCTAAGGTTTGACTGCATATTAAAATATATCAATAGCTATTCCATTATGTGACTGACCTATTACCTGGAGACGTTTTTACTGACAAAGAATAGCATTGACACCAACCATTCAAAAAGTGATGTAAAAAAAAATTGTCTTGCTTGGCTGTAGTTTCTTTGTCAAGAAAGGAATGGAGAAGATGCTGATTTCAGGCCATTAATGTGTGGAACCAAATGCAGGTTATTGCGCAGGTAGAGATAATGAGTTTAAAAGGTTCAAAAAAGGCAAGTAGTTTTCAAAATGCTTCAGAATCTCTGTCCTGGGGGACAAATTCTGCCTTGAATGCCCCTCGTGCACCCTGGGAGTGCACAGCCTTGGGGATGCTACCACTGGGCTCTGCATGGAGAAGGAGAAAGGTACTGGAAAGTGCTCCTGATTTATTGTCTCCTCTCTCATACAGTTTTATCCATGGGAAGCTGGCCTCCCTTTGATGCTGCCTGACAGAATATTCTTCCACCTGCACCTTTCCTGGGCAGGTGAGAGTTACCCATTGCCTCCATGTGGCAAAGTTTGGCCAGGGTTTTGGCCAGGGCTTGATTCCCCTTTTAGTGGCCTCACCTCTCCTCTGGGGTAGCCCTACAAATGCTAAATTTCTTCAGATTTACGCCTCTGGAGATGAGAGTTTTCTCCTTTTTAACTCCTCTTAGGCACTCAGACTGGGATGGCAAACACAGTGAAATGCTATTTTAAAATCTGTATTTTGTAAAACTAAATTCTCAGTTGCAGCTGAAGCTTCATCACTTGGTTTTCACCCGTGATGATTTATGGATAATTATAATTAGTCAAATAGCCCATAAAGACCTTTAAAGAAGCCTAACAAGGAAGAGAATGCTTTAGTATCACTAAACCCACTAAACTAAACACGTAGTTTCAGCAGAGAACAAAGAAGGGCTTACTGGAAACTTAATACAATAAAAATAGTCTTATAAAGATTTGGCAATGCTACTTGTTAACAGAACCATATTTTCTCTGAATCCCTCAAGATTGTTAAAACAAGATTTGAAGTGACTGCATGTGAAATTATTTTGATGAGGATATATCTTCATAGCACAAACTTGTCTTAAACTGGCAGAATTATCTGCCTCATGTTATATATAACATTTAAGGGTATCATCAGTCAGATTCTGAACTGGGCTAAAGAAATTGTTATCTCAGTCAGCATTTCTCATGCCACACATGGAATACTGTGTTCAGTTTGGGTCACCAGTACACAAAAATATGTGGGCAGGGTGGAGAGGGTCCACAAAGATGAGCCAAGGCCTGGGAAGCTGCCATGTGATGAAAGGTTGAGAGAACTGGGTCATTCAGCCTGGATAAAAGAAGGCTTAGGGGAAACCTCATCACCATGTTCCAGTTTTTAAAGAGTAGATACAAAGAAGATGGAGGGTCCCTTTTTACAAGTAGTAACATAGAAAGGATGAGGTAAAATTCAGATTCAACACAAAAATAATTTTTTCATGGTGAGAATAGTTATCCATTGGAATAATCTCAGCAGTGAGTGAATTTCCCAACACTGGACACTTCAGGTCCAGCAGGAAAGGGCTGTCTCATCTAGACTATGCTTTTGCCAATAAAATTTAGACCAGAGGAACCTTGAACTCTCTCTTTGGGCTGATATTCTATGATTCCATGATCTCAAAGCAGAGCTGCAAAATGCCAAGACTATTTCTAACCTACTTTTAACACAAGGCCGTTATCCCTATTTATTCTTTGTTTGCTGTAGCATCACTAATGTTCTTCTGCCTATAAAAGTTATGAACCTAAATTAAATTTAAAAGTCTTGTTTCTGTACCACAAAAGGCCATGAATTCATACACAAGTCAATTTTTTTTCACATCTGTATTGGTTTCTGTTTTGCTGTTGTTTTTGAGAGCAGATCATTGTTGCTGTGTATACCATCAAATATACTTCTTAAAGATTGTTTTGTAATGAACTCTATCTTTCAGTATGCTATTGAACCAGGAATTTGGAATCAGAGAGGCAGAACAATGTGAAGAAAATCATAAAATGAATCTCCCTCTATTTTAAAATGTATCATTTTTTTTTCCTGTGAAAAGATGTTATTGTGTCTCTGGTCCATGGATATAAAAATTACTGAGTGCATGCAGCTGAGCCTGTCTCTGCTGCAAAATCTCACTGCTGCAAGATACAAAAAGCACTAAGCAAAAATTGGCTCAGGCACATGTACCCACCACTTATACAAACCTTATAGCATTCAAGGTGTAATGTAACTGCAAATATTCAATTTGCTTTAGAATGTGGTAAAATACCTTCCAAGAACTCACTGAAGTTCAAAGAAATGTTACAGGTCCTGAACCAGGTTAACATTATTAAATAATCTTGTGAAACAGTTTCAGGTCTTTTTCGGGCAGTAGCTCTAAGCACAAGGAGAGGAGCAGCACTGATAAAAACCAGCGAAGATTCAGGAAGAAGGTTTGATCCCCTCTGTGAGTGTGACCCGTGCTGCTGGAGGCAGGGTGGTGTTACCGTGTCTCCCAGGCGGAGATTCGCGCCGTCCATCGCCAGGTGGGAAAAGGGCTGCGGGGTTGTCTCCTGGTGGATCTGCTCCCTCTGCCCAGGGCTGGAGAGGCGAGACCAGAGCACCCTGTACTGCACGGGGGGCTCGGGGGAACGGGGGCTGTAGCTGCACTTCAGGTGGACTCGGCCTTGCACGAGCTCAGGAGTGACCACTGGTTGCAAAGCCAGGCTTGTGAGCTTGTCTGGAAGAGGGAAACAAAAGAAGGATGGAGCACAAATTGTTATTTTGATGTTAAGGTTGTTCCCCTAACAAGAAGATGTCAATGTAATTAAACATGGGAGATGCACTACATTTTGTGTTCCTGTGACTTAATTAGTAACCATGCAAGCAAGAAGGTGTGTTTCATAAGAAATGCAAAAATTGCTAATTGTGTACTGACTACCTATTGCTGTTATATCATCTGACCTGCTGGTTTTGAATGTGATTTTTTTTTTTTATTTTGCAGCGAGAGAAACATTACTGAAATGAGGCACTCAGATTAATACAAATTAATTACTCTTGCAAAGGTCATCAGGTTTGCATTTCCCTGGAGCACAGCCTTTTGATCCAACTTTTGCAATAAGCATAGAAGACATATGAGGAATCACTATGTTGCAGAGGTAAACTGACTCAGAAAGCAGCCAGCCCCTACTGCCTTACTGTGAAGATCCTTTCCAGGCTGTTTTAGGATGCATCTAGGCTAGGTCTGCTCAATATAGTCTCTCTCTGCCCAGAATAATGCCATTGCTCTAAAAATACAGATTGCTTTCTGTAGGCTTCAACAAGTAATGAAGTCTGAAACCTTTCTTCCTGTTAAACTCACCTAGAAAGTAGAAACAAAGAGAGGTTTAATAGTGTAAGGGGATGTTTTTCATCTCTAGAGACCCAGACTCAAACAAAACATGAAGCTGGTTCAGATGCTTTGAAAGGATAAATTAAGTAACTTTTTTGGAGGAGTGTTGAAAATATAATATGTGGGAACCCAAGAGAATAAAATATGAAGCTGTTCCTGCAGAACAGAGAACCTATGTGTTAACATCTGTCCAGGGCAAACAGCAAGAGGTAAGAAAAAGAAACAAGTTACTTAAAAGATGAATAAAGACCAGTTGTTAATACCCTTTTCTATTTTGTTTCTTGGAGAAGCTGCCTCAAACTGTGGCTCACATCATGACTGTGTGCAGGAAATTTTCCCAGAAGGACAGCGTGAGGTGATCAGCTCATGGAAGGATGTGAGTGGAATTGCAAACATGAACACTGCTTTTCCCAGCTGTGTCCTTTCTGCCAAGTCATGGAGTTTTAAATTCATTTTGTTTTGCAGCTCAGAAGAACTGACTGGTGTCCTGCTCCTGAACCTCCAGCATAAGGGGCTGGGGAATTGACCCTGACACAAAGCCATGCCAGCTGGACCCAGCTGAGCCTCCTGTGGTGCAGTATTTACAGCTGAACGTAAGCCAGAGAGGTAAAAACCCCCAGTAAAACAACTCCAGCTTTGGGTACTTTCCATCCAATCCATGCAAAAAACTTCCTAAAAGCAAGAAATTAAAGACTCTGAAGGAATGGACCTCACTGAAAATGAGATCAGGATAGATGGGAAGGGATAAGCTTTCTTTTATTAGAAATGCAGGCAGCTTTACATCACTGAACAGGTATGAATCATCAAATAGAACAAAGTTATTCACCCAAAATGTATTGGCAAAAAAAATTCTTTGAACAAGAGTAGTGGAAATCTTATAGTTTATAAAAAAGCCAAGCTTAAACTGAAAAATTGCTCTATTCAGTCAAAAAGTAATTTCTGACTAAGAATCGGTTTCATTTATTTTAATTGATTTTTTTTATTTCAAGTAGTGAATTAATCTCATGTTCTTTGAGCCTTTATTCCTTCCTCTTCTTCAAGTAGGAATATTAAAATATTGATAAAGATAAGAAAATAGTTATCTTTCTCTTTAAAATTTATTTAAGCTTGGATTTTGCCCAATTGAAAAGCTTGAAACCCTGGTTTCTCAGTGTCGTGTTCCTGTCCAAAATCACTAAAAGGAAAGTGTAGAGGTAACTTTTTCATTTTGAGAAAGAAGCATGTTTTCTGATGAAATCTATATGCACCTGGCCATGCTCCAAAGTTCAGGAGGTTTAACTGAATGAGCAATTGCTTTTTGCTTTCCTTTTGTTTCCTAGCTACCGAACAGGGGTTACATCTCTTGTAGTAGGCTGAAAATTATTTCTGACGAGAACAATTATATAAATGTCATGAAAAAGATGTTATCAATTTAGTTTGGAGGGTTTTTTTTCCTTGCAGAGTTTCAGAATTACCTTTTTCGAGGGGGGATACTGGATTATTAAAGATAAGAAGAGGCCTTAGAGACAGTATCCTGGATACAGCTGAGATGCCTCTGCTCACTTGCTTTGCAACTTCAAGCCAAAGTGGAGCCAAAGACAGTGGGAAAGGTTACATGTGAGCTGTAACCCAGCAAAGAACGCTTCAGTAATACACACCAGATTACATTTTGCACTGGTAATAGGAGCTATTCTTCAGGAACACCTTGGACTGCCACTGATTTATTTTCTACACGCTCTGCGCCTTAGCGGGAGTGACGCTTGACTCGCAAGGTCACTGAGATGTACATTGCAACACCAGGGCCTTTGAACACCCAGCCTGAGAGGCATAAGTAATCTTATTGATAAATACTTTACTGGTCCTCACCTTCTGCACAGTAGCCCATGCATCCTGGAGTGGGCTGCAGGAGATAGACAAAGAAAGCGCCGCAGTTCCTGACAGCCACAGGGATCCGGAACAGGCAGCAGTCCCTGGTGCCCCCAAAGACCTGCCAGGTGGCACAGCCCGTGAGCCTCTTGCTCTCCCCAGGAGCTGGCAGGGATTCAGACTTCAGTGACAGCCACACTGGAGCTTGTGTCCCACATTTGTTCATCTGAGGGTGCACACAAAAGGAGCTGTTTATAACAAGTGTGGTAAGACCCCACGGAGATCACTAAAAGCCAAGAGCCTGAGTGTGGTGAACCTGGAGGGTCAGTGAAAAAGCTGTGTAGGTGGGGATGAAAATGTCTTGCTCTGTTTAGATCACCTGCCTCCAAAACAGCTGCCCTGCTCCTGACAGCTCCTGCCCTTCCAGCACACACCAGTCATATTTGTGGGGCCTGTACCTCTCCCTCATTATTGAAGAGAGACACATATGAAGAATGGACAAAACATATGTGCAGGATATGCATGACTTAACTTTTAATTTTTTTTTTTTAAGATTTGATTTTTGCTTTCAGGATTTTATCTGTTAACAAATTCCCTGAATACCCTGAACACAGGAAATATCAAAGCAGAAGGCATTGGTCCTAAATGGTTTAAATGACAGCATGTTGAGTCATGTCCAGGGGAGACTGATTTCCATTTCCCAACTTAGGGATGTGTGTTCAGGAATCTCAGATCTGAGCTGCCCTCTGTACCTGTCAGGCTCTCTCCTCTGACTAAAGGGCCATGATTCTCTAAAGCTGTCTTTAATTTAAGCACCTTGGTGAGGAGATTAGGTGTAATCAGGGCCTTATTAAATATACAAAGCCAATTACAATGGCGACTCATTTTTCTGCACCATTACCTAGCATTTATCGATATGAAAAGCACAGAGATATTTGAGCTAAAGTTTGGAAATTATTACCAAATACTGACAATAATTTGCTCTCAGATATCAGTCATATTCAGCAGAGCGTGACTGCTGCTGTCTCTTTGCATTTCTTCAGCCAGTGACATTGAACCATCTCTACTAGTCCAGCTTGGGGAATGTGATTCCTCCCAGTGTGAGTGTCTGGCTATAAATCACATTGGGAAAAAAAAACCAAACAACCCAACAACCCAAACCCCACCACTTTCTCCCATTGGCTAAGGTTTGCTGCTTCCCTTTCAAGATCAAAAGTTATTTGTGACAGCAGGGGAAGCGGTGAAAGTCAAAGGATGAATTTATTCAGTCACACACCAGTGCCCTGCTGCAGTTTGAGTTGTACCTGGGAGCTGTTCAAGCCAGAAAGCAGGGGTAGGGGAGAAGGGGTGCACACCCAGGAAAGCAAGGGTAGTTGAAAAAAATCAACAATGTGACACAGTCTGATTTCCATTTGAAGCTAGTTATTGTCAGGCTTCTGAAAACAAGGATTCCAGAGAGACACCACTGAAATTGTCCAAGGTTGTTGGTTTTTTAACCCTGAAAAGTGGCAGCACGTGAGCAGAGAGGCTGGCCCTGCCTTCCCTGTTTGATGTCCTGGTGGTTTGCAGGTGCCACTGGAGCTCACACAGTGCAGCAGCTCCCTGGGGAGGAGCAGCATTGTGCGAGCAAAGGAGAGGAGGCCAACATAAAAATTCTTCTAGGTGGAATTATAGGCCAATCCCTTCCCTTCCTTTCTTTAAAAGCTATGCTGTGTGCAACTTATAAGATAGATGTCTTTCTCTTTGTTTATTTACAGCTTTAAGGGACAGAGGTGTTTTCTGTGCTGGTAAAAAATACAGATGATGGGAATTTGTTGCGTCCTAGTGAACTTCTGACCTACAGTGTGAGATGTGGTGTGAAGAGGGATGTTTCCAAAGCATGTTTATGAGCATACACTTGTAATGACCTGGGAGAGTGGAAAAAACAACATCCAGAGAAGCAGCATGGGAGAAGAGAGAAAGATGGAAACTGGAACTCAGTGGTCTCTGCTTCATACTCATCTGGATGTGATACCTGCAACCTGAATTTCCTCTTACATGAGGGAACTGCAAACTTCAGTGCCTCTGCATGTGTGAGTAAAGATTGCTGGACTGGAACATTCTTTTTGAAATTACCCTTAAATGCAGGTATTAGTTGAGTTCACCTTGGAGGTGTTTGGAACCACACAAGCTGGGAAGAATTAGTTATGGGGAACAGAGCAGCAGGGATGAGTGAGCACTGGATTTCAGTGGATGTATGCAAACCCAGAGAGTCTTGTAGGAAACGGTTTGGTGAGGAGGCAAAACACAGCCTACCCATCCCAACTGAAAAAATACTCTTACAATTATCTGCAAAAGAACTTTTGTTGCTTAAAATGAGCTATAGCATCCATGTGATGCTGCCTTTAGCAATGTAACTGGTGCCAACAGGTCTGTACTGCTCCACTGGGAGTGCAGCTGCTGCCCAGGCACACACAGTGCCTCAGTTTCTCTGGCTGCTTGACCTTGGGCAAATAACAAATCACTGACTCTGTGTATCTCACTTTCTTATCTCTCAGAGGTGGAAGTGGCTGAGGTGGTAATAGCACTTCAGTGCCTTGCAGCAGTGCTGGGAAGATAATTCATTAATGAGACACCCATCTCTCTGCTGTGCTGGGGGCCGTGAAGATAAATAGATGTGAGTGCATTCTGGCTGTGAAAAAAGACAGAAAGTGATCCATGCATAAAAGTGGGCCTGGATCTCTTGTTTACACATGGAGGAAAAGCTGAATTGCTGGAATAAGAGGATGGTGACTTCCCCCTCTGTTTTTATCCTCGCCAGAAGTCCATGAGCCATTTCAGTGCTGGAGAAAGCGTGGATTAGCATCACTGACGTCAGCCTGCAGCTTTCTGATAAACCCCCACTGGGATCTCCTGCATTTGCCCTGGCCAATCTTGCACTGAACCCACTTGAGCGAGACAGTTTGTTATGTAACGTGCACAAATTACAAACAATGACCAGCCCTTACACGGGTAAAACAAATCAGACTGTGAGACAGCAAGTCATTGTAACAAACTGTAATACAGAATTACAGGCTGGCCAAGGAAGGATTTTAGTATAAAGCAAGTATTTCTGTTTTCCTGGCAGCTCTATGACACACATGAGTTTATTTTCTGTTACGAGCTGCATGTGATCCTTCTGAGTCAGGCAAGTTGCCACACACTAGCCAAAAGGATTTACTGCATGAGACCTCTGTGAATTAGAAGACAGACCTGGAAAGGCAAGGGCAAATGTGGTCATGTGTTCAATCAGCAGTAGAGATAAGAACAGAAAAAAACCCCAACAAACAAACAAACAAATAAAAAAGCAAAGAAATTTAGAAGAACAATCTAGGAGAAGAGGCTTCAAAAAGCTAAAATTTTCAAGTCCGCACTGTGGCATAATTTGCGTTGACTTTAGTAGCTGTCATCTGGGAGAGTAACCAGAAAATTGAATACAGAGGTAGCAAATGACAGAGCATTTACCTGCAATGCCTACAGTCACTGCTGCTCTGAGGATACTGGAGAGACGTGGGAGTCTCAAACCCCCACTGAGCATTTCCAGAAGGAAGGAGGAATGGCACAGCAAACTCCACAAGTTTGGGCATCCAGTGGCACAGCTTGCACAAAGAACTTCTCCAACACAAAAGGGACACTTTAGGCTGCTGACAGCGTTTTTTAGTATCTTTCCATACTTTATCCAATCGTAATTAAGTGGTGTTTTTAATCTTCAAAGCATTTTATAAACCTTACCCAATTAATCTTTGCAACACCTCTATGTGCCAGGTAAGCATTCATTACGTATTTCTGATTCCTAATTAGGTGCCAGACAATAATTTAAATAATCCAATTTAGAAAACCTAAACAATTAAAAAAATGTTTTCCCCCTTTGCCAAAACAAGGGAACAAGCCATTATTGTTTAATCCAATGATGTCTCTTTCCATTTGCTTGGGGTTTGGGGTATCAACCAGTTTGATTGATTGAACACTGTGGTTCTTCATAACTGCACAAAGAAATCAAGCTCGATTGTTTTGTCACTTGGGTATTGCTGAAATTATGCTGTTAAAAATAAGTAGCACCATATGTGAGGAAGGCATTGTTTTAGTTGGATGGAGATGGAAGGCTTTTTGGTGTGCTGCTGGTTGGCAGTTAAAGCATTGTGATTTTGCATCTGTTATCCACTCAAAACTTTACTTCAGCTTTTTAAAAATTATTATTTCTTTGTAGTCAGTTAAAGTAAATAAGTTTGGTGTTTTTTTTTTTAAATTCCAGTCTGGGGCCAAACTCCACAGAAATCAGTTTATGTCAGGAATATCTGTAGCAGCAATTAAACTGGTGCCTGTCTTGTTTTTCTTTTAAGCACATGCCTCTGAACAATAAAGGCTGTAATTGTAATTTCTACAGACGGGTTTTTGTGTGTCTGAAAAACAAGCAAGAAAAACAAAGGCTCCTCATACCCACTATTATGATTTGGAATATTCACATATATGTTCAAGAAAGAATTACAGATGAAATAATACCTTGAAAGTGTCATTTGCTTTTAAATTCATAGAACAATTGCAAATCAAAGTAGGGCTGGATTCAGAGCAAAATAATAATTGAAACAAAATAATAAACTAATGGCATTCAGCTGAGGTACTGTGTTTTGATTGTGAGTATCAAATGTTCTAGAAGAGGTTAAAGAGGAGGGAATGAAACTAAGTATGGAAAAATAAATCTTCTCTAAGGACTGACACATTAAGCATCATGAGCAGGTTAGATTTGACATGCTTTAACATGACCTTGTTTTATACACCAAAGATTACCCTTTAAACCTATGTTTGATCCTAGTTCATATGTAAAAAAGTAAACCTATATTGCGAAAAATGAAACTATTGAGAAAATACCAACCCTTACAGCATAACATGTCCTTCATTTACACATGCACATTTACAGTTGCACATGAATTTAGAGATTTGGAGAGGGTTTGGCACATTTAGAGGATGAAATTTCTGAAAAAAGGTATTGGAGTTATCTTGATACCCCATCACAGGCAGGAATTACTGGGCATTTCCCAAACAGAGTCTCATAAGGAGCCTATAGAAAAGCTTGCTACAGAATTGTGTGTGCCAAAAAATTGCAGTTATGGGGCTGGCTCATGAGAGTGAAATGAATTGAAGTCACAGAATCACAGAATCTGTGGAGTTGGAAGGGACCCACAAGGATCAAGTCCAAATCCTAGCCCTGCACAGGACAACGCCAAGAGTCACACCAAGTGCCTGAGAGCGCTGTTCAAACACTTCTTGAGCTCTATGATCACTTCCTTGGAGTCCTTGGAGCTGTGCCTACTTCCCTAGGGAGCCTGTTCAGTGCCCAACCACCTCTGGGGGAAGAATCTTTTTCTAATATCAAACCTAACCCTCCCCTGACACAACTTCAGGCCATTCCCTCAGGTCCTGTCACTGTCACCACAAAGAAGAGATCAGTGTCTGCCCTTCCTCTTGCCCTCACAAGAGAATTGAACAACCCATGTCTGAACCCAGAAGTCTCTGAACCACGGGTTGCTGGAGATTGTTAATGTGCAGAAATGAAATTATCCCCCTTTCCTGCCATCCCCTCCAGAAAAAGACATTCAGCTGCTGGTGAGGACAAGCAGCTGGGGCCCATGGAACTTCTCCACAGGAAGAAGAGAATTTTCAGCCCATTTCTGGCTTTGCTGTGAGTGTGGTGTGGCATTTAAATTTACATTACAGGCAGCAGTGTGCACTGCTCTGCTGTAATCCACAGATTGATCTTTTATCTGACTGTGGAGCTGATCTTCAATAACATTAGCCTGTGATGTTCCCTCACATTTCTTTTTAGTGTTTATGCCTCCCATGGGGCTTGCCCATATGTACATATATCCAGATGTAGGCATATACCCTGTTTTATTTTAATTCAGAAGCTGGAATTTCTGTAACTGATGTATGTCTTCCCATATTGGTGTTAAGTACTTCTCTGTATTTTTAATAGATTTTCTGTTGAGCTTTAATTTTTCCATCTTTTGTTCTTCCTCTGAAAGTCATTTGACTATGGTCTGGTCATGTCTGTGCATTGTTTCTTGCTTCTTAATATACTTCCTTAACCTTAGTAAAAGCTTCACTACACTTTTTTTGCCTTTCACAGAAAATTTGGCAGTTCTTGAAGAACAAACCATGATCTGTAGCAGCAGCCTCAATACCTGAGGATCAAAAATTTGTAAATTTTTATTGGCCTTCTACTACAACATATTTTTGGATAGGGAAGTGGCTGTGGCCAGGAATGCATGTCCAGGATCCAGTAATTGCTGTGTCTCCTCTGGGAACACAGGGGGAAAGGCAAGGAAGAAATAGAGGGAGGAAGGTCAGGATCATTTGTTACCTGCCCTGAGAAATTCAGCAGGCAAAGCTTAAATTGGAAAGCTCTTTCAATCAAAAACATTTTGCCACTGGAGGAATAAGTTTATGGACAGCAGTTGGATTCAAGGGATGGCAAGTTTGGGAATGCAATTATATTTTCACTTTTTCTGACATAAAAGATTTTGGATTTTTCTTCTGTCTTTTTTTTTCCCCTTTTTAGCTTATGGGGTTTTTTTCTGTCTTTTCTCCCTTTTTTTCTCCCCCTTTTTTTTTTATTAAATGAGTGTATGAGAAGCAGCTCCTCAAGAGCTGCTGCTCATTTTTCAATGCAAAGTTTGCTGTGCCCTGAGCAGTGGCACAGTTGCATTCTGGGGCTCTCACAACCCCCATGTGTGACCTGGTTCTCCTCTCTGTTGAATATAAGACTTCCTATGGTTATGAAACAACATGCAGACAGCGACATGTTTTTATTGTGGAGGTTTATTCCATGGTAAGATTCAGAGCACAGGCATTGTGGAGGAGCCAGGCTGTGGGAGCTGCCCTCCCTCTCGTCCCCCAGCACGTTCCATTTGTCCTCCCACACTTCTCCCCCACGCTGGGCAGGACCACCAGATCTCCATTATGGCTCAAATCCCTCCTGAGCTCAACTGGGTGACAGGAATCCTTAGCTACCAGCACTCTGAATTAAGAAGTTAATCTCATCCATCGATAAGCAGCTAATTGTATCTGGCCAGTATCAACACGATATCACCGGGCATATATTTTACAAGGTGCTGGAGTAATGTACTTTTTAATTCTGCAGCCGTATTGTCAGGCTTTATTGGGTCTCTTTTCTCTTCTATCTGTTCAGGGTTTTGTCTTTGACTTTTTTAATTAAAATCAGCTCTCTCCAGCCAGACTGGAATGTCCAATAATAACTGCTTATTAAGGAGTGGAAGCAGCGCAGTTATTAATTTAAATTATTTTGTTCCAGAGGTTTTGCTGAAATTAAATGAAAAACCAAATCAAACAATGATTTAATTAGGTGGAAGAGATAGAATGTAGAGGCAGATTTAGAAGGTGAAGATCTAAAAGAAGCTTATTCTTCCAGTTTTGACATCTAACAGATGTAATCCTTCATCAGCATGGTGAAGCAGAGATTTACTGTCATTCAGAGGATAATGAAGAAACCAATGGCAAGAATTATGTTACAAGATAAGAAACTAAACTAATGAATATACCTTCACAAACCTGAATGAAAAACTCCAGAGAAGAGATTAAAAGAAACAAAGTATGCATTGTTAGAAAGCAATCTCATAGAGTTGAGCATTGCTACACACTCAAAATTGCTGAAATATAATGAAAAATTAAATAATATTACAGAATATGCATGTACACTTATAGAGCAACCTGGAAAACTTCATACTCCATTAGGATATTCGAGGATGCCATGAAATTAATCTTTCAATAATAATCCTGCCAATTTATTAATGTTAATAAGATTTATAGTTTATATACTCAAAGTGTTAGAAATTCTACAGAAATAACACTTGTCTCTTAACATTTCTTTAAATGTTAAATTATTAAGATATACTTCAGTTGTGACTAGTTTACAGGTCCAGTTTGAATGGATATAAAATATTTTTTCTAATTTTGAGAGGGTTCTCCAGCTAGAGCAGAATTACCCAATACCAATCATCTTGGCACTCTAGGTTGAATATTTCATCTTTTAAGTAATTTATGGAAATTAGTTTATTATTTTCTGAATAATTTTTTTTAACTTTATGTTTGAAATTATGCTAACCTCCTGCAGTTGGGATATTTAAGGTGACAATGACTTTAGTGAGGGGCTCAAGTTGCTCTGGCAACAATGATTGTAAGTTAAACATTATTGTCATACATATTAAACACACATAAAACCAGATAATTATTGTTTTGTCTCTTTTATAGAGTAGTCTTATCTGGTGGAGGTTTTTTTGCTCCACAAAGCTATTAGCATACTTATGAATCTAAAGAATGCAAGATATGATTCAATGCATAAAAAGATTCAACTTTAGCTTTTCCATCAGTTTCCCCAAAGATCGCTTTAAATATTTTTTTTTCTGATTTCTCCCTTCTGATTTCATCAGCAGAAGAAATCCCTAACTCATAATAATTTATATGGGATAAGAGTCAGCTTGCAGAATCCATTCTTAAAGCCATGAAGTTGCTTGGAAAAAGCACAGCTTGAGGTGACATACACGGATTACTAAAATTGTCCCTGCAGAGTTAGAAAACACCTGGATTTATGTTGGAATATTTCCTAGCCTGGTGGAATATTGGCTGTTCCATAGGAATCCTGGTCTCTGACTAATGCTCTTCCATATGACAGCGGTATTGTTGGTTTTGATGGTGGTTGTTTTGTTGCTGTTGGTTTTGATGATGGTGGTTTTGATGGTGGTGGTTTTGTTAGTGTGGGTTTTGATGGTGGTTGTATTGTTGCTGTTGGTTTTGATAGTGGTTTTCTTGCTGTTGGTTTTGTTGTTGTTGCCATTCTTCTTCTTCTTCTTCTTCTACTACTACTACTACTACTACTACTACTACTACTACTACTACTACTAGTTATTATTATTATTATTATTACCATCATCATCATCATCAATCATCATCATCATCATCATCATCCAAGTGGTTTTCCCATTAGCACCCACCCATCCCCACTGGATACACAGTCTAGGAGAGTACAGAGAGGGATGGGGAGGAAAACTCCCCGAGAGGTTTATTCCAGCTCCCCAGGGGCAGTGCTCAGGTTCTGCTGACCTCGACACATCTGGTGGGCATTTCCACGGGCTGCTGGCCGAGCATGAGGCGGTACCATGCTGGTGGCAAGGAGTGGTCACACACCAGGTCCTGGCTGGCCACTCTCTGCAGCTCCAGGGAGTCGAAGCTGGTGCTCCTGTAGGGATTGCGGAGGACGCGGTGTCCGCCCGGCCAGCACTCAGGAGCTGGGCAGGATGGAAAAGGGCAATGAGTAATGAGTTCATCAGTTTAATTCCACTGGGCACTGCTAATAGCTGCTTAAATCCCATATCCTTTCATGTTCTGATTCATTTTAGGGTTGGGCTAATTTTCAAGGCAAACAAATACAGATTTAAATATATAAAGGTGCAAGCTTAGTAACATAAAATTTTAGCTGTCTAGGTTTTCATCATATCTGAATCAGCACCTAACCCCTTCACCTTTTAACATGATTTCAGCCTAATTTTAGGGATTAACATCTGAGTCACTCCTCCTCAGAGATCAAGTAGTGTTTTGAGGTTCCAAAGCCTTGTGACCTTTGAAAGTACGTGGGGTTTTAATTTAATTTACTATGTGCATGAGCGATTTAATCATGATACAAATTGATGCTCAAGTATAAAGTGCACTTCACATGCTTTTAAATATGAGCAGAGAAGATTCAGAACAAGAAATGTTGAAAAGACAAAAAAAAAAAAGAAAGAAATGGTATAAAAACAACAATAAAAGGTTTTGGAAATCGGCTCAAGTTAGGCTTGCAAATATTGAAGGCACAGGTCAGACTCACTTGAGGCATAAAGCCAAACTCATCAGAGCTTGTGTGTGTGCATCTCAAAGTCTGAATCAAACCTGCTGCCTCTTGACATGTGTTTGTTTACTGGCCTGCCCTGTTTATTTTCATGCATCTCTTGACCTTTTTTACAGAATATTCAGTTCTTTTCTTCTCACCTAATGGAAAGAAGCCTTGTGGTGATTCTGTTAGGAGCTGTTTTTCTCCAAAGAGCTGATGATGTAGCAAAAATGGCCTTTTCTTGGTTATGTGAGCCATTCCTGGATGAGGCCAGGTCCCTTTTCACCCTGTCAGCACTGCAGAGTGGTCACAGGAGGGGACCGAGGTGGAGCTGCTCTGCTCTGTGCTCAGCAGCAGAAGGCTCAGCTAATTTCTTGCTGCAGTAATCTTTAATTGCTAATGATGATGTAAGAGGCAGAGGCCACATCACAGGAATTGCTGGCAGTTAGCAAAATCACCTCTTTTCACTGTAAATAGAGCTTATTCATGTGGCACCCTTGACAGAGAATAAGACTCCTCCCCATAACTTAATTTTTCAAATGTCACTTTTCAGATTGTAGCTCTGCTTTAATATTACGCCAGTGGCACTCTGAAACACATTTATCATTTTTATTTTATTGACAAGATACTCAGAAGGTCAAAGTCAATCCATTTATGGCAGTATTTTTAAAGATTATTTTGATTGTGCCAAAGGCAAGGCAATGGTACACAAGACAAATGGGGACAAAATGTAGCGTAACAAAGGCTTTATTGCAATTTTCAGAGAACTAAACTGTCAAAGCCATTGCAATTCCAATGCAAAATTCAGCTGAATTAATACAATTGCCTTTTAAGTAAAAAAAAAATGGTGCCCTAAGCTTTTCTTTCCTATAGGTAAGAGATATTTCAGAGAGGGAATACTTGGAAATATTTCAGCTCTAATAAATGTAGGATCAAATTCCTTCCCTCAGAAGTCCTTTCCGGAGACCACATGGAAACTTTCCTTTGCTAATTCCCATCCCAAGGGAAGAAGTGACATTTCAGCAGACCAACTATTTTACAAAAATGGAAAGTTTACCCTGTATTAAAAACCCCTTTAAAAAATGCAGACCCTTGCTGACCCCTCTAGTACCACTCAGGGCTTCAGGTGTGTTAATGGGAACAGGATCTTGGCTCCTGATGCCTTTTGCTTGCCTGAATCAGCTCCTGTCTGAACAAAAGTAAAAGGAATCTAAAAGCAAACAGCTCTTTGCACAGTATTGCCACGGGAATCTTGCAAGGACATTGTAATATAATTAATTGCATTCACTTTCTCAATAATAATAATATCAAATAGTGCCTTTAGACGTAGCTAATAGCCTTCTGCTCGATATGTATTAGTTATAATCCAAATTCACACCACATGTTGTGGTCTTACCAGTGATTAACTACTCTGTCTAAACAATGCAAATATATCAGACACTGACACATGGCTAATTATTTTTCATCTCTTGCATGGTTTTGTTTGCAGCAGTTTTTTTCACATTAACACCAGAGGAGCTGAATGCTGCAGATGGGCCTGGCAGAGGCCAGGGAGGCACTTGGAGGAGCACATGGGGGAGACATCCAAGGTCCCTAAGGAGAGGGTGTTCATCCAGTAAATTTAACACGATTTGGGACAAAAGCCATGTGTTTGGTCCCAAAGGAGCCCTGGCTCAGGCAGCCACCCCTGAAGGTGTATTTTACCCTGAATTCACTGCCAGAGTCTGTTTATGTACCTGTGCCTGGGTTTGGTTGTGCTGGCAGGCTGTCATTGAGGAGGCAGGATGGCAAATTGATCTGCTGTCAGCTCCCCTGGAGCCAACCTGACGGATTTTATTCCCTGCCTGACGCAGATCAGACTGAGGCACCCGGAGCTGGTGGCACAAAAACCTCACCCAGGTTTTGCAGCAAGCCATGAGCAAAACAAACCCTCAATTACTGAGTTCCCCTTGTAAAATGGTGCTTATTATGGCCCTGTGACAGGATGATTGTAAACTTTAACATGCAAATTGCAGGCTGTGTGGTGCAAGTTAATTACTGCTGGCTTTTCCGCAGAAATAAATGAATAAAGGCATCACTGTAATCAGACTTTATTATAAAAATGTTATTTAAAAGAAAACAACAATAAGGCACAGCTGAGCCCTGTTGGTTCTTCATCTGAGAGATGCCCACTTGTACCTTATGGTGGCTGCAGTTACATTCAAATCAGACAAAACCTTCCTGTTTATTTTTTAATTCAGGTGCAGGTGTCAAGCTTATGGACAGTCATGAAGTCCTCAACGTCCCAGTTATCCCCCTTCATGACCACATTGATGTCTAGTATGGAAGCACCTGCTACTCTGGGCTGTGCAGGTTAGGTTGTCTTAAGAAGGAAATATTTATTTTATTAAGATAAAAAAAACAAATTTAATTTAACCCAGCTCTATTCCTACTATTGTATTTAAGGGGCCCATAAAAAAAAAAAAAGCTGGCTTTTTAGGGAGTTGGTCATTATAACAATTCTGCTTTCCTTCATGAAGAAATTAAACACTGCAGTGAGATTTTGTGGCTCTCTATCTAGAGTTACTGGAATTAAATGTTGATGTACTTGGTGCTTTAGTCTCCTGCAAAGAGCTGCTTCTTGAACTACCACCAACTCAATATAGGCAAGGAGCTGTTGCTAAGACATAAGCATTTGTTTGCTGTACTAGACTCAAAAGCTTTTTTTTTTTAATGTAACAGTTTTTTGTCAGAAAGTTGTGGCAGAGACACTGAGTAGCTCCTTTTTGACACTGAAAGCAAACAAATAATAATACCTGCTGTATGTGCTAAGTGAAAATGACGTTTGAGTAACTGTGGTGCAGATTCCTTGGGGAAAACCTGTCTCCATCAAAGCCATGAGGAATGCTGCTGGTGGTGCCTGTGTGTTGAGAGTCATCTGTTAATGTGTGGGAAAGGAGGGGAAGCCTGTGGGCTTGCTGGGGAGAGGGGAGCCTCCTGCAGAAGGCAGAAGCATCCAGAAATATCCCATGGAAAATGAGCAGGAGGTGGATATCTGAGTATGCTGCTGTGGGCAGGCGGTTTGGATCTCAGCTAAAGGAGACGTTGATGTGACCACAGCTGGAGGAAGTTTTTTGTGTCAGCAGGTCCTGGGGACAGTCTTGATCCCATTCTGTGCTGGCCAATATTTTACCAGGTGGTAGTGAGGCTCCACAGGGCTGTACCAGGGACCAGCCAAGCAAGAGGCTGGAAAGATGAATATAGGGCATCCCTTTGGGATAATCCCTGCTTTGGGATACTCCCCCTACACACACATTTAACACCTGAAGCACTCGCTGGTGTTTCAAGCAGGCTGGTAGCTGGATGCTCCAAAAACAGCTGAGTCACCTGTACACTTCTTGGGCAGGTGTATTGGTGGGAAAAATGCTGCTTTAGGACCACCAGGCATTTGATGAGGGTCTGTCCCTCCTGGCAGGTGCTCTTGGCCACGGGAAGAAGCATCAGCCATATCAGAGATAAAGCCAGGAAACTTAAGAGTGGCAGGCTAAAAAATCATAAGGAAATAACTTGCTAAACCTTTGCTTTCATTTGTAAAGACAGGGGAGTACAAGTGTAATAGAGCTTTACCTGTCCCTCTTGCTCCCAGTAAATATCAGTGGCTTACGTGGAGGAAGGTTTAAGAAGTTGTGAGATTTTTTGTTTGTTTGCTTTGAATAGCAGCTGCAAATCAAATAATATCAAGAGGTGATGGCAGCCAGGAAACCCTGAAAGAAATATAGTCCACAAGCCTGAGGTGCATGTTTGCTCTGGGCAAAGCCACACAATATATCTAAAGGGCATCCTAAAGCTTTGGGAAATAGCTGGCAAATTGTGAAATAACTTTTGTGTGGAGGGTGACTGAAAAGCCAGTGACTGATGCAGGCAATGCTAACCAACAGCAGCATTTGGTGATGGGCTGTGACTGCTCTGGGATGAGGAAAGATGTGTCCTCACACGCAGATTTCCTTCTTGTTATCATCTTCTACATTGTGGGAACACAATCTGGAGTTTCCTCCAAAAACACATGCAGGTATATGTATGTATGCATACATATATATGAAAAAAAATTTCAAATTATGTATGAGTACCCACATTTTTGACATTTTTATGACATACAGTAAATCTTTGAAGTCCCTCCCTCTGTGGCAAATTTTCAGATTTCTGCTTTTTGCTTCTTACAGTCCACAGTGGAACAGAAGCTTTTCCAGCATGTTTGACTTTTTCTTCACGGGAGAATTATGAAATATTTTCATTTGGAAAAATGAGTCTGAAATGCTGAGGCTAATAAACCATAATTCCAAATTAATTGCAGATAAAGGATGTGTTCCCTTTCTTCTCCTTCTGTTCTAGAAACAGAAGGAAACTTTTAAATCACCATCCACTTCCATACTCAGGGGCTGGATTTCAGTAGAAAAGCTCAGGTAAGAATTTCTGAAGCTTTCAGCATCTCAGTGCCATCACTTCCCCATATTATGATTTACCACACACTGAAATAGAGTTTATGTAGAGAAGGAAAGGCAGATGTTGGGAAAGGGAATTCCTTCCAAGCTTTTAATGGATGTGTTCAAAATAACAGTAGAATCCAACTGATCTGACATTTAAAAACTCCTTTTGGTGGATGCATGTTCCAGGTGAACAAACGTCTATTAATAGACAAGATATTTGTAGCTAATGAACACCTGATTGTTTAGTAAAGATGAAAGTTCCTTTAAAGTATTTCACCAATGCTTTAAAGATTTTACTTCAATTATTCTGCCTGCTGATGACAAAAATTTTCATTCTTAATGATACTCAGAGGCAGAAATTTGTTGTGAATGTGACAGTGATCACTACATTAAAATGCTTGAACCATGAGTGCTCCTCTGGTAGATAAAACATAATAAGTGTATTAAAAAACCTTGATAGATAATAAATAAAGCTATTTTCGGAGATTTCAGAAGCAGAGGAACCTCCTACTGAATTGAAATGATAAGGAAGCCCATTGTACAAACACCACATACTCATAATGGCCAGGTCTTGAACAAGTCACAAAGCATTCATAAGGCAAAATTGATAGAGATAAATGAACCATTGTGCAAAATGAATGTAATTACAGAAATTTTGACCCAGGAAGAGGCAAGAGGCTGAGCACCTGCTGAAAAGAATATGACATTTAATACATGTTATTTGTCCTGAATAACAGGCAGATCTGAGGAAAAAACCCTCCTCCTACAATCTGAAGATGTCATCTTCATGATGTATCTGAATTTCATTTGTCTGGGAACAAGGTCACTTGTCATCCTGGTCTTCCATGGAGTAAAGCAACAAACTATTGACAAACCAAGGGCCAACGCTCAGTTCCAGAGCAAACAATTATTTATTCATGCTCATATCTCTTATCTTGCCTTGCATTTCTATTTTTAACTTGTGGTTTAGAAAGGAGGAATTGATTATGTGAGGCTTTCTTGTAGTTTGTGTATCCCCGGAATAATTTGCAGAATAATGAGCTGCATACAGCTCACACAGGAGGATGCAGAGACAGGCAGAGAAGCATTTTGTGTGGGGCCAGAAAAGTGTCAAGAGGGGCTGACCAAATAGATGAATGAAAAAAAAGGGTCCCTGTGAAGACTGTGAGCAGTCTGAGGAACTTCCTGGCAGGTTACAGGGGATTTTGGAGAACTGTCACAGCAGATGGGATGGACAGCACTTTCTTCAGTGCTCCATAAATAGAGCAGATGAAGGAACTTTTTGTTTTCGGGGCCAGTGCATGTGTGGTCAACTGAAATAAATGATCCAAGAAGTGTCCAGCAGAAGAGTTGTGCTTTAAAATGTTTCAATCTCCAAGAATCACTGTCTGGCATCTCTCATCAATGTGAAAATTTCTCATGGATGATGTGCTGGACACAAAAAGGACAGGAAACATCACATGGCTAAAAAGCAATGGGCAGCTGTACAGGCCAGGCTAAGTCAGTACATCTGCTTTGCAAAATGCAGCCTCATCTATTGAATGTGCCAGTTAGAAAAAACAGCAAAGCCAAATTGTGTTAATAGCTCTATTATATTTGAACCAAGTCTCCTCCTCACTCATTCTGGCTCAGCCCTAGAGCCAGGAAGGCTGAGAATCTGAATATAGAAATCACTTACTATTGCTGTGTCACAACAGAATTCGAAACCCCATAAATTTCCTCAAGTTATCTCTAAGTTAATGATGATGCCTTTAAGGGCTTCTGAGCAATCAATAAAAAGAAAATTATAATTATTGTTATTGATTGGTCTATTTTGCTCTCATCCCTCAGAATGAAAAAGTGAAATCAAAGGAAAAGGGTCTTTCTTACCTCCTAATCTCAGTTGAGCATACAGTCACAAATGTAGCTTTCCTAAATAGAAGCAGCGAAAACAAACTCACAGGTTTTGATTTTAGAAGGTACTGGGCTCTATTCAGATGGAAATTTGATTTCCACGGTTTACCCCTTTGAGAGCTGGAGTTGTTGCAGCTCCTCAGCCACAACACTGGCTAATTACCATTTGCCAGCCACACATTTTTCCAGACTGCTCCCATGGATAATGCTGAATCCTGGCCTTCCTCAGTGCAGTGCTGTATGTGGGTAATATTATGCTGGGGAAAGTGTCACCACTCCCTTGCTGTCAGTGCTTCCAGGATGCAGCAGAGGCTGGTGAGCAGATAAGGGGACTCTCAGTGCAGGCAGCTCAGTGCTGCCAAATTCCAGGTCCCTTGTGTGTCCTGGGTGTGATTTAGCTCCTAATGGATGCAGGGTGACGAGGCAATTTTTCCTGCTATTGTTTTGCTATTATTCATTGCTGTTATTCATCCCATTCAGCGGCACAAGGGTGGCTTCAGCTCTTCACGTGTTTATAATGGGCTTTTCTGTCAGGGCTCTGACATTTAGGATGAATGGCCAGGCTCCCTCTTGCCTTTGGAGTAAGGCTTTATTTGTTACAGTGCTGCAATTATGCACACAGACGTGCTCCACTTCCCAGCTACTGCACAAACCTGGAAGGATCTCTCCACTATCCTACCAAAAATTTAGGTTTTCTTTGACCCTGTCCTTCATCCCCTTGTGGGCTCTGCTGTGTGAAACTTGGAGAGAGTTGATGTGAAACAGGCTCGAGCACATAGCAACTCCTGCTGTGGATGCAAAAAGTTCCTCTCATGCATTATAGCACTCTGGATGGATTTAAAAAATATTGAAATAAAAGGTCATGAGGTAGAAATAGCCAGCAGCCTGCCTGGCCACTGTGATAAGATAAAGCTGTGTACTCCCAACTGTGGAATTGCGACATTAAGCCTAATAGATTTCTAAAACCCAAATTTATCAGCAATCCTCACTGTTTGTTTCTTCAACATTCAAAAGGCAGAGATTCTGCACGTATAGTCATAGTATCTTGAAACCTAAAATAAATCCGTGCCTTCCTCCCATAGAAACAGGATTGTATCAGCATTTTCCCTGAGCCATGATGGTATTCCAGGGAATCTCACTCATCTGGTTGTGTGTCTAGCACCTGACAGAGGTCTGATCATGCCTATTCATGCCATGAAACAGCAAGGCTTTCAGTTCCTGTATACAAAAACCTCCAGATAAACCTATTTGCTATTTTTATTTAGTTGCATTTAGTTCCCAGCTCTAACAGGTACTGATTTTGCTTTTTTGTTTAGGGTCATCTCTGCTTTGGTTGCTCCACAGATCTCTGCTTATTTACCAGGAGTAGTGGGACCATCAATAAAAATAGCAAGGTTGCAGGAACCTATAAGGCCTTCAGCTATAAGCTGCTTTTTGATGTAAAGGAAAATGCTGCTCAGCTGATATCAGCTGAATTTTCACCACATTTACAGCTGCTACCTGTGCAACTTTTAGGATGCAATTACCATAACAAGAAAAAACATCTCCATAATTATATACATGTAAAGCCAAACACCTTTCTGCGGCCATCCAACCAGACAGGTACAGATCTGCACCTTCATAGGGGACACAGGGGATTTAGGGAGGCACAGGGATAAACAGGAGACAATTGTTGCTCCATATGGTGCATATTATAGGCAGCTGTGCTTTGATCAGGATCAGCCGTGCAGAAGGCAAATCTACTGATTTCTTCTCATTTACAGTGAATTAACTTTGATCACAGTGTAGGTTTGTGCGTTTTAAAGCTTATGCTGTCTTAAAAATATGCTGGGGAGGTCTGTGTCCTCAGAAGGGAGGAAATGAGCAGAAATGAGCTCTGTCCCTCAGTGGCTGGTCGGGCTGGGAGGGTCTCCCATGCAGGAATGGGTTGGAATGGGATGGGGATTTCTTCCATCACTGTTGACGTGGTGTTTCTTATAGGAGGTAAGCACTGGCACTTTCTGTTCTTTAGAAAGAAAATAAAAGAAAATCAGATTGCCAGATGGAGTGTTCTCAATGGGAACCACTCTCCTCCTCAGACACTGACAATGCAGTACAGTTTCTTCTCACCAGATGAGATGAATCCTAGCAATTTTTTATTTCCATGGAGCTATTTCCATGCTGAGCTTTTCATTTTACTCTTCCACCTCCTTCTTGCCTGATAACAGCCAGAGCATGCTTTTAGATTATAAAAGAAAGTTATACCTTTTAGTGAAATACATGGTTTAAAAAATAGCATTACTGAACTGAAGGAGGAAGTAACCAGATCTCAATTCTTTTGCTAGGGAATAATTCAACTGAAAATGTTATCTGTGCATCTCCATCCCTAGGTAAACAAGGTGATTACAGGCAGACAGTATTTCAGGTTTTCTTCCATCTGTCTGGTATCAAAACAAGACTCAGTTTTGCATTCTTAGTTGGTAATTGGCTAATAACTGTAATTTTCATCCTGAGAAGATAGGCCAGAAAGCAATGTTCAGAAAAACCCTACAGTATGACAATTGATCAATTCTTCATTAGACTTGATGCATTCAGGTTACCACAGTCATTTCTTTTGCAATTTGAGCTAAAAATAAAAACAATTGGCAAAAATCTAGTCAAGCAATTTCAGATTGGAAAGCCATAACACAAATTAATGCACAAAGAAACAGCAGGCAATCAATTTATCATTTGCTACTTTATTCTTTAGCAATTTGCAGTCATTGCTGAGTTGCTTTTGAAACTTGTAAAATTTGATTATGTGAAACCTGGTGAGTGTCAGGCTTTGGTCATTTCTGTATTGTGTTTTATGAGTTGTTTTATGACAAAAGGATGTAACCTCAAGCTGTGCCAGGGGAGGTTCAGGTTGGAAATCAGAAAAATTCATTCACTGAAAAGGTTGTTAAGCATTGGAATGGACTTCCCAGGGAAGTGGTGGAGTCACCATCCCTGGAGGTGTTTAAGAATTGTCTGGATGTGGCACACAGTGCTCTGGTCTAGTTGAAAAGGTGGTGTTTGGCCAAAGGTTGGACTCTCATCTTGGAGGTTTTTTCCAACCTTAATGATGCTGTGGTTCTGTGATTCTATGATTCTGTGATTCTATGATTCTGTGATTCTACTCTAAGAGCTGGCTGGAGAACAGAGGGTTTCTATGGGTAGACCTGTCTGGCACCTGCTGATATCCTGCACAAGCACATATAGCTAAATCTTAGCCTGGAAGTCTTGGCAGCAATATTTCTGTAGTTTTCTACAATTAACCCAGTTCAGAGAAGGTTTAGTTACCATTAAAATTTCAAATGCCACTTTAAAAGCCTCAGTGTGGGCCTACAACAGCAAATAGTGCAGGAGCCAGCTGTGGTTCCATGTGCAAGAGTAGCTATTGCCTCTCCCACTGTACCCTCAGTGTGGGTGGGTAGCACAGAAATGTGATGATGTTTTTAACCCTGGGGTTTGGATTACTCACCTGTCAGCCCATGAACAAAAAGGGGTTTGCCTGTGACAGACTGAGGAGTGCTGGTGCCCGTGTTGCAGCCCTCACACCTTTCATTTTTACCCACAGGTAAGTTCAAGAACACCTTCTCTTTTATTATCCCCTACAATACTCATCTTTTGCATTCAGAAATGAGGACTCCATTAACCCTCTTTAGCCCTGGTGATGAACTGAGTTGTAGAAATGTTGCTTGCAAGCAGCAGAAATGCTCTGAGAGGCACTGGGTGTGTTTGGAGCACAGGCTGCAGAACAGGCCCAGCAGAAGGCAAAAAAAACAGGTGAGAGGAACAGGGTGACTTGGGGACATTTTCTGCTGGATGTGAGTTTCATGGACAGATTTGGAGCTGGCTGATTTTCCCTGACTTCAAACCATGACTGCCATGTGCTGGGGCAATGGCCTGAGCATTTGGCTGTTTCATGGCAGATCCCTTCCCACCACTCTGTTTTCTGTAATTTTGTTAACTATTCAATATAAATAAAAACACTCTAACTTTGTCAACTTCAAATGCTGTTTCCCTTCTTTGAATTTTTCTTTGCATGGATATTAATATTTGAATATTTGCATATTCAATTCTGTTTATAAAATGCATAATTTCTTGAAGAAAACCTAGAGGTCTAATACCAAAATGTTCTGCTGCCTCCTTGCTGGACTCTCATTCTCAGCCCATATTATTTAAACAAGCTTACCCTTTTGCCACAAGCTGCAGCTCTCCATGATGATCTCTCAACTCTCCGGACATGATCCTTGTGGCTCCCTTCCACTTCAGGCTACTCTAGGATTCTGTTTTTAACCCAAAAAGGCTTTAAAATGTGGTGTGGAGGAAAATCCAGCGTCCAACTTTACTGTGAAGATCTTTTCTAGATATTCCTCCTCTGTCATGCCACAGTGACACTATAGGCTAAAGCCAAGTTCCATTTCATCCTTTCTATTATTTGCTGAAATAAATGTCTGGTGCAAAGCAAGGCACTCAAATCTAGGTTATCCCCTTACAGAACATGTAGATTCAGCAGCATAGCTTGATATTAATAACATCTGAATGGCTAAATCCCTGCAAAGTGGGGTAAAAGTTTGCTCCTAGGGATCCAGCAAACACACTTAAACCTCTAAATTATCTTAATTCTAAAATAGCCTTCCAGCAGCACCACAGGGCCAGGGTACACTCATGGGTTATTTTGCTGTATCTGGAATTTTGAGGCTATTCCAGAGACATGAAGGCACAATGAAAAGCAGAGTTGGACAAACATGTAAAGGCTTGAGGTATAAAAGGATTAACAGATGCTAATGTTCCACATTTTTCTGCTGCAATAATAGAAGTACAGACAGCACCCAGAGCGAAGCAGAAAGTGAAAGATTGCATGTAGGAGGGACAGAAAGACATGGCTATCGTGGTGTGCTGCTGTAAATTTTGAGAAAAGGCAACTGTTGAACAGATGTTACCAGCATACAGAAGATTTAGTGTGTAGATGATTTGCAATTCACTGGTCTGCTGAGGAAAAGTTACTTTTTTCAATCTAAAATAAAATCTTTCCATTTTCCCAGAGAAATAAAATCTTTAAAGTCACCAAGAATGATTGATAATATTGAAATTCAAGCGAAACTCCTCTTCAACCTAAAATTAAACATCTTGGAAGCAGGAGGCATTGAGGCATTTCATTTGCAAAGACATTGAAAGGAAAAAAAATAAACTTTCAGAAAAATATAGCTCTTTTTCTCTTGGCTAAATAGCTTGTGTCAGATTCAAAATCAAATTATGGTAGATTTTCCTGATGTGGGGAGAAGTGTCACTGATGACATTTTAACCCCTTGTTAACCCAAAACACTCTTCCAAGTTTGCTCACAGCATTGGGTTTGCTCCAAGGAGCATTATCCCTGTATTTTTGTTTTCCTTATCTCCATTTTCTTCATTCACATCAACTGCTTTGTAGGTTAAGCTCTTTTAAAATTTTTTTCTCTAATTTTTTTTCTTTTTTCCTTCTTTTTTTTTTTTTTTTTTTTTTTTTTTTTTTTTTTTTTTTTTNTTTTTTTAATTCTGGCTGTGGGACAGCCAGGTCCAAAATGCAAATCACCTCAAGCAAGGATGTCTAGATGTCTAGTTCTAATTTATCTCCCACACAGTAGTGATCAAGCACCTAAATGAACATCTCCCCTAGATATTCCTGCAAGATTTTTACATATTTCTTCAACTGCATGCCAGGACAGTCTTCATCCATCCTGAGAGACAGCTGCCCCTTACTACAATTTTGGACCTTTTGGGTTGCAATTCTTCATGGTCACGATGAAAATTTGTTGATGTTGCCATTGGGGTCTCAGTCACTGGCAGGGATAATGCAGGTGGCCATGAGAACCAGTTAATTTCTGTGTTTCTCTCCAGCTCATTTCTTGGTATTTGTTGCTTATTCATTGTGACTCCTGACTGCAGAGAGCACATCAAAGTGGAATTTTTCTCTTTAATCAGGGACCAAAAACATTATCACTCTGATCATAAGATTCCAGTCTCCATATTTTCTTCTCAGACCTATTCTTGGAATGTGTCCCATCATTTAAATTCCTCTTTTAAGGTAGGAAAAATTACCTTTTCTCTTTCAAGGCAAACCTTTTCTTAGGAGATAGACTTTGTGGGTATATGCCAAGAATGACATAGATTTTTATACAGGTTGAATCTTATTTGCAGTAATGATTTGCAGTATTTTCACATCACCAAAGTCCTTTCCAAGATTTCTTACAACAGCAGGTTATTTCGGCTGTGATTACATGAGAAATGACAGTCCAGCTCTTTGCAAAAGCCTCTGCAAATAGTAATTAATCTAAATCTCCCTTCCCCTGAGAGTGGGATGTAAAGAACTGACATGTGATCATAGGAGTGTGCACATGAAATATGCAGAAGAGACTGCTTTTCACCCTTTTTAAAAGATAGGTGTATAATAACTATATTATACAATTATTATATACTTATAAAAACTAAAATAAGAGTTGATGTTTTCTTGCCAGATCAAGCAGAAGTTGGACCTGTTAACAAACAATGTCAAGATTAAAAAGAATAAACAGACCAATTAATCATTTCTTCTGGCCCAAGTAAAATTAACATCACAGCTGAGTTAGCACTTCTTACACTGAGAGGGGGAAAAATCCCTGTCTGCAAGGCAAAACCTTGCTGGAAGGAGAAAGTGAGGGATGCTTTGGGGACAGACCGCCTGTCCCTGCTGTCCTGACGTCCAGGGAACCACAGGACACTTGAGCACTGCAATGGAAGTTCAAAGCAAAGCAAAGAGGGCAGGAAAGGACTGGGGAAGGTAATTCCATCCCCCTGCATCCCACAGCACCCCCCAGTATTGCACAGTCCCATTTGTAACACTGAGAAAACCTCTGTGAACTTTAGGGATGTTAAATTGCTGGGTGCTCCGAGCAGAGAGCATTGTTTTGGGGCAGGACTTATCTCTCTGAACAGCTCCCAGAAATTCCCTAAAACACAAATTCATTTGCTCAGCTCCTCCAGTGCTGCCCTGGGGGAATTTCTGCAGGTCCCTCTGAGGAGAAGACTCCAAGCAGTCCCCTGTTGCTCAACAACAAGGGGGGCTTGTTCACACCCTTGTCTGTTTAGGGCTTGGCATGGATTTTCTGTGCTTGTTTTACTCTCTCTCTGCTAACAACTTGTCCCTGAGTATTTGGATTCAGTAGCAAGAAAATAGAGTGAGATACTATATGTTAATTCCAGCCTGCTTTTTTGGCTGATAAAAGTGAAAAGTATAAGCTCTTGGGGAGATTACTGCATATAAATAGGTAAGGCAATAGCATGGAGAACCTAGCCAAGCAGCAGCTTCACCATTAAGATTTTATCTAAATGATCCAATGCCATAAAGGAAGAAAAAAGCAGCAGAAGGCTGGGTAGCAAGATCAAACTACCTAAAAATCTGATTTCTGGTCATGCAGAGGTTTTGAATGTTGAGGTTTTTAGTATGTCTAAGAGGTGCTCAGGCTGTGGTGGTGCATCAGAACAGTTAATCTCTTGCTGGGGTGACTGTGTACATTTTGCTTGAGCAAACAAATATAAGTGGCAAGGGAAAGGATGTTGTTCCTTGACGCAGTTGTTCTCCTGACACTTCCCACTGTGAAATACACTCCAATTTCCCAACAGAAAGAAACCGAAATTATGAAGAATAAGATTGACTGAAATGGATGACAGTGTTTAAAAAATGTTAGCTAGTATTGACGTTTTGGAGGAAAAAAATTACTCCAGGAATGCTGCCCCGAGGAGGTGATGGATAGGGCTGCCACGGGGGCTCATGTCGTGCTGGATAAGTCACTCCAGCCGTGTCAGAGGTGATCATCACTCCTGTGCTCCTTGTTTTCTGGGTGCCTGACTGACGACCCTGATATGCAGAAATATGAGGCACTTAAAGCTTAGCTGCCTCCGAAATCTTGATGTTGGAGCTGGCTGTGAGCTTTCTGATGAAAATCTCTTTTTTTTCTGTTGGAAAATGTTGTCTCGCCACAGCTGAGATTTTCACAGAGTGTGTTTCTCTATTGAAGTTCCTGTTGTGTGATTTTTAGTGCAGAATTGCTGGAGGGGAAAAAGGGAGAAAAGAAAAGGGAGAAAGCTCTGCACTTTGGCATAAACAAAGCACATGAGAAACCACAAAATGAGGGGCTTGGGCTGTGCTCTGGGTCTACCTGAACAAAATGTCCCAAATTAATGTCCTGGGCTAATAGCTGCCAGGGGGTTGGGGGTGTGGGGAAACGGGAGGAGAAGAGGATCCTTCTCCCTCTCTTTCTGTGTGCTTTTACTAAACATTTCAAAAGAATTAGTTTCATTTCAGTGTGAAAGAGTGGAAAAAAAGTCTGTTTTTTCTTGAAAGGGAAGAACAGCTCTGGGTTCAGGGATCAGCTACCTCAGCAGATGGGACATACACAGCCCCATTTCCCTGCCTTTGTAACAATTAACTTGTTGTCCTGGAGATATGGGTGGGGGCAGGATACCCCACTCCTCACCACTGCCTCTTACTAGACCAGAAATGCTGTAAAAAAAGAGAATTATCTCACATGGTGCAGTTGGCTCTTAATAATCCACACCAGCTTTTTCCTTATTTCCCTGTTTTCTGAGGGAGGATTTCAGATTGCTAAGCCATGCATCTGTGGGGTTTGCCTGTCCCCCTTCCAGCTCCAGGTGAAGGGAGTTTTGTGAACAATGATCTGCCAGACAAGGTGTCCCCACTTAAATCATGGCTAACCCTGTTCCAGCCCTGCTCAGGTTGGTCTCCCTCTTTCTCCACCATCTGTGGCTATGAGGAATAGCCAAATGTTGTCTCTCTGCTCCACATGTGAGAATAAACACAGCCCCTTCCAGTGCTCCCCTCTCTAAGGTAAGCCTATTTCCTTTTCACTTTCCTTTCAGGTCACATTTCCAGGTGCCTTGTTAGCATTGCAGCTCGCTTTCTGAACTGCCTCTAATTTGTCCAGCTTTATTTCAGTAGGAGGATCAAAATTAGTCACAGTAGTCCAGCTGTGGCCTCTCAGATCCATGTGCACAGGTCTAATGAGTTGCTGTGTTTTATGTGCACTACGCTCAGCAACAAGTTCTATTCTTAATTTTTCCTAATAACTCTGCAAGTTGCAAATCATTAGGAACCTGCATTGAAGGTAGTCTGGCTAGTTTGTAGCATCTCAAACCATCCTTTTTTCCACTTTTTCTTGTTAAGCACTGAATTTTTGCTTCTGTTTTTCCCCTTTGGATGTCAGAAATTCTGCACTCATTTTTGACGGCAGCTTTTGTTTCTAATGATTTGGTTTTTACTTGTGGTGATATACCCATTTTAGCTCTTTTTTGTGCCTTGTGTTCTTATTAAGGTCTTGAAAGAAACTGCTAAATATCTGATTGTAATGAAATGTCTCTGAGAAAAATGAAGCAAAAAAGATTTTGAATTCACTTATATTCTCTTTATATTACCTTCTCTTCTTCCCTGTTAATGGGTCTGCACTACTTTCCTTTGCCTTTAACACTGATATTTTTCCTTCATCCTACAAAGGCTATGAAAGTAAATTAATGACTGCAAATTAGGTACCCAGTTAGTATAATAAAGAAGAAAAAAAAAAACTGTCTGGAAATAAATGGAATTTCTGAGATGGGTTTTGCTACTTTGAGCAATGCACGCATTAAAGCCATGTGCTCACAATAAGAGTGACATGAAATACTGGCTCACTGCTCTGCAGTGGAGTGCCATCTATCCTGGGAGCTGCAGGAAGCACCAGTCCTCCAGGAAATCAGGGCGTGGTGATGCCACATGAGGGGCTGGATCACAATTTACAGGCACGAGGAGCAAATTGCAGTGGTGCAAAGAGCTGCAGCTTTGGCGTCTCCTGGTTGGTGAGCACTTCCCACTGTGCCTTGGTGTGTTGATAGCTGGAAGGGGAAAAGTTTGCTCTGCCCTGGGAGTGTCCTGTCAGCTTCTTCAGGGCACTGAGTGCTTCCTTGCCTTGGAAGGAGTTGGGTCTTTCCCTCCTGCCTAGGATTGTAAACCACATCTGTAACTGTTCCATGCTTTCCTAGCTCCTTATCCACTGGAAAAGGACAGCATAATAAATATACTCCTAGTGAGCACATAGATTTGTGTACATTTCCAGTGCTGTAGTGTGTGATGTTGTAGTGTCTGGTTGTACCAGGCAGTGCTGGTGCCCTGCTCTCCCCATGTCTCACGTGAGCATCTGTTCTGTGACTTGTATCTGCATCCTTCTACCCAGAGGGAACCAATTAAAGTGGACTATGTTTTCTCTGAGGTGACCAAGATTTCCTGCAATAAGGCTGTTCTTACCTGGTGACCTACAGCAAAATTAAGACCTTATTTTCTGCTGAAGAGGTGTGAACAACCACTAGAGTGAGTCCAGACCTGACCTTGCTTTTCTCTCAAATACTTTTTTTTTCTTGTACTTTTTAAACATTCTCTTGTCCAATCTGGCTGCTGGGGATTTTACTCACAAGCTGTCATCTGACCTTTCTGCCCACAACTATAAAATTAATTAACCATGCCTCTCTCCATGCATGTTCACTAAACAGACTGTCCATTCCAGCACTAGTTAGCGCAGAGTTCCCATCAATATTAACAGGAAATACCCAAATAGAGGGCATGAAAACTCTGCACTCTGCCTGCTGTACAAATCAGCTCACTGTACATCCTCTCCATGTCCTCCTATATGTGTAGCCTCTTGTCTCCTGTGTCCTTTTGACTTAATTTTAGTTTGCCCTCTACTTTCCCCTCCATTACTGTGTCATACATGGGCAGTTGGCTGTGTGACTTAATCATATTGGTCTCCTCCTGCTGTTTTACCTCAATCATCTCCAACCTTTCTCCACTGAACTGACAAAGGTACTTTCTCCTGTGCCACGAAAAATATGTGCTAAACCAATATGACAGAGCTGGAGTTCTGCATGCATAATTTCAATAACATCCCGTGTAACCAGTCACCAGGCTGAGCTCTTTTTAATGAAATCACCCTTGTTATCAGCCTGTTTTCATTCAGTTCTCACAGAAGGATTGCTCACAGCATGAGTCATGCCAGGCATTTCAGTGTCTCTCTCAGGAAAACACTGAAGATAATAAAAAGGGGTAAAAGCATAAAAACATTTGGAAATACAACACTTAGGAGCAGTGAGGCTGCTGATAATTTTCAGCCATTTTGCAGAACATTAAGAAAAAGAAAACCCAATCAAATGCCAAAAGTGACATTTTATTCATTTTTAAAATTTATTTATTCCTGGGCTTACTTGCATCATTGTGCAACTCTAAAGTTCCATTTTTTTTTTTTTTTTCATTTTAAGGTCTTCTGCTTTCAGAACTTTCTTCTCCACAGATTGATAGAAAGCTCAGCAGGGCAGGAGAAGACACTCATTTAATCATGTAAGGTTGGGCTGAGCCCCCTGCCATGGCTGCAGTGAGCTGGTGCTGAGGCTGAAGAGAAATGTGCCCTCCTGCTGCCATCCCTAGGGTGACCCTGTCCCTCTGCCTGAGGAGGAGCTGTCTGACCCCAGCCCTCTCCTGTCTAAACAAGGAAGGGATCACACCACACACACGAGCCTGCACTGAGATCATCTCTTGTTGGGTTTTTTTTGCATATGCTTCCCCCCGAAAAGTATTTTTTTTTCTTTTTTGCGAAGTCAGTTGGTGATATCTACATCATTATGAAGCTTTCCTGGCACTGCATCTGCTGATTGATGGCTGTGAAAATGCAACATATTTCATTTTCTTTTCCTAGACGTGAAGCCAGCTGCTAATGGTTTTCCCAGGGTGAAGCTGGCAGCTGCAGGATCAGGTCTCGAGGCTCTGAAATGTACATTTGCAGGAGAGCCACCTGGGCTTTTGGCTGTTTCATTAGTGGTCATTACTGCTTGTAGAAAAGGATCTAAGCAAAGTGGGTGCTGAGCCTGGCTGCAGATTCTGGGTTTTGATTTGGGAAACCACAGTCATTAGTGTGGGGTGGAAGTGATCTCAATGATCTCAAAATCTTTCTGTTCCCAATTAAAACTTCCATCTCCTCTTTCCAAAACCATATCAAGTCTCGTGGTTTAACAGTTCACATATATTTACTTTTATTCATCTGCCTCTTCAAGTCAAATACAGAAACTAATGCATAAGCAGCACCCTTTTAATATTAATTGTGAGTGCTTGCTGAGGACTCAAGTGTGAATGCCAGAGCATCATTAAGATGAAACTGTAGCTCTCTGCAGACACCAGACAGCAATAAATAATCTTCTCCTTCAGTTATCGAATAAAATTATTATCTAATTCACTCTAGAAGAAGGTGTTTCATTTCAACATGTCTGTATTTTGTCTGACTTTCCTGTATTTTGCAGCAAGGGATTGTGGTGGCCTCCAAGGCCACCTGGGCTATGGGATCGTTGTTCTGCTGCTTCAAGCCCCAGGTAGCACCTCTTGCTGTCATAAAACCCCTCTTGGACTATAAAGAAAAGGGTGGGATTGGTCCCTCCTAGACGTGTGCATGGCATGTTCTTCTGGGAGCAGGCAAACCACACGGGCTTTAGTGTGCTGCTCCCTAAGCTGACTTTTAACAAGGCAGGCAGGAATTCTTATCTCTCCTAGAGAAAGATAGACTCACCAGGATGCCTGGGGGGAAAAGAAAATAAAATAAGGCAGAGCTGTGTGGAGATTCCCCATCAGTTTTGTAAGCTGCTGTCAGGCAGAAAGCAGGAGGATCTGCATTTGCATTTCGTGGAGTGTTTCACAGCCACTTAAATGGGAAAGAACAAAGCAGGAATGATTGCTTGTGCTGCAGTTTCTCAGAGCAGCAAGAGGAGTTAATAATCACACAAAATCACACAAGCACAAATTTTGCACTGTTGGCCCCTGACAGAAGGCTGACCTTGACATACACTTGAACAATCTTAAATGGGAGAAATAGCTTCTATAAGCAGAAATACTGTAAATCAGAACCTTGCTTCCAGGCAGGAAAGTCCTGTTTTCTTCATTTCTAATCTAAATGATCAAGAAAAAACATTCATAATTGTTGAGTGGTTGAAAAGTGGGCCCAGAGTGAACATCCTTTTCTCCTGTGAGGCTCCGTGGGTTGAATGCTCTCTCCTCAATGAGTGCCACAGAGGCTTTAGATAAGGAACCTGTGAAGAATAGCTGAACAGTGAAAGCTATTATCCTTAAAGACTGATATTTACTGGATTCCTGCTTTTTGCCTTTCTAGCTGAGTCACAGAATTTCCTTTGTTGCTGCACATTCATTTTCCTCCTTCCTCTAGCAAATACCATTGAATTGAGCAGGCACGTCTCATAAAAAGTTATCTAGAATCATCTCCAAAAACCCTTTTAAGTCCTGTTCACATACAAATGAGCCTTGAACACTTCCAGGGCAGAGCAGTACATTAGCAAGCCTGAGAATTACCAAGAGAACTGGGTCAATAGAGAAGGGATATACTATCTGATCACAAGGTGACAGTTTCCACTGCGATGTGAAAAGCTGCTTTCAGTGCTGGCAATGCAGTAGAGCAACAGTTAAATTAGTGCCACTGTACAGAGCTCATTTGGATCCCTGCCTGCTTGTTCTGATTTGCACAAGCAGTGGGAAAGGCTGTTAGGATAATCAGGGGAATGAAGAGCTTGCTTTTAAAGTATAGGTTGAAACTAATTTGCCTAGCCTAGCAAAAGGGAGGATGCATTTTGTGTTGCTGACATGTGCATAGCAGGGAGGGGAACTTAGGGTAAGGGAGGATGTTGTGAAAACATCTGCTTTAAGAGCAACATCTGTGAGCATATTTGAGATGGAAAATAGGGAATTTCTCTCTTTTGAAAGGTAAAGATCTCAGTGATTCGAGCAAAATGTCTCTTTTCCAAGATGGATTTGTCCCTTGCCTCTATAGCAAGGGACTTGAACTGAGCAAGAGCTGTGGTTGGTTCAGGAGGGGCTTCTGTCCTGTCACTGAAGGAGCTCTGTGTGGTGGCATGTGCCAAATCCTCTTTTCTCTCTCTCCTCAGAACGTGGCTGTGACCAAAACAAGTCCTCTGTGTGGCAGGCAAAAAAGCCAGAGATGTTCCCAGCCACACTGATTGGACAGACAAGTCTCCCTCCCACCCCCTTCCTCTTGTGGATATAATGCCTGAAAATCTGTCTGGAGACCAAAAATGAGCATGATGCAAAGAATCTCTTCCTCACAGAATACTTGGGTATGTTTAATGAAAGGAAAATGTCTGCATATTACTGCAGACACTGAAGTAGTGATGCTGGAAGATTCTGGATCAGAGGATCAGAGAGCTCTGAAAGTTTTGAAATTATATTTGGCCCTCACCCACTGCAGATTTGATTGAATGCTTACAAACCATGTTACTGTTTACAATATTTCACTTCTCTGAAGCAAGAATTTTTAAACCTGTTATCTATTTTGTTATTTTATCATCAATTAGGGAATTATTGTTGGGGGAGGTTTATACATTCACCATCTTATAATAAATATCCCGGAATATAAAAATATCCAATTTTTACACTCTTACTATGAATAAATTAAGTTGGATTTATGAGGCTTATGGCCTGCTCTTCCTCTGTTCTTTGGAGGGCTTTGTGAATGTGCAATGAGAGCTCTTATTTCTTATTATGGAATTTTATAGTCACCATGTAACTGGGTTAATATAAGAAGTATAAATAAGGATATGCATTTGCCTGTGAGATGTTTGAATATGGAGAAGAGCATCTGAAGTTGAGAAAATATGAACTCAAGCACAGATTGTATATCTTACTCTATAAATAGGGAGAGAAACTTTCAAGTGCTGAGTAAAGAATGGAGTGTGTGGGAATTGTCCCCTAGGAAAGGTAAGAAAGCCACTGGATTTTTTTTTTTTTAAGCTGTTGTGCTCTACTCTACAACTACATTTTAGCAAACTTCCTCAGATGCTGCAGTTGCTCCCTCTCATCTGCTGGTCTCCTGCACAGACTTTCACAAAGTGAAAGAAAAGGCACTGAATGCAAGAGAAGCTGGAAAGGATTAACAGCCAGTGTGCTTTGTCTTCTAATAGTTTCTCTTCTCTTTGGTCTACAGGAACTTGAGTGATATTAGTTCATGCAGACTGAGACCTAGACAATAACCACATCCTACTTTTAAAAGAAAAAAATAAATAGACACACACAAAATACTCTTTTTATTAAAGAACACAGGCTAAATCCTGTGGTTCTTTCTCCTGTGCCTGAGCAAAACTTATCCTCATTCATCCCTGTGCTGTGTTCTTGACCTTTCCATAGCTCAGTGCCACTTCAACAGCAGCAGCTCCAGAAGGATGCAGGCCATGTCCATGCACACAAAGGAAGGGGTGGGGATGGAGCCAGCACAGCTGTGCCTAAAGAGACAGCAGCTGGAGAGGACTGAGGTGGCTACCAAAAGAGACAACAGCTGGAAAACCTAAAAAAAGAGAAAATTTTAAGGGAGGCACAGACAAGCTGGTTTAAGTGAGAGGAGCAGGTGCTGGAGAGGTGAGATTGCCTCGCAGGCTGCTGGGAGACCCTGGGAAAGGAGCAGAAAAGGGAGATGGGAAGGAGAAAAGAGAATTTGTGCTTCACACGGGTTGGGGGAAAGACCATTCTAGCAGCTCTGAAACCTCTGGGCTGTAGCAGTAAAAGGCCATGGGGAAGGGGCTTGGCACCAGAGACATTTTTGGTTTCCCTTCAAAGCAGAAAGTGAGGGCAGAAACCAGCCTGAGGCTGCTGCTCCCAAAGGGCCATGCTGCTCTCAGCCCTCCTGGGCAGATTTCCTCCTGCTGCCAGCAGGGCTGGATGTGGCTTTCTGTAGGAATGGGATGGCCACAAGTTCATGGACAGGCTGACTGCAAAGCTCAGTATTTTGGAGTAGGTTCATTGCTCTTTGTGCTGTACTGTAGATGAGAACCTTGGTACTCCTGTCACATTTTCCTTTAGCCCTAAGAGTGAGAGTGCAACAGGTATTTAAGCATAATGGGCACTTTAATTAAAAGGTTAAAAACCACACTGCTGTAAAGCAAAATGATTTCCCACTGTGCCTCACTGCTGCTCTGGGATGTCAGAGGGAGAGCCAGACAATTGTGCTGTATTCTGCTTTGCTGGGTAATCCAGTCAGATTAATGAATTTGGGGTCCCTCGAGATTTGCATAATTTATATCGATGGCTTGCTGTTTAAAGTGTTTTACAAAGTCAGGAAATAAATTGTGTAGGTTTTATAAAAATATCATAATTAAAAATTGACTTGCACGAAATGTTGGCTCCAGGAACATGTATGAAGTTCAAGCATGATGGATTGTTTTGCTCACTGAAAACTATAAAAAATCAGGAGAGACTTATGATGATAAAAAGTACTTTTTTTAGGTGGTTACATTATCAATCTTTATATTGAGCCAAACGCTGCTTGCATTTCTTCTGTGCATATTTTATTGACTTCAATGTGACCCATTGGGGAAGGACAGAAATATTTGTATTACAGTGAAGAAATATTGTCACATACAAAATCAAAACGTGTTCTTTAACCAAATATAAAACTTCAGAAGACAGAAATATCTTTAATATGACTTAATCACTTCAGATCCTGGCAAGCTGCAATAAATTTTCTACTATAAAAACAGAAGGGGAATTTTCTTGCCTGCCTTTGCGTTAGTAATACAAATATTAAGATGATGAATGTTATTTTTTCAATAGTTTGATTTAGGAGAAAAAATTGTAAAACTATGCAAAGGGGAATCTGTGACATGTAAGGCTGGTCTCGATGTTTTTTTTAATGCAAATGAGTTTGAGGACAGCTGTTACAATGAAAAAATTAGCCAAGCTGTTCACTGTATGGCTGTTCTGTTCCCAGTGAAAATCAGTGGAGCTGGACAGGACCAACAGCCTTGAATTTAACATGGTATTGCATGTTAAATAACACAAATTTAAAATTAGACACACTAAAAAAAGAAAAATTAGAGACTCTTCTATTTTTTATTTGATATCAAACCAAGACTCAATTGTTTGAGCAGGGTACAGAGACGTGCAAAAGCACTGCTAAAAATGTAAAGTTCTACCTTGTTATGATTAGAGATGAAGCAGGAAATGCTTTCCTAGCCTTTTCCCTTGGAACAAGGGTTCTGGGAGAGACAAAATATCCCAGGAAAAGACTGAGCAGGGGCTGGAGAAGAGCAGGTGGGATGAGGCAGGCTCTGGGCAGGGCAGGAAGGCAGCAGAGTCCCTGGACAGGGATAGGAGGCACAAAAGCACCAAAACCTTCTGCTGGAGCTCCTCTCACAGCCCCTGCCTTGAGCAGAACGACTCAGGCATGTGAATGTCTCTTATTTGTATGGGCCACTCTAATTCACTCTATTTCAGTGAAATCTCTATTTCTAATTCACTCTAGTTCAGTGTGAGGCTGCAGGAGCAGGGCAGGGCTGGCTGGAGGCTCCTGCTCTCCCACCCAGCCCTGCCCTGGAATTGCAGCAGTGTGAGCACAGCAAGGAGCAATCCCTCAGGCTGGATTCTCCTGGGCAGCCAGCTCTGCCTCCCAGCCATGGGATGGGATGGCTGGGCAAGCAGGGAGAGAGGCATCCTGCAGATGTGAAATGGGTTTGAAGCAAGTTTTGATCTCTGTGTCAGGTATCTGTGAAAATAAAAATGAAATTCTACTTGACAGCTGCTTTTTCTCCGATTTTGCTGCCCAATGCTTGTTTCTTATATCTTGTTATCCAAGATATAGTGATATATCCAATTCTTGTATCTTACCTCACTGAGAGCCCTGAGAGGAGGCAAAAACAGTATGGGAGTTTCTTTAAATAACAACACTGATATCATGAGGCAAATATGGGGAGAGATGTGTAAAACTTCTTGATGATATGCACATCATGAAACCTTAAACCCAAGAGACTGATTTTAGGCAGTGGTTGTCCCACAAATGCTGCTTGGTGCTGTCTGTCACTGCCAGCTCACGTTCCTGCACAGCTCCACTTGGGTTTCAAACCAACAATCACACACTGATAACTTTTCTGGTCCTTTATTTTCCAGTTCCCTGAATTACAGGCTAGTTGGCAAAATCACACAGATAAAATCTTCCAGATGCTTTATCTGCGTTTCAGAAATAAATAACATGTTGGGTTTACTCTTGAACTCTCTCACAGAATGCATCAGTAGGGGTCACCAGAAAGAAGCAAAACTTCATTGTTTAACCTGGAATGCTTATGAATTTATACAGTGTTTTCCAGCTAATCTTTTAGAGACGGTAATTTAGTTTTCAAAAAGCAAGACATTATTTTTCTCCAGAGAACAGGTATTTCCTGCTAATGAAAATACCATTATAGAAGGCCTATATTAAAAAACAAGAGGGGGAAAAATATGTTTGTGTGCAATTCATCACTCCCATAATTGCATGTTGATACTGAATGGACACTGTGATTTGAAATTTTACTCTAAGCTAAAATAAGATGTTTGCCTTTCTGGTTTGGTAACCTGTGTCAGAATACTGCCTAATTTAGCAGTCTGAATTTTAATTTTTCAGCTGGGCTTTAACAAAGCAGCAATGATTTGATTCTAACAAAAACTTACCGCAGTATCTTTAAGTTCAAAATTGTAGAAATACAGATAACAGCTTTTCAGAATTTGTTCCAGCTCTTTGCTTGCAAATTTAGAAAATATATCACGTGAGGTGATGAGGATTTTATCCAAGGACAGTCTGATCAGGTACAAAGATGAATATTTTGGGGTATTTTGGGAGAAAAGAGCAAAGATAGTGTGGGTGCAGTTCAGTGGGGACTTGAGAAAGAATGAAGAAGAGAAAAATAAAATGATGCCAAGCCCAATTCTTAGTGCTGAACAAAGACAAAGTTTACCTGTGAATATTCAGCCAATGGTCAGTTTGGCTTTAGTAAAAATTAAGAACAAGTCAAAAGATCAATCTCTTTTTAAAATACATCTATTTCTGCATTTTTCCAATGGCTTGGTGCCTGTCACAGGAGATGCCAGTGTCTGTAGGGGTGCACAGTCTGTGCTCCGACCACTGAACATTTATGCAAGTTCTCCCTATGCTTTGTTTTGTCCTCCTACAGTTTGGGTAGAAATGACATTCTTTCCTCCTCCCTCCTCAAATGTATATATTTTACAGCTAATGAAAAAGCTCAGGAAATATAACTGTCCCTTGTATTGATTTTGCTTTTATGTAGTGCCTTTTCCCCAAATGGATGCCAGAAGGCACTCTTAAAATCAAACTATATAGAACAATAATTTCTACCAGAATGGAAAAACATGGCAGCAGCTTAACAGAGCACTTTAGTGCTAGGCAACACTTTAGGAAATGAAGGTGGCTTTAAAGAGCAGGAATAAGCTCATGGCCTTGAAGAAGTTATTGGATATGAATAAAGAGCAAGATCAAGAACAGCCTCTGTAATCCACAGCTGCCCACTCTGGATGCAGGGAATATATTGCCAGTCCCTTGCTCAGAGCCTCTGATATTAGAGAATGGGTGTTCCCAAGCAGATCTTATATGCTGAAATATTGTTTAAGTTATGAGGGCTCTTAAGATGTCAGATTTCAGCTCATGTCACAAATAACCCAAGAGCCCCCAACCCTTGACAAAGAATTTACTGCAATATTTCCCTGTCTGCTGTGTGCCAGTGGGCACCTGCTGCCCCAGCTCCAGGACCCTTCAGAGACTCCCAAATTAAGGAGTCCTGTGCCTTAAGCAAAATGATGCTCTTTTTCAAGTAGAAATTAGGTTCATTTTATCCCTTCTTCTTTATGCAAAAAATCTAGTTGCCTTATGCTTTCCCTTAAGCATGAAACAATAGGGGATGCAGGATACTCCATGGCTTTCTTTTGGCAGAAAAGGATCTTTGATTAAAAAAAAAGAACTTGAAAATTGGTGTGTTAAAGCATTGCTTCCCAAGCAGAAATGAACATAAATCACTCCTTTCTGCACTGCTGAGGACTCAAAACAAGTATCATTACTAATATTGAAATTTATTGCCCTTTTATTCAGCTTGTTCATTCTAAAAAAAAAAATAATATTTTTGGTTAGAGCTGGTCAGAAGTTTTAAGTATTGTTTCTTTTACAATTCTGTTAATGAAACTTCTTATAGAAATTTGAATGCAGATTTCACTGTTGATGTAGGTATTTTTTATGTTAGGAAGGGAAGAATTTGGAGGCTCATGCACTTGGGCATAAGGTTTTGACCAAAACAACATGTATTGATCAATTGATGTTTAGTCTATCTGCTCATCTAACTGTGCTGGAACTGCTTTATTATTATTTTTTATAAATAGCATATATACATTATGCCATAGAATGACTGAGGCTGCTGCCCATCACAGGTATTTATACCTTTAGTGAACATGTGGGAGACTGACACCAAAGCCCCCATTTCAAGATGCATTTAATTACTAATAGAAAGTGAAGCAGTTCAGATAAGATATCCTCTCTGGCATAATCGATGGAGCAGTTCTGAGGGCACCTGTCTGTGACAGAAGAGATTGATCCAGTTCTTGTATCCTAAAACACAACATCTTTCCTGTCAGTAGTGATTAACAAAATATCAGACTATCAGTTAACACTTTGGGCTTTTCCTGGTTATGCCTCAGTGGAAAAGTATAAAAATTTTAAAATGTTTGAAGTTGTTAAAGCAATCAGACAGAAGAAAACCTTTCTGTGTGGATCAGCAGTGGTTACTCATGCTGCAGTAGGATATCTTTGGGAAGTCATATAGCCTGTAAGCTGTTAATGCAGATAACCACAGTGAGGAGCTGGGCTATAAGAGCAGTGATGGAATTCAGAGACAAAACCCCCCTTAATGAGTGATTTTTGAGGTTTATTTCTTGTGACTGTATTTTTTCTCACAGGATTTCTGCAGCACTAATTGCTGTGATAATTGGATGATGCAGGGATAACTGTGGTGGCCAAAGGGATATTTCCTGTGCTTAGGTCCCCACATGGCCACCTGTGCCACCTTTCTCAGGACTGCAGTGTTTTAGTTTCATACTCAATTTAGCCCCATTGAAAACAACATAAAGTTTGCTGCTAAGGGTCTTAAAAAAATAATACCTGATGCTACCACAGACCCTAGATTTTTTTTTTCCAGAGCTGATTGTTTTCCAATTAATTATCATATATACAGGTATTTAGGGTCTCTGCCTCCAGCTTTTCTGAGTGGTGAAGAAGCTTCTGTCTTCTTCCAACACAGTTTTTGCATTTGTGAGTGTTTCTGTGCCAGGGCCCTTGGAAGCAGTGTGGGGCTGACCAAGCACAGCTCTCCAGGTCCCCTCACATCCTTCTAATGGGGGTGCTTGGTATGCTCAGGAGGAAAGCTGCCAGCTCAGGTCTAAGACAGAAGATGAAGTTGTTTGGAAACAGCAGATGAATAACATTGTCAGAGGTGTATTAATGAGAGGAAGTGTCTCCACACCCATGCAGAGTAGAGGTAACAGCAAACAGAACAAGAGATCTTTGTGGACAGCAGACGTTAGGAAGCAGCAGGAATAACTGGGGGGGATTTTCATGATGAAGATATCAGTTATTGGGGAAACACGAGGAAGCAGAGAGGGACTGGGCTAGGGAGGAGATTTATGACTTATGTCAGAGCTGTTTGTACTGTAAGGCAGCAATCTTGTCAGGAGGAGAAGAGAGTTGTAACATTCCTCTGGGAGATGCATGGGTTGTGCTGGGATTGCCTGCAGCCCCAATCCAGCTGTCCTGAAGGACAGCAGGACCTTGGAGCCTGGAATGCCTTCACACAACACACACCAGGGACAGGGGTTAAGTCAAAACTCCTCCTTCCACATCCAACACTGAGAACTTCCACATGCTCCTGGTCTTTGGCTGTGATTCCTTAAGGGAATGCCAAAGCTTCCTTCCTTGAGCTGTGCTGAGGCTAGGGATGAGCCCTGACTGGGCAGATGCTGAAGCCACAGGGATGGATGGCACAGCACACCCTGAGCAGGTACCCAGGGAGGGCAGGGGGAGCCAAATCCATCTTTGCTCCGGACTGGGAATGCTGTGAGGTTCTCCAGCTTTCCCAGTGAATTTCTGTTGCATGATCAACTGAAAAAGCTAAACCTGAAAATTATCTGAAACTGGAGGGTTTGTATATTTAACAGTTATGAGTGAGACTTTTAAAGGATAATATGGGAGAAAAGAAGCCCAAATGCTTCAGGAAGCATTATGGGATGTGGATGTCTGGTGCTCACAAGACTCTGCTGCATGCAAAAACTTTTGGGTTGGTTCTGGGCTAGCTAAGGGAAAAGGACAGATTTCTTTGACCTTTATTCTGCTTTATACACATTCAGAAAATCAAATGTCCATTTGATTGCCGTGTATTTTGGTGTTTGAAGAGGGAGTTGCAGGTACAGTGGGGTAAGAAATAGCCTTCTCTTCATTTTTCTTCTCTTTCTTGCAAAAGAAAACCAAGGAATTAATTAGATTTCATCCTGTTTATGTCTTTGTTGCTAGCTTTAATCTTAACACCTAATAGAAAAACAGAGCAAATGGCTCTGCGAATTTTTATATATTTTTTTCCTCTAATCCATTAAGAAAAGAACAGAACTGATGATAAGGTACCTGAGTGAATCAAAGTGATGTGCTGTGCTGCTAAGGAGGCTGAGTCACAGACAACTAGTTTTATAGCAAGCTCGTGGTTGATTATAAAATAAATATTTGGAGGAAAGGGACAAAGAAGATTAAAGTAATCTCTGAATCATGTTTGTGAATTGGTTTGTTCTGGTACCTGGACCAGATCAACAAATAACACATCTGATGGATGCAGTGAAGTTTAATAATGCTAATTCTAAAGAAATGTTTAATTATTAAGTTATGAATAACAAAACATTAGCTTAGGTGCTAAATAAGCCACTGACTGAATTTTACCTTCCTTTGCTCTTCATATAGACCTGCAGAAAATCAGTGAGATAAAATTCCGTGGAAAGTTTGCATGGTGGTCAAACATCAGCAAAATACAATTTCAAATGGAGATGAGAAGGAAGAAAGTGTTGACATAAGACAGGCTCCTTTCTGTAAAGGAATTGTCTGGTTCAGATTCCAAGTAATTTTTCATAATTACCATTAAACTCATTAGAGAGCTATTCAGGAACTTCTGAGAACTCTCTTGTCTTTGTATCATCTTCTAGATTTCTTTTTATTCCACAGACTTTTGCCTTCTGAGACAAATTGGACATAAACTGATAATCCACTTAAAAAATGAGAGAAAGTAAGGCTGGGGGATGTTATGCCTCTTCTTATTAGTGTGAGGAGGAGGAAAAGTTGGGGTATCCACCAGTTTGGGGGAAGTGCAGTGGCTTCTGAAATGGTTAGTAAATACTGCAGGAGGGGGCATTTACTGAAAGCACACAAAGCTGCCAAGGGACAGGTGAGTTGTAAAACACTTCAGCTACCACAGGAGATGCATTACATTATTGTGGTAGGCAGATAATTTGCTATCCAGCGTTTGGAAGCTGCTTTGTAGAAAAAAAAATAGGGGAATAAGCAAACTCGTTCCCAATCGATGAATTAATATAAAACCAGCAAAAGGAGCAGAGCAGACTGCTACAATCCCTCAGCTATATTAGGCAATCAATTTTTTTTTCCCTTTCAATATGTAGAATATTCCCTTGTGACTCCCCGTGGATGTCATGGAGTGTGAACACAGCAATCAAAGTAATAGACGTCAGAATAATCAAAATAAGATGTGTCAGAAAGAAGCAAATGAATACATACTCTCATTAAGTAAATCTCCTAAGAGCTTAACGTACAAAACTCTTCGCAGAAAAGCTGTACAAACAATTGCATGCACTAACACATGGTTTTATTGCTGTTTCAAAGGCAGATAAAAATATTCTTCAAGCTAATCCACGTTTTTTTCAGATTTCACCATAAATAATCTCTACCTGAGGCAAAGCACATAATGTAGCTGCCACAGTGACATTAATAAAGGTCATAACTGAAGGTAAAATATATTACTTTGAAAAAAACTTAAACATCATTACACAGGCAACGTGCTGCAAAAGAAAGAAAATATCCATTTCTGCAGTGGACTGGCAATGTCCAACAGTAAACTTCCATCTGTCAGGTGACAAGACACTTCATCCAGGGAGTAAGTAGCAAAAGAGTTAGTACAAATCTTCCAGGGAAACAAATTTTTAGACAAAATCAGTAATCTGGCTGCCTCGAGGACTTTTCCCACTAAAAAAATTCAAAGAGGTGCAGTACAAACCCAATGAAAAATCAACAAAATGGTACTTCCACAATGTTCCCAGACTTTTGAGGCAGCAAACCTATAGTACAAATAAAAAAAAAGGGAGGAAATGTATCTGGAGGAAAGAGCCATTTCCAGAGCCTGAATTATTTTAATAAGCTACAGAAGTGGTCTAGGAAGAAGTAGGAACAATTGGAAAAGAAATTCAGTCTCTAATGAAGCTAATTCAGGATTGACTTTTCCTTCTGCTTGTCTACTATATTTGTATGATAAAGAACTTGGAGCATTTTGGAAGGTAAATGGATCATTTCTCATTGGAAACAAAGGGAATTCGGGGGGAATTTCAAGTACCGGTAAAACATGCTACGCAGACAAAAACCTACCAGAAATAATTTTGTGTCCCCTTGAGTTTGCATGCTGTCATTTGACTTCAGACTTTCCAGGGAAGAAGCTGAATGCTTTTATTGCCCTCCAATTTACTCCATTGGCTTTTGTGCCAGCTCTGAGTCGTGCCAGAGCTGATGGGGCTGGGCTGTGACTCCTGAGGCACCACCAAAGGGTTTTCCTCATGACCTTGAGCCTCTCCACGTCCCCACACCATCAGTAACTCAGAGTGATGATGCTCCCTCTCCACTGTGATCTGTCTTGTCAGCTCAGGAGCAAACTCTGCTTTGTCTCGACTCTGATCGATTGCCAGGGAAGTTGGATGTGCACAATACTTCTCCAGATTTGGCACTCAGAGACAAAATAACTTTGAGGAACTGGGCCATTAAAGGAAACATTTTGGCCATGGATGTCCTACACTATTATGAGCAGTGTCTAATAAATTGATTCTCAATTTTAGCATGGTGCAGAGTAGTAAATAGCTCTTAAGGTGTTTAAACAGCTTACATGTTTGGCAGGCCAATGGGAAATAGGCAAATCTTTGGGAGATGCAGCAGAAAGGCAGCCCTCTCACACCAAACATTTCTTTAAGCCTGTATAACTTTGAAAACAATCAATAATATTCATCATACAAATGTGTGAGCAAAAATTATTTCCCTGAAAAGTCCTAAAATCCAGCAGTGACATACCAGTACAGGTGAGGAGAGTCAAAAACTAAGGTGACAGAGGTTCCCTCACCCCTAGGCTGCAACAGTGCCTAATTTTGTCTCCCTTATGAATGAGCTTTCCCTGAAGTGGCACAGTCTTTGTCCTTTAGGTAAAAACGAGTGGAATAAAAAAGTTATCAGCAAGCAGAAATCATTGTACAGCTCCTGCCTCCCTTTGACAGCAAAACATCAGATAAATCTCAGTTTAAAAAATACAGTCCGGATTAATTTGGGCCAATGGCCAGGCCTGGTGGGTGGGAACCTTGCCCATGGCAGGAGAGTTGGAACTAGGTGATCTTTAAAGTCCCTTCCAACCCAAACTGTTGTGGGACTCCATGAGAAATCCAGACAGTGAGGCTATAGTGGCACTTGATATTGACAAAATTTATATGAGGGAAATAAAATATTAGCCTATAAACAAGTTTTGATGATTAAAAATAATGTTGGGGGAGAAACACACTGTAAAGGTTGCTCCTCTCCCTTTAGGAGCTGTTACTATTTCTTTGGCATGGCCAGGAGTCTTGGCTCTACTTCTATAGGAAAGCATTCAGTGGGTTATTGTTTGTTTGTAAATGCCTGCTCTGCTTTCCACAGAGCAAAGCCACGGAGCCAGATTAATCCCAGTGTTATTTCCAGAGCCACGGGAATGGTCTGACCAAACCCACTCATGGCCTGAGAGCTTGATCCCTGCAAGCTGTTTCCAGATCCTGGGGATTCCCTGGGGTGGTCACACCCTCTTTGCTCAGGGACCCTGGGGGGGGAAGAAGCCCTGGGGCTCCAGGGTGGTGCTGGAGACCTGTGTGGAATGTTTGAGCCTGACCAAGGGATGGGACAGTTTGTCATCTGTGGCAGACACTTGAAGCAGGTGGGAAAAGTCCTGAGTAGTTTGATTAGTTCCTTTTGAAATACTCAAGGGGAAATGCTTTCTCAGCTCCAGCAGATTTTTGTTTCCAGGACGGACAGTCCATGGCACTCAGGTTTTACAGCAGAAGCTCAGAGGAGCCATGGGTTGATTGTGGGTAGAACACAAAGCAAATGAGATACTCTGATTTTCATTTGACTCTTCTGTACACAGCAAGACCAGGGCTCATATAATTGCAAGACATACTGAGTGTTTTTTGTCATTCTAGACTATTTCCATTTACTTTCTTAAATCAGATTAGACCACTTGGTCTCTGGAAAACACACCATCTTTCCATGCTGGCTGTAGGCCCCTCACCTTCCCCTGACACCATCCTCTCTCTTCTCTTTCTTTACCTTTAGATACTCTCAAATTTCTTTTTAGGCATTTCAGAGTTGAGGGAAACCCATAGGAGTAGACTTGCAAACAATTAATTTTATCTGAGTTTACTACATATGTAACACCTTGCAGTGAAGCCCCAGTGGATTTTGGGAGCTTCAAGGGTACCTTTGCAGGAAACTCATATCCAAATTAAAAACTTTCTCAGCTGAGCATTATGAAAAGGCTCCAGAGGGGATGGGGAGAAATTCCTTTTCGCTGGTGGTTACAAGCAACTATTTTAAGATAAATGATTTTCTATAAAATACGACTGTAAAATAATCTATTGTCTTTTTCTCTTGACTGACTTATTTACAGAATTTCACCTCAGAAAATCTGACAAGCTGTGTTGTGTCAACCCTTCCACATCAACGATTCACTGAGTTGCTTTTGTCCCTGATGCTTTACTTAGTCCTGTAATAGAGAGCAGCTATGGGTGTTGTTGGTAACCTTTTTATGTTTCTCAGTCATGGGAAATAATGTAAAAACCCCAAATACTGAAAATTCCCTCAGTCACAGGGAGCTTCATTATCTAAAATAGGTGCAGAAGATGATGAATTTCTTCCCTCTTCTTTAAATTACTTTTTCATCTTCTCTCTTTTAACAAAGCATGTCCAAAGAGCTCTTTGGTCAGATCTTTCTTATTCACCATTAAATTCTTATGGGATTAGTAGGTTTATTAGAGTACAAAAGTAAACAGCATATGGCTCTGTTAATATCCTTGTAATGTCACAACCCAATCTGTCAGAATGTAAACTTTTTTGACCAGTTTAATTTACTTCAAGTTCACTCTATGAAAAAAAACCCACAACAAGCCTGATGAATCACCTAAGAGACAGCACAATACTTAATTCTTTTGTGTTCCCAGTTTAATAAGCATGTCCATACATATTACCTGCAGTAGGAAAAATACAGTGGCAAATACAGTTACTTAGTTACTAGGAGTTAAAAGGTCATTTCCCCCGATGAAAAGCTTGTTCTATCAGACAAGTAGCTGCTACACTCCATAAAACTGGCAACCCTTCAAAAGGTTTCAGAAATTAAAGGCATTGTTTGAAGATAAAGGCAATAAGGTCATTTGCTTTGTGTTTAGTCCTGCAAAACTTTCTGGGTGACCCTTTGATATTCAAGTGAAGAGGGCTCTAAATTGTTCTATCTTCATAGCTAATGAGTGCTGGTGACAGTCACTGTTGAGATCAGTTGGGACTTTACTAGAATTAAATTTTGTATTACAAGACATTTTCTTTGAGGGGGAGAGCCTCTGCAGAGTTTGCCAAAGCTGAATAATACATATAACACATATAATAATCACTCACAGCACTACGCTCTTTGCTTTTCTCAGTTTCTTTTATTAACTCAGTTTTCACTAGCTGAATAATGTCTAACGTGATCCTCAATGTATATCTGTGTTCAATTAATAAAGCTGTATAAACAAGCCACATATGTAAAATCTGTCCCCTTCGAATTCTCTGCTAGAGTGGAACAGGGCTTACATATAATGTGTACAGTAGTAGAGAAATTGCTCAAGAACTTTTTATTGCCAGAGGCTGTAGAGCTGTGTATGATTATTATATGTGTAATTAACTAATCTATAATGTTCCTCTGATATATGGTGTATATAATTCTTTCCTAGAAGAATAGAATGTTATTTTAAAGCCTTTTTTTTTCTTGTATGGTTCGTTTCATTTATTCCATTTATGGGAAAATGTTATGTATATTCCTTAAGTCACTTGACTTTTTTTTCTAGTAGCAAGTAAGAATTTTCACAGTTTTTTTTTTTTGTTAAAAAATATGTGACAAAGGAGAGAGAATGTCCTGTAATGATCAATATACATCATGTGCTGAAAGAGTGTTTGGCTTGTACTGTGACCTTCTTCATTACTTTAGTTGTTTATTTTAACCTTACCATCCTATTTCAGAGACTCTCTAATAATAGCCCTCTGTCACTCTAACCCACATGCAAAAGTAAAAGTAAACACGATTATCTCAGTTTCAAATACACATGAACTCTATCCCCCAAACGACCATCAAGTAATTTAAAAGCACAAAATCCTTACCTAATGTCGCTGGCTCAGTGCTAATGGCCAGCAAGGGAATCCAACAGAGGTAGGCAACAAGTTGGAGATGCTGATGGAAAGGAAAGGGCTGCTGCATAGTGTCCAAGACAGCTTTTATCCATGCATCTGCAGTTGCTTACAAGTTAACTTTTGAAGTCCTAAACTTTGCAGCAAAAGCCATCAGCCTGCCTGCCTACTTCAATTTTTTTTTTCTTTCCCGCCTCCCCGCCTTTCTTTAGCTCTTTTCAATCCACTCTCTTGGAGAGGGCTTAACGTGTCATTAATCCCAGAATTTCCAAGAGGGAATCCCTCCGGCCTCGCTCAAACCCCAGTCCCCCTCCCACACTCGCACAGAGCACTCGTGTCCTGCAGCTGCTGCAGCCACAGCTGCTGGGATTTGCAAGGACAGCCTGTGCCTGGCTGCTGGGAGCTGATCCCACAGGAACTGGGGTACAATCCCTGCTCCTCAGGCAGCACAGAGTGCAGATCACTGCCGTCATAGCTGCTGTTGTGTGTACGTGTGAGTGGCCTGGAAAACGAGAGGCGCTTTCCAGCGCTCCAGCCAGAGAAATAGAGCAGAGAGGCAAAGAATTCCATCACTCAGGTTGCACTGGTGCCTCAGGATTTTAGCTTTTCTATTTTTTCATATATTTGCAACCCTGAAATTCTTTAGTGTATAACTCTGAACTCTATATGGAGTGTTAGCTGCTCTCTTCACATTTCGGTCAGATAACACAATTCCTCCCTGGGCCAGGGAATCAAGGACACCTCACTGCCTCAGAGATCCCCCAAGACACATTCCCTGAGAAATGTAAACAAAAGTGAGTTGGAGAGGAGAAAATCTGAGCTAAATTACTTCATTACCTGAAGCTGTAATTGGAAGATTAACCTCCAAAATGCAAATAGACCAAACTTATAAAAGTATGAAAACCCATGACCTGTTGTCCATTTTGGGTGCAGCCACTGGGGAGGTTTTATCTGCCCTAAATGCACATGAAGGCATTTCAATAAATATAACCACTTTTTATTATCTTAATTTTGTCTGGTCTCTGTTTTAGGTAGCCCCAAAAAGGCATCAGCACTGTCACACTTTTCTGAATTTTTGTGCCTCAAGGTGTCCTGTTGCCAACACATGGTTCCTACTTTTACTCAGTGTGAACAGAGTTTATTGTGTGACAATGCATGTTGTCATTTTAATGCAAAACAAGAAGAATTTGCTATTGAATTGCATCATATACTCTGATATTTATACTCAGAGTGTTTTATTTAGAAAATATTGCATACCCACCCACTGTTCAGTGTTTCCATACCTGCCAGCACTCCTTTCCTTTGACTTGTCAAGTTTAAATACCATGTGTCTGCTTGTTTAAGTGAGGATATTGTGAATTATCTGATAAGAGAATATTATGCAATACTGTAAACATTCCACACAAATCACTGTGAGGAGCATTTCATGGAAAAGCACACACCAAGCCATTAAAAATATTCGGCAGTATAGCCAAAGAGTTTCAAAAGTTGTTCATTTGACTTAACTACATTGCTCAAGGAGTCTGATTACTGGATTCCTTGAGGAAAATATAGGTTATTTAAGAAGAAACTTCTAAATCTTTGTTCTTAAATTTGCTTTTGGATTTTGATGTTGCAGAATCTCTGGTTTTGCCAGTCCCATTGGATTAGCCATCTTACAGGCCTGACTTGTAGCCCTTTGGGAGTCTTTGGAAGTCTTTCCATCAATTTCACTGATGTTTAGTGAGATTATATTCCTTCAAGATCACTGAGACTCCAAGTCCAGTAGTTCTGATCTTTTTTATAAGAGATATTTATACATTTCTTAGAAATGAAAAAAAAAAATTGTTTTTAACAGTACGCAGTTTTTACTTTTCTGTGGCTTTCTCAGCTAATGTTTGAATTTTTTTTGTGGCAGTTTCCATGCACTGGTAGGGATCCTGTGAGGATTTTGACTCTTAAGTTTTGGCCTAAAAGGCACAGCTCTGGAATCTGTTGAAGAGTGAGATTTGTCCTTGCCAAAATATTGGTAATTAAAACCAATTTCCAGCAAAGAAATTAAAAAAAAAAAAGGCAAAATCAGTCCAGCATTTTTTAGTTGCCTGTTTAGAGAAAACAAAAGTAACCAGGCAAAAAAAATGCAAGTGGGAGGTATTCAGGGCAACAGGAGAAAAAGGGAAGTTTTAGAGATGCTTATCTGTGGTCTCCTAAACAGGTTTTAATCAAAGGGAGCCTTTGAGGGTGCTAAAAATGAAATTGAAGCTTCTCATTGTTTCAAGTAAGAATTTTCCCTGGGCTGGATATGGATCCTTTCATTTTAGGAAGACAAACAATGGCAGGTCAGACAATGAGGTATTTCCCATTCTCCCAAACCAAGACAAGACCTTACAGAATTCAGAAGAAAACAATGACACTGGCTTCTCCTTTCCCCCACCACCCCCCAAAAGTCATTCTAAAAAAAAAAGTGAAACTAAAACCATGGAGAAGCTGCATAAAAAGAATGGAAAATGTTTCCACAGTTATTAATAACTGAATAAGAGGAGAACCTGAAACTCCACAGAAAGTTGATGTAGTCAAATATGGGTAGTGGATGCTTGGAACAATTCTCTTCACTGTGAATAACACAACTGTGAATCCCTGACACCAGTCCTTCTAGTATTAAATGAATTTTCCATGGTAGGGATGGACACGGGGAGATAAAACAAGCCAAAATTCACAGCTGGGAGCTGCCAGCAGCATTTCAGACTCGGCCAAAAATTGCCTGATGGATACTCACGTTGGGTATTCAGATGTCTTCACTTGGTAAGAAAGAGACAGTGTTTGCCTGAACATCCCTCCTGGCAGGTCAGAGCTGGGTGCTGGGGAGAGGCTGGCTCTGCAGGGAGGGTGGAGCAGCCTGGGGGATCCACACAGAGAGGAGGAAGGCTGGAGGAAGAGTACTGACAACAATCGTTGCCTTTTCCTTCAGATGCAGAACTAAGTGTCAGGATGGAGCTGAAGACAATAATAAAAATGCAAATAAAGGCCTCCAAAGACTATTCGACACTTTGCTCCAAGTGTGAAATGCTCAGGCTCCAGGTGTACGTTTGAGTTGCCCACAGAAGACCTGAGTTACAGGGAAATGTTGAGGGATGAATTCCATCCCTCACATGTTTTCTGAAGGTCAGTAGAAGTATCCTTCTACTTGGGTACCTCCAGGAAGGAAAAGAGACGGGTGTTTCATGTCCTGCTTCTCAGAAAGTGAGTGTGACCAGTTTCCCTTTGCACTCGAGCCAGCAGGGAGCTGTACAATCCTTTATTTCCTTCTGCTTCCTATGAGGAATACCCTTAACACGAGGCTGTCCCCTGGAGTGGCTTTCTAGGCAGAGAAGGGATTTGTTATTCACCAGTGACATAGAGAGCACGACCCTGCCTGTACACACACTTGCCTAGTAGGACAGTCCTTCCGAGGGAAAAGATGTCTTCACTATAAAGCTTTTTTTTGCAAGTCTGAATTTACACATTTCACATGATAAAACCCTCCTCTGTCCATTTTTGTTTGCTTTTTTTTATCTGACTGGAAATACCTGCCAAGTCCAGTGACAAGAAATAAACTCACTGTGCTCCCAGGGCAGTCCCCTCTCTGCTGGGTGTGGGCTGGCTGTGTCCTCTGATTCTTCCAGTGCTTTCTGCAGCTTCTGAGCAGCAGAAAAGTTTGGCATAATGGATTTTGACTGAGTCCCAGCAGCCTCCAGTAGGGACCTCTCCCACCAAAGGATTTTCGTAACAGGGATGAGAAGAGGATCAGTTCTGGGATTCTCTCTCCCTATTTCTTTCAGTCATCTTTGTCCATATATTTTTAGAGAGATGTCAAAAATCTTAGGATCACCAAAGTGCAGTATTCAGACCCCTTGTTAGCCAAAAAATCTGCTCCTTATCTCTTACCTTAGGACTGCACAGATGACTAGGAATGGGAAGAATTTCATCTTAGCTTATGCCCACTTTGGGGAAATATATTAGAGCTTGAGTTTTCCTCTGTTTTGTGTTCTTGTGTACAGAACAGAGCATTGCTGGTTCTTCAGAAGATAATGCAAGAAGTACTGTATATAATTTAGAGGACCAAGCTCTTCATTTAAGTGAGAACTTGTTGTGATTTTTAGGGTAATGATTCATTGCACATAAGCATATCCTCCTTTTCAGAGCTCTGGGATTATAGAGAAAGATTTCTACGTTAGATCATTGGGAGTGTTTATCTTTCAGCTCCTAATTCCCTTGTGAGAGGGAGAACTCTTTTAGAGAATCACTTCTCATTAGCCAATGAACAAAAATAGGGAACTTCAAACTCTAAAACAGAGATAAAATGCAGGAACCTAATTATCATCTCCAGGTTTTTTTCAGAGCAGCAAGAGCATGAGTGGCTGGGTCTGAGACAGCATGAGTGCACCTATTAGAGGCAATAACTCAGTTCCTTGTAACTGCAGTGCCCCTTGGCATGGATCAAGGCAGGGCGAGCTCCCTGACCTCACCTGGAGCCCTCTGAGCTCTGGCAGTGCAGGGCAGCAGCCTCTGTTTCCCTCTCTTCACTGCTCTGCCACGGGTGCTGCTCTGACCACCTGAACCTTAGCTGGGCACAGCGTGCCCTTACTAAATTTGGACAGTGCCCCCTCAGTGCCCTTCTTGGATGGCAGCACTGCCAGGTGCCAGGGCACAGTCAGGACTGATGTGTGAATTATTCATGTGACTCCTTATTTAATGGAAAATGCCAAATTGTTGCAGAGGTGTCAAAATAAATCACATTGCAATTCATCTCTGCTCCAGAGTGCCCCAAGACATGTCTGAGAATGGTTGTTGTTGCTCAGCAGCTCAAACCCAAAAATTATTATTCTATGTGAAGAGATTGGTAATTACCAAATATTCATAAAGAGGACATTAATGTATAAACTATGTATATTGGAATTGGCTGGTGATTTCCCATTAGAATCCATTTTCAGAAAAGCATATGATTTTCACAAAATCTGTATAAAAGAGAAACAGTTTTTAGAAATCTTTTTTTTCCCCTCTTCCTAGATCAGCTCAGAATTTATTTCACTTTTGTGAACTGCTCTGGCTGTCTGAATACCTCCTACAAGGAATTGCTTCAATCTCTGCAAACATCATTTATTGTGCAACTTAAGTGAAATGGATACATGATTAAAAAGCCAAACAAACTGTATTTTGATCTTTCTTCTGCAAAATTAATATTGATGATTATGGAAGTGTTATTGAAACACTTTGCCTCTCCTCCTGAAGTCTTGACTTATTTTGTCTCGAGAGTAAAAGAAAGAGTAAGAGAAATGGCTACTCACAGGCTTCATGCAGTCACTATTGCTCAGGAAATTTCCTGACTGAATTTTCCCATTGAGTGAACTTTCCATTTCGGAAAGAATTTCCTTTGAAAAAGCAGCAGAAAGACATTCCACAGGAGATTTTCAACAGCAATGGAAAGGCATGAAGTGGAAAGGTGTTGCCCATCCCTTGAACCATTTCATTCAGCCTTTTCCTAGAACCTTTCTCTTTTGAAGAAACCAAAACTCCAAAGGGCAGCCAGCACAGTGCAAATCCTCTCCTAGGTGTTCCAGCCAGGGGTAATAATGAGAGTCAGAGCAGAATCACCAGCATGGATTGAAAACAGACTCCAACAAGCCTGGGAACTGAATTTCCATACATCTGTCATCTCTTCTCTCATCCTCCTTTCCCATCCTGGCTGCTACAATTGGATCTTGTAGGAGAGGCTGTGGAAGCAGCTGTGGTGTTCAAGGAGAGCTCAATTCCTGCTCCTTGTGGCCTTGGCAGGGCTCCTCTGGGACAGGGCTGGTGCTTGCTGCCACTTCTTCCACACAGATGTTGCCTCTTCCTGGCTTTCAGAATGCCAAACAGGCCAGGGATGCTAGGAGTAAATAAAAAATCATCAGAGCTGTACCAAAAGTATTATATAAATGGTACGAAATGTAAAATATGCCAAAGCTATTGGGTGAATGAAAAGAAGTGGCAGAGAGATGTGAGTATTGCAGTGTAGATCACTCCCCTAATTTGATTCAATTGCCTTTCCACATTCATTCAAGACAGAAAAATGCTGCAAAAATAATTTATTTTCAGAGATGATGGGTTAATATAAGTATTAATGGGAGTATTCATCCCTATCAGATTAACTCTAAAGCCCTAAGAGACAGGCATCCCAGCAGATTTAGGAGGACAGTCAGGTTCCTCCACAGGATGCTCACCATAATTTATTGTTTCAGGATCCCTGAGAAATCCCCTGGAGAATCCTCACTGCATCACTGTAAAGGAAACCAAGGCATCAAAAGTGTGTTTTTAAAACTCCTCCTCTTCTTCCACTCTGTGTCATACACAAATAGGAAATGAGGTTTAACAATTTTGTTAGAACATTTGCAATTACAAATAAGAATTTTATGTCAAGCTCTCAGTGACATATGTTTCACTCTATAACCTTATCACAGAGTAGATTGCTCTGGAAAAGACAGAGATTTATTCTGAAACATTTTTCTTTCATCTCTTTATAGTTCTTTTGATGATTTTAAATGTTTGTGCTATTGGTACTTACATACAGTAAATGATAAATGATATATTATATCAACAACTCCATGAAGCTGAATTGCTTTTTTTACTGAATTTAGTGAATTTACTGCCTTGAAAGGTAACAGATTGATAGCACTAGTGAATTAAATCCTCTCTTTATCCCCAGAACAAGTATAGTATGGGCATTGCAAATATTTTCCAGGCCTATAAATCAGCCATGGCACCTCAACTCTCATCCACCGGGGCCTGCTGCTCCCTGCTTTTCTTTTGCTCTTTTTTCTAAAGCTTCTTTTGGGATTTTACAGAATGCATCGATTTTAAGAAGGAAAGGGTGGTGGAATACCTCAGAAGCCTCTGGTTTATGCATGAAACAAAAATGGTTAAATTATAAATTATTAGAATTACTAGGGAATACATGATTTGGTGGTTAGTGCTGCCTTTGAAGGTGGAACAGGAGCTGCTGAAAGAAACACCTGACCCAGCCATGGATGAAAGACTCTCACAGACAATGTTTTCAAAATCTCCACTCTTTTACTGCTAATACTGTCATAAACCTCCAAGTGGCCGCCTTGAAAACACCAGAAACCATAGAAATGTTGGAAATACAGGGCTGTGTTCTCTCAGATATATTTACTTCCTTGCTCTCAGTGAAGTTAATCTGATTTATACACATCACCCCACAGGAAAAGCAAGTTTCCAACAGAGCTCAGAAAGACCTCATGGGAGCTGAGGGTCAATTTCTAGCCAACCCAATAATTTATTTTCCACCAGGCTTCCTCCGTTCTGTATTCTCCACCACACATTTTGCAAAATCCAGATTTTCATCTTTTGAGATGGGTAAAAATCAATTCATTACTGAATTTTTGTGAAGAAAATTGTGTGCAGGGAAAAAGCAGGTGTTAAGTAAAAACTGAGGCACTCCAAACACATTATTTCAGCTCTTATAAATAACAGTTGTCTCTTAAATTCATCTCTTGTAAAGAGATCTCATCTAATTCACCTGCCTTTGAAAAGACAGTAATATAAAACTAATGGAATAATATTTATTGTTATAGACCAGTAGCATTTTAGAGGCAATCAAGGGTCCAGAATAGGTTTTATTTCATGTGGGTTTTTTTCACCAAGGTAAGTATTCATTTCAAATATCACATAAATTGGAATCATAACTCTGTGTTACAAACCTGTGTGGCTTTTTGGGCAGTAGGTAATGGGCTGCTCTTAAATACTTGCCTTGCTGTCTCACACTGCACACAGACCTCCCTCGGGCTAGTTTTTGAATAGTTCCTTTCTTTCTGCCCAACTTTTTTTTGTTGTTGTGCATTTTGACATTTTTATGACCTCATTTGGGATTAGCTGTTTTAGCCACCTTTTTAAGGGACATTTCACCTCCAGTGCAATGGCCCTTGGCTTCTAATATTCATAAAATTCAAATCTTTTCTTCAGCCAGTTATTCCTGTTGTTCCCTTCTGCAGTTGCTTTTCTATCCTTTCAGTTTGATTGGCAACATGAGTTTTGCTATGAACCACCCCAAAAATTCTGCAGTTGCTGCTTCTGAAGGTTCATGAAAACAACACAAATGCAGCAGAGATAATTTTTCTGTTTACGGCTTTATTTTATATTGTGGCTCAAACCAGTGCAATGCAGGTACATGAAATTAGTTGTGTATCAGAGCAAACCTTATGAAAGCATTCTGGTGTTTATTTTATAAAATCAAGAAAAACATTTTTACTTTATTAGGGACTTTGGTAACATTTACCTGTTTGGATTTTACAGCCTCAGTGTCACATGATGGGTTTTACACAGCTGGCTGCTTGTTAATTGAAAACTCTAATTCAGACTCTAATTCTGCCTTTTAATGGTTGAAAGGCCATCAAAGCAGCTATTTCTCTAATAGCTGTGTAGGAAAGGTGATTTTTGTTGTTTCATCCCAAACAACTCTCTCCCTCACCTGTGGCTGAGTGTCTGAAGGGGCTGACCAGACCCTTTTGGTTAAGACTTGGTGTCAGAGCAGCTCAAAGCTCAATTTCAGAATTATCTCACAATTCAAATAAGACAGACCTGCTGTGTGTCTGTTTTCCATTTAAAAAAACCCACTCAGATCAGCGTTTCCTGTTAGCACATATTAATTTTATTTATTAGCTTAAAACAATGGTCTGCAGAACTACTTTCAAAAGTTCAAGCAAACCCTTTATCTATCCAGATAGAGAACCTGGATACCTGGATGAAGCTAAATAAGTCCTCAGAAAACTGCACAGAAGGAAGGAATGCTTCTTGCCTTTTTTTTTTTTTTTTTTTTTTTTCCCCAGCCCACCCAAAACTTCTGGGCTGGAAGNTTTTTTTTTTTTTTTTTTCCCCAGCGCACCCAGAACTTCCATGCTGTGAACGTGTAATCACTGCAGGTAATGGCATCTTGCTGAAGATTTAACTCAATAAGTTGCATTAAGGGACATGGAGCTTATGATTCATTTTGTTACAGCATTTTGTTACACACTTAGTAGAACTGACTCAATATCAATGGCTGAATTATGACTAAATATCACTGGCTAAATTATCAAGGTAACTGATTTTATAACTCCATCTAAATGTGCTTTACTCTTTTTTAGGCTTGCTAATGTATTACAAATTGTCAATTCTTTAAAATATTCTAGAAAATGTCAGCTCACATCGTTGCTTGGCCTAAAGTCAAACGTAACAAATGCTTTGTTAAATAATTGGTGTAAGACTAGAGAACAAAGTCATCCATCACCAAGTCACAGGTTTTGTTTTGTTTCCAGTAAGTTCTTTCAGTGCAATTTCCTTTGGTAATAAATCTTAAATCTGTGATATTAGCATTACACAACACTGGATTTTCTCTGTGTGTTTAGGGTAGGCTGAACACCAATATGAAAACCAAGAGCTTACACAGACCTTTCACAGCATTTTTGAGTGTATAATGGCCATAAAATATTTAAGATATGAGCCAACTACTGTTCAGCTGAAGAGGAAACTTCTGTTATTCCCCCAGTGCTCATTATCAAGTTTGCTGAACTTTCCTCAGGAGCAGCTGGTGCTGGGCAATGCCTGATAAAATGAACAGTCTGGCTTGTCACATCACAAATGCTCCTGAGTTTGGTGTGGGTCACAGAGCAGAAATGGGCTGTTTCATGGAGAAGGAACTGTTCCATCAGCCTTTGGATAAACCCACTTCCCTGCCCCTGAGCAAGGATCCTCCTGGCACTGGGAATGAGCACCTGGGGAACGAGGCACTTCAGGGATGCAAAGCAATCTCAACAGCCAGTTTGGAAAGGCATGCTTCCTTTTCTAGTGTGAATCAGTAAATCTGAGAATCTAATTCCCATTGTATTTATATATATTATATTTTTATATATATATATATATATATATAAACATTCTCTATTGTTGTGTTTTTCATTTTGATTTATTTAAGTTGTTTGGAAGGCAAATCAATTAGTAAAAGATTCAGTTGCACAAGCTCACAGAGACCTGAGGGTCTAAGTGGCTCATTAAATCAAAGAATAAACAGAAATATTTTTTATAAGTTCTGGCTTTCTCTGTGTTTTAGGATCTGAGTCAAAATGGTACTAAAACACAATACAATTTGGTCCATTTTTTTGGCTGAAATTACTGAGAATTATAATGATTCTATAAGATTTTCAGATGAATTAGGAAGACCATTTTATCATAAGTTTCTCTGAGACTGCCTTACCAAAACTGACTCCAGGTTTAGCTGGACAAAAATTTGCTTTTTTCCTCCCCTAAGATAGCAGTATGGGCCCATTTTCTGTTGGCCAAGATTCCACTGCCTGCTCCACCAGGAGGTGCTAAAGCAGAAATTAAACTCCAGAGAAATACATGACCACCAGATCCATGGCTGAGTCTACAAGCAGCTTCCAGTCTCTCATGAGGTTTGTTGTTATTTTGTAAGGTGAACACAAGATATCGGTGGTATTTTAACATTTGCACAACATCCAACAGCACGTCAAGGGCAGTGATTGAAAGCACTGGCCTCTCAAAAAGACTTGTGAGGAATTTCTGGAATACCTGCAGCATTTCAGCAGTGCCTACAAATTGCTAATGTCATTTTCTGGCAGACTGCAAATAATTTAAAATGGCTAAATATGCTGCTTGTAGATGGGCTTGTTGAAAACTTTGATCATGGAGAGAAAGGGATTATTTAAAAAACCTACTGTTAACAGTAGGTAAAAAGTTAATGAGAAACATGTAAATAATTAATTCTTCCTCCAGAGCCAGAAAAGATTTGTTGTTGCTGTTAATGGACTCACAATATATATTGTATTGTCTTTTCTGAAGTAAGCACTGAATTACTTGATCTCCATACAAAAGAAAATAATTTATTGCACCAATAGCTTTATTAGTGTTTGCATTCCCAGAAAACAGTATTTTCCTAGGTTGACTACAGCAGCATGCCTTGATGATAACACATGGCTCAGCTAAATTGACACTTCAAAAATAAACAGGATACTTTAAATCAAAAAACTGGAGGAGGAAAATATGGAAAAAAATCTGGCACTTGGTATTTGCAAGAAAGCTATTGCAAAGCACACAGAACTCTCAGATGACCCAGTTGTAATACTGCATTTAAATATATTTCCTTCCTCCACATGATGTTCTCAGTAGCAGTTGCTCCAGGAAAAGCAGCACCCTGACTTTATTCACAAATATAAAAAGCAGAGTCTGAAGGTCACAGCCTGAAGGTCATTCAGGTCAGAAATACTCACAGGATTGTTCAGATGTGGTCATTCCACAGCTGAGCTGAAAATATCCTCTCCCCACTTTATTTGGAAAGTATTTTGGCAATGCTGCAATAATCTTTCCCATAATTTGTCATTATGATATGAAGTAATGTGATTGCTCTTAGCTGTCTCAAGAAAAATAATTCCTTGATAATTGTGATGAACTCTTAATTTTAATTCAACCTTTCTGACCACACTCTCTGCATTGTTTTAGAAACTGTTCTGAAGCAGGTGCATCCCAGGTAGGGCTGTCTTGGCATGAACCAGAGGATAGCTGGGGGATAGGTACTGGGTTTTAAAAAACACATAAAAAATTGTCAGCCAGGTCCTTTCTGGATAAGATGGTCAGCTCCTGGTACAGCTTCATTGGTGTGTGACAGACACCAATGGTATTAAATCATTATAAATGCACAGGACCTACTGCTGCTCCTGCTACTGATGAAAAAGTTGCACCTTGGCTATCTGATGCTATTAGTTTTCATTTATAAGTAAATATAAGTGAACAAATAGAGTGGAAGGATTTTTTTTTTAATTTAATTTTTTTTTTTTTATTTTTTAAATGAGAGTAAGTTCCAGAGGCTGGGGATTTACTAACAGCTGCAAAGACACACACTAACACTAAACAGAACCTAACATAAAAGAAAAAAAAACAACACAAAAAAACAGGGGGAAAAGCAATTTAAATATCCTCAGGGAGTCTTTATTTTGTACTGATCATGCCAGGAGGAAGCCCTGGCAAGCCCTCGTCAGGGCTGCAGCCACACCCATGCCCACACTACTGCTGGCCTAAACTTGTGCCTTCCCTCAGCCTTTGCAGCATCACACATTCCCCAATCTCCATGTATTCCATAATAAAATAGCCAGGTTCTTCATCCAGGCTCACCATCCTCACGCAGCAGTGTCTCACTGCATGTGCACTGTCCTGCCTCCAGGCAAACCTTTGCAGTTCAGGTAGCACATCACATCCTCTCTGAGCATCTCTTTCCAAAAAGGGAAGCATTTTAAGTTTCAGTAGCCCTGAGCAGGAGTTTCAGGAGGTTGAATTACTTCATCCTATTTTTCTTTTTCCCCATGGGGGTTTGAAATAGCTGGAGGTGTCACAGCTTTTTTAACTTTGTAAAAGATGAAGGGGCTGATGGAGTGGGGGTAGGTCTTGTGTAACTCCAGCAATTCTTCCTCTGCAGAAATGGGAAATATCTGCAGATATTTTCCTGACTTTTCACACGAGGGCTGTCACTCATCTTCATTGGAGGGACCCCAGCAGATTGTCTCCCCACAGGAATAGGCACATGCTTTAGCCTTTTTTTCTGGTTCCTGTGAAAGCTTTTCTCTACTGATCCAACTGTTAGCAAGTCTTTGGTCATTTGGCGGGTGGGAAAGGCTTCCTGCAATCGCAGGCACATCATCCCTGTTTGTGCCTTAGGCTACAGAGGATGATGAGCCTTGCCCACATTAGCTGAGCTGGCAGGCTTGTGGCTTTTCAGCTCATTTCTGCTGAATGCCACCTCTGTGTCACAGGCACCTCACATCCTCCCTGGAAAATATTGTGTCAGAAATGATGCTACAGGAAGTCTGATACACCCAGCAGCAAGTGATCCTGCTGCATTTATAAATCCTGCAGGAATCATTCCTGGGCCTTTGTGACATGCTGCTCCCCACATCTGGCCGTGGCAAGCATCTCAACTTGTCAGTGGACGTTGCTATTTCTGGGTTTCTGCTTCCCAGGCTGGATGTGAGCAGCTGCATGTGACCTAGCAACAGATCTGGGAGAGCAAATTATATCAGTCCTGATGGGAATTAAATTCATATATCTTTTACAGGGCACAGCTGCTGTAGGGGTGCTACTCCCCACACAGAATTGCTGTGAAAAATGTCCCCCAATTTCCTCCTCATGTCATGCAAGGCAGACATGTTTTGTTATGTATCTATTTGGCTATGTCTTACACAGCAAGCAGCCTGGGAAAGCATCAGTCGGCATCAATAATAGAAATAATTAAGAATTATGTGATGAGGGCTTACCAGGCATGTTCTAGTGTGTACCAGAGATGCTGTGGCTGGGAGTCACACACACTGACGTCTCCAAAGGAGCTCTCCACTCCCTGAATTATCCAGCTGCCCAGCAGATGGTGGTATTATTTCAACTACTTTGCTCTGAGCTCCCTGGGAAGCAGCCAGGCTGCACAGAACAACCATCAGGAAAGTTGCTTCAGGATTTCACAGCTCACACTATTGCATTTACAGGTTATTTCCTGCAGCATCCTGATATTCCTTCTTGTAGAAATAAACGTTACTGATATATATCAGCCTCCTGGTACCCAAAGGGGACGTACAAGATGTTGAGGAGGGACCTTTTTTCAAGGGCAGAGAGTGACAGGACAAGGGGCAATGGCTGCAGACTGACAGAGGGCAGGGTCAGATTGGATATTAGGAAGAATTTCTCCCCTGTGAAGCTGGTGAACCCCTGGCACAGGTTGCCCAGAGAAGCTGTGGCTGCCCCATCCCTGAAAGTGTCCAAGGCCAGGTTGGATGAGGTTTTAAGGAACCTGGTCTAGAGGAAGGTGTCCCTGCACATGGCAGAGGGATTGGAACAGGATTCTGTGATCTATTCAATTAAGAATTCTTACAGTTGTCTTGCATTAAATGCTGGTGACATGAGGAAAATCCCTGTCGCTGCTAGTTAAGGATTAACCCTTGTAAGAACACACAGCAACATGGTCACCTCTCAAGATAGGAGAGAGAGAGACAAAGTTTATTGTAACACACGCTCCTTAAATACACTCGAGCACTACTCCAGGGACAGAATACAGCCCACTGGTCAGAGCAAGGCAGGACCTTTTGCACAGATGTTTTCATTATAGACAACAGAGTTCTCAAAATACACACTCTCTAAACAGTAGCAGGTGTCTTTGTTCCTGGGAAAACCTCTGCCCCCAGGCCAGCCCTTGGGAGAGCTCCATGTTCTCACGAAGCCTTCCCATGGGCTACTTGGGCCTCCTACAAATCCCCTTCTCACTATCAGGAAGAAATAATTCTTTGAAAGGTGTCTTTTGCAGAAATTTCCATCAGCTACGAGCAGTATTTGAGCCATTGTCCTGTGGTGTCATTACCTGCTGGGAGTTCCAGCCTTTTCCACAGTTTATGTGGGATAACCCAATTACTCATCATCTTCACCAGCAATAAGCTGTTTCTTTATTTTTGGTTCTTGTAACACTTTATTCTGCTGTTTTTTCCCCTTCTGAGCAGATACTTCATTAGATTTGCTGACTCTCTTCCATCTCCTTTTGCAGGCTATGTTGTGTCCTCTTCCCTCTTAAGCTGCTGGCACATCTACAAACATCATCTCCGCTCCTCTCTCTGTTTGGCTGCCATGGAGTGAGATTCCCCAAGGGAGGAGTAAGCCCCATCATAGATTTGATGGTGTTTGTGCCTTTGGATGGGAGTTAAAGAGGGGAAACAGCATTTTTAGGGTGGAGTCTCTCTCTACTCTCTTAAATTGTACTTAATCTTTTGCCTACTTTAAAAACTATTATAAGCCATTGAAGCCTGACATGGTCAGTCACCAGTTGGGAATGATCATCCAAAGGCAGGTGGAAAAAATTGTTTGCTGAATAGTATTCAGTAATAATTGATAATATTCAATCAGTTAAGACCTGACACAGTATCTGGAGGCTTTCCAGATGAGTTTCAGTGTAGACTTCATGAGCTGCTGCACATATTTAGTTACCTGCCATGTATTTTCATGAATACTTTGTATGAACCCAAAGTCTAGAACATGATGCAGGTAATTTTCCTGATGCCAGCAGGAGCAGAAATTTGTCATACCTGTTTAGGTAGGTCTTGGTGACTCTGTATTAGAGTTCTAAGAAAGCAATAACTGATTATGAATATTGAATATTATGTAAAAAATGTTTAAAAAACTTTTTTTTTTCTTTTAATATTGCTCATCTGCAGCTTTCCTTGAGCTCTATCACTTAACCTGCTGCCAGGTTGCACAGGGCTGGCAGAACATTCCAGCCTCTAGCATTTTGGCCGTGGTGGGAACTCTCAGAAATATCAGAATTTTGAGGCACCCACAGTGCAGATACAGCTGAAATTTGAGGGTGGGACCCAAAATTCCGTTTCAAGTGTGTTTCCTCAAGCAACACAGGCCATGCCTGACCAAGGTTGGTGCTGCAGAGCTGTAGCCTGGGTTGCAGTTATCCCACCCATTCAGCCATGCACATCAAAATGTGAGAGACATGAGGAGGAGACTGCTTATGAGAACTACAGAGTATAATTTTTGTAATATAAGGCAATTTATATGTAAAATGTCTGAAATCAGGAAAAAAAAAAGTGCCTTAAATACAATATTCAAAATTCAGCAATAAAAATCCTGTATCTGACAATGATAAAACAGTGCATTAAAAACATGTCACTCAGAGAGGAGGTGTTCTTTGTGAGGGAAACAAGGTTTGTAATCTGGAGTTAAAATAGTGGTGACATGAGCAGGATCAGTCATGCACAGCTGATCCCTGTCCCCAGCAGTGCCAGGATGAGAGCTTGGAGATGCAGAAATATTTAAATATTTCACACTTCAGAATGTTGCTGTGGGCACCAGGACTCTCCACTGGGCCTGCCAGGACTGTGGGTTTGTAGAATTGGACCCTATAGTAATAGGAACTAATTGCTGGTCAAGTGGTAAATTCTTCTAAATTGTCTCAAATAGGAACAGTATAGCGATTTCTTTCTTCTTTGTGTTCCAGCCCCCAAACCACTTCATTTTCAAACAGTCAAAAATAATTAATAAACTAATCAAGTCTTTCCTAACCATATTGGTACCCACCACTATGAATATTACCTTTGAATCTCACACTTTCCTGGTCTTTTGGATGACCTTTCACTGCACTTGATCTCTACACAGATGATCAGATTTCCTTGTAACCCAAGGACAAATAAACTAAGGAGATCTCTCAAAGTAGAAAATAGAAGCAGTTCCCTTACTTAGAGAAAAAGCAGCCAAAAAAAAATTCACCAAAGTGAGTGGAATAATGCATACCCTATATCCCTGAAATGAAATTTAGACAGCTGTAGAGGAACTGGGACATTTCAGTTGTACAGTACCAAGAACGGGGTCACAAGCTAGCTTTCATGGGAATTAGACCTTTATATATCTTGTCTGTGCTTGATTAGAGCAGTGGGATGAAGTGAAAGAAGTTTTGTAGTATTTTCTCTTCTCTCTCTCTCTTTTTTTCCCCCCAGTTAAATCCATTTCCAAATCACTATGATGGAAGGTTTAGATGCTGGAAAGCACCTATGCCACCAAGCAGTCTCAGTCACAGAAGACATAAACATATAATACAGTGTGCAATTTAACAGGATTATCAGAAAGTAATACCCAAGATTTTGTTCTACTAAATGCTCACCCATCCTTTGTCAAGTATTTCTAATTACGAGAATTTTAATGGTAATGTTTAACAGCCCCAGAACTCCAGGGTCTTTTAATATCTGCCACAACTGAATTTTCAATTATCATAATTCTGTCCTTAATTTCCATCATCATAATTATCCTTCATTACAGCAACATTCTTAAATCGGACTCATCAAAGCAAAATTTTTCCTTGTTTAACTTGACTTGCAACTCACCCTGGGATTTAACCTCTCAAACTGTCACTTCACTCCATGGTTTCAATAAATGGAAAAAAACCACAAACCCACTTCTCTGGTTTTCCCCATGCAACTGTTGTTGTTTTGGGGACACACCATGCTTTTTGTCAAAACTAAGAGTCAAGGGTTGAGTATTTATACAATTCTTGTAATAATAGCAGGAACAATACAAGATAGAACTCTGTGATATTTGCACCAGTCACTCACATCACAGCATGGCTGACCTTCAGAAAACCCAGCACGCAACAAAAGAGTATTTGTAGTAGATAAGAGCCATCTCTCTGATAATTCACCTATCTTAGAAGAGCAATCCATTTGATATGCTATTAATTACATTAAAAAATGCTGGGATACCAGTAAGCTACAGCTCTTAATTTATTTAAATTTCTCATATGCAATTCATTTCCAAAGTGCCTCAATGTTTGCATTTGAAAAATGTGATCAGCCTACAGAGGAATTTAGATGTTCTCAGTGTCAGATCATCCAACCCCCATGGCTCTGGCTGACCTCAGTTTGATGGCAAAGCAGGATGGAGTCTGCCTGCCTCAAAAAGTGGCTTTCAAACCCACTGAAGCAGGTCACTGGAACCAGTGGTGGGTGCACTGCTGCCTCGAGTCATTCCCCACCTCACCCTGAGCTTTTTGAAGTCAATTTTATTGCTGATTTTGTGGGAACAGACTCCAGCTCTCCATCTCTTTGTCAGTGTGCTTTCAAAATCCCTTCTGTAGGGCTTCATCCAAAAACTCAATTTCACAAATTCAGATCAGGAGGATTGCAAAACAAATGTAGCTGTGACAAGCAGGTCATGATAAAGGGTTGGGTACTGTTTATTACTTTGAGTACTTCTGTGGTATTCCCTCTCTTAAGTCTGTGTGGCAGCCTCAGCTTAGGTTTCTAAATTAAAACTAGAATATAAGAAATACTACATCATAGAGAAAAATAACTGGCAATTTCATTTTATTTGATGGAGAAAAATAACTGGCAATCTCATTATCCTCTTCTGTCATTGCCCTGTGGGATGCTGTGTGGTGCAAGGATATTGAGTGGTGTAAGCAAGCCCTGGTACCCAGCTGAGCCTTGGAGTGGCTCTAGAATTTTGGACCAGTCACTTGATCTTTGCCATTTAATTCAAACAAACTGAAAAATTAGAGGTAACACAGACCCAGAATGAAAACTGGACATTGCGTATAGCAGTATTTTCTAGAAAGGTAAGTTGCAAAGCATAATTTTGGAACAGCAGTTTTGTTCAGCACTGTAATAATGTGTGTGCTACATGCAAGCAGCAATTCTATATATACAGAGAGCAATATAAATTTATGAGATTTATAGATGCGTGTCTTTGCTGTTTGGCTGTATGCTATGCACTAAAGAGATCTTCTTGCAGCTGCCTAAAATCTACAGACAATAAAAGTATAGTCCATACTCAATTGCTAATTAATCTAAGATCTTCTCTTTACATTTTTATTAATTTTAATGCAGCTGATTAGTGGGCAAAAGACATGATTTATAGAAAGGCTGCACTTAGCTCATTGCAAGAGGCTTAAACTCTCAGCTGTAACATGAGAAGGAAGGAGCCTGGAAACATTTTCTTTCTCTCTCTTCTGCATCCTTGCTCTCTGCAATCCAGTGTTGACTGCACAGTCTGGGCAGGAGGACATCAGGTCTGTTCTTGGCCAGACCTGATCTTGGTGATCATCCTGCACATTCCTGTTATTCCTGATCTTGGTGATCATCCTGCACATCCCTGTTATTTCTGATCTTGGTGATCATCCTGCACATCCCTGTTATTTCTGGGCTTGGTGATCATCCTGCACGTTCCTGTTATTTCTGGGCTTGGTGATCATCCTGCTTTGTTCAGGCTGGAGCAGATGACCTCCAGACGTTCCTCCAACAGACACAGCTGGATTCCCTTGGTCCTGCTGCTCAGGAGTACAAAATCAGCCTAGATGGCATCATCTGTGAGCAGGGGACACTGCAGGGCCTGAGCCGCCTTACTGAGCTTTCTAAAAGGTTATCTCAGGAACCTGGAAATCCTCAAGAATTCATTTTGATTCATGTTTGCCTGGGAACTCTTCTGGGGGTGCAAATCTAGATCTGTGTCTTACTTTTGTCCCCCCTAAGTGGCTTCGATCCAAAACCTGCAACTGATGTAAATGGGAGATAGAAGAAGATGTGCATTTAAAAAAACATTAAAAAAACACCTCTTGTCTGAAATCAGGAATCTCTTCCCAACCAAACAAAAGCCCCCAAAAACCCAACAAAACAAAACCAAAACAACAACAAAAAAGACATCATAAAATATATTTTCCATCTAAGATGATAGTTGACTTTTTAACAAATTTTTCTGTTTCACATAGCAGTTCCTGTGCTGCTGACAATTCCAGAGAAGCAGCCTGAGAGCAGTTTTGTTTTTCCTTTCTGATAAAACTCCTCCTGTTGTCACAGATGCAAAAACAACAAAATTTTAGCACTGAAATCTACCTGTGTCAGGTCAATATTATTTGATTTATAGTCTGTATGCAGGTACTTAATTCATAGCTATATAAATAAATATTTTAAAAAATCGAGTATATCAAATAAATATGCCAGAGTGGGAATAACTAAGATAGTTTATAGAAATATCAATAACGCCACGTGTGTGTGTGTGACACCAAAGAAATAAGCAATTATGAGGCATGGTTTGAATACTAGTACTGTTGAAGGAAAGCAGTCTGAAGCAAGGATGAGGATTTTCATTTCCTGATGGCATTTTGAGAGCCAGCCCTCTTACAAGTTGGTGATCCTTAATGCTGTTAAGATCTGTCAAGATTAAAGCAAATTTGTGCACATGAAAGCCTAAATAAATGCATGTGCTTGATTTTACTGCTTGTTTTCATTCAGGCTCATTGTAACTGCTCTTTACACTCATAAAATTAATCAACATCATGACTTGACTGCTGCCCATTTAAAATCTTCAGAAATTATTGACTGGCTTAAATAATAAGAGGAGGAAATATAATTTTCTTCTAGCTGGTCTTTGGCTTGGCTTTGTGCTGCAATGCTTGCAATGTACAGAATGTATAATTAAAATTATCTACTATGTTTTAAAAATATTCACTGAAAATACTTTTACTCATCTAATATTACCTATTTCTCTTTAATTTGGGTTTCTAGTGGAAACATGTTCTATTTCAGACGTCATCAATAGATGCAACAGAAAGCATTGTGCCAAGCTCAAGTAAATTCATAAATTATATCTCTCCTGGATGAATTACCAACACTGCAACACACTTCTCTGGGTATGGCCCATCTGCCACTTAAGCACATTCTACCTGACATCTTCTGTAAGATGGAAGCTGAAAAAATTCCATTCTTTGCTTAACCTCTACTTGAAGGAGAATCTGTGTCTCATAAAACATTGGGCCCTGAGAGGGGAAAGTCTCTGAGCTCCCTCAGAGTCAGCTGTGCTGGGAGATGTTTGCATTGCAGGAATCCTTCCCAGCTGGAATTCCTATTTCATCTGCTGGGACTCAATCAGTGCATTCCATCCAAGCAGTAATCCAAGCCCCCAGAAGAGGTAGGCAGGAAAATTCTACCAGAAAATCAAAATTTGGCTGGGTGTGGAGAGTTGACTCTGGCTTGAGTTACCTTTATGAACACAAGTGCATATTTCAAACTCTGCAAGCACATATGGTAATGGCTGGCAATTAGGCATCCCCTGACAAGGTTATTTGTCTTCAAAGTCAACAAATACAGTATGATCAACCTTTGTCTAGGTGAAGAACAAAAGTATTACAGTTCCTTAGAAGAACAAAAATATTACAGTTCCTTAATTAAAATTGTTTACTTTGTTTATCATTCATAAAAGTCTAATCGCACCATCATTTAATAAAATAATATTGAAAGAGCCAGCAAAATCTCAACAAGAAATTTTATCTGTCCTTCAATTGCAACAACTTACAGGCCAAGCAGAAAACCACTAAAAAAAATGGAAAACATTCATTCTGGTCACTTTTCTATCAGCACAGGATTGTTTTGTCTTTTGTTTCATCAGTGTCTTGTCTAGTCTAGTCTCCAGTGTTCCTGACTATGAGACTGCTGAAATAATTTAGCAATAAAATAGATAGCTCTGCTAAAATTGTGTCTTTGATATGTATTGGCATTTGTCAGACATTTCACTCTTCTCTGATTAAGAAGTGGATAAATGTAAATCTTAACTAATCTCTTTTTTTTTGCAGGGCTTTATTTTTATTAAATGCAATGAAAACAAAGATTTTTTTTTTTAAGTCATATTAAAATTAGGATTTGGTTATGATCATGATTGATAAAATTTAACGAGTTAAGTTTACAACCTCTGAGTTAATGTTCTGTCTAATGAATCATATTTTTGTGTCCTTTTTATCACATTTCTGTCATTGATAAGAAGCTGCCCTATAGTGCTTGTGATTAAATCTGTTGTTCACAGGCATAGGTTTTCAGATGAAGCTGTAATAAAGGAATATTTTCAATGGAGCTTTCTTTAACAAAATATTAAATGCATTTTTGTAAATTAAATCAAATATAAAAGAAAGCATGACAAAGGCGAATATGTCAGCAGTCAAAGGGAGTGACTGCCCTTGGCTGACTGAGGGAAAGCTTTTCTGCTTTGGTAAATATTAAGAGTAGAATCTGAAAAACACTAGTTAATGTGCACAGCCCCTATTGACTCTCAGAAAAACATGACTTTCAAGGTCACTTATCCATTTTAGATTATTCCATCTTTAGGCTTTAACGGGAGACTCACACCACCATGGTGTTCAAAAGGAAAAAAAAAGTTATGTCATGTATTAGGAGCTACTCTAATGAGTGAAAAATCTAAATCCATTTAATTTAGCTATTTAAAACCTTCCATTAGAGGAGACTTGCCTGGAGTTTGGATGGGGAATCCAAAAATTGCTTGGATGGTGGGAAGAAAAAAGCATAGTAATTCCCTCTGATAATGAATACAGAACAACTAATCTTCCTCTGACTCCAAAATGCTTTTACCTAGACCCAAAGTGAGCTGTCATTGGAAAAAATATCTAAAATAAAATATGATTTAGCTATACACAGCAAAGAACAAATATAATGCTTTAGTAGCAACAGCAGACTGAAGGACTGCTGGTAGAAGAGAAGAACTGCTGTTATGACCAACATCAGATTAAAAATGAGTGTTCTGGGATGGATTCCTTATTGGATGCAAAAGATACTACCTATCCTTCCCGGAGGAACTGAAGGTTGGTTGTTTCTTTTTAACGGAAGAAGCCAAAAGACTATAAAGGCAATAAAGAGGAATCATACAATCTGCCAGCAAGGCAAACAGAGATCTGGAGATGTGCATCCCATTTTGCCTTGTATGCTGACAACTGATAACGAGAAATACCACCAGCCCATACCTCTGTCCCCCACTGCTCATCCTAATCTTGCCTAAAAACAAAAAAATTATTGTTATAAGAATACAGAGATTCCTGTCCTGAAGCAGTGGGGAGCCTGTGGTGAAGGGAAACACTGAGATAAAAGCAGGATTTCAAGAAGAAGAAATATTTACATTATAATTAGCCCAAGAAGAAGAAAGGGTTATGTGAGTAGCAGGAGGAATATGTTGTCCTGTGATACCAAAATTTCAATTCACCCCTATGATGGAGCCACCCACTTCTCTGTCTCAACTTCCAGCTCTGAAAAAACAGGTTAATAACACCTATCTCACAGAGAAGTCGTGAGCTTGCATTTTTCAACCACATTGGAGACAGCCAGAAAACACGCTGAGGTAATTGACTGATAGTTGCAAAGCACTTTGAATGTAAATATCCAGTAGCCTGACTTTATTTGGGATTTCTTATCTTTAATTTCCCATTTACAAACATGTGGCATGCTTTTTTAGTTGCAAAAGGCATTTTTTAAAGGAGCTTACAAGCAGTAGCATATCAGAAGATCTGAACAGGGTGGATTTGTTGTGCTTCTTCCAGGTTAACTGTCTGCAGCTTTTACCACAGAAGTTTCAAAAGTGCAAGAAAACAAATCTAAATGCCCATTTAACTTTAAAAGATAATAGCCATGATGGTTTTCTTCCCATCATTTTGGTGATTTTTCTTCTTTCCCTTTCTGTCTTAATCTTGTGCTTTTATCCTTTTTAGGTTTTTTTTTACATTGTGTTTGATTTCTTCCCAGGCACCTCCAGAAAGAGGGCAGAAGGTGCGATCCAGAAAATCTGCTGCCAACTGCAACTCCTGCCACACAGAAATGCTCCCAGGGAACATCTGTTGTTGCTCATGGATTTGCAGAGGTGGATGCCTCCTCTTCTTCCTCTCTTTCCTTTAGTCAAACACTGACCCAGGTGCTGTTTCTCCTGCATAGGCATCACACAGTCATGATCATAGTGGTACTACAAGATCGAGACCTGTGGATCAAAATAATTTCCTTTCTAGAGGCTGCTGTGTTTTTTGAAGATTGAAACCGTTCCCTTTGGATGATCTAGGACAAAATTTTAAGGGTTTATTGAAGAGATCAGGAAGGCTTTAATAGGGTCAAAGACCATTTTAAATATTATACACTTTTGTGACTCTGATTCACACATGTAAGGAAAGTCCAATCAGCTGCAATAATAATGTGCTTTGCCACGCTGAAGTGTATTGAGTCCTCATCAAAGCTCCCATTTTCCATTGTGTTTCCAAGCTCCTGGAATTTGAAGTTCTATCAACAGGCAGTACAAGTATTCAGTCTTACATTTCAGATTGTGATGCTGCTTTTGCTAAATGAGAGTGCTTTTGAGACAATTGTGTTCCTGCTCCAATAACCTGTGTAGCTGCTTGTTTCCATCAAACCCTTCCTCTGTGCTGGAGTGATTGCAGTTTCTTCCAGTTCAGGAGCACTGTTACAGGCAGACAGGTCAGAACTAGCTCTGGCATGCCTGAAATTCTGACTCCCACTTCTGCATGTCACTAATCATCTTATTTGGGCTTTAAGATGAGGCATCACTCTGCAGTGTTGTTCCAGAAGGCTTCAAAGTCATTGATCAAGAAATAAGAATCCATCACTGTGTGCAATTGGGTGTGAACTGTCTTCATCCCACAACTGGCACTTTGGCAACATCAGAAGGGATGCATTTACTGGAATAATCATCATAGCAGGATCCTGTGTCTTGCTCCTGCAGCTTTTACTACCTGAGAATGCAGAAGATAATTTGGTATCGCTGCTCAAAGCAGCTGGGAGCAGCCCTGAAGCCTTGCTTATGGGCAAGTCTTCTCTGGCATTGAAATAAATGAATTTATGGTCCTACTGTTGAGTAGCCAAGTTCTCCCCAAATCAAAATCACTGCACAGCAGCATCCAGAACTGTCAACAGGAGACTTTCCAAATGGGTGTCAGTGAAGGCCCAGCTGTTCTTAGTCCCATCACAGTGTATGAATAGATATTTAAGCTGACCAGCTCCTGGGAGGAAGAGGGGATGCTGACAGGGACATTAGGTAGGAATTTGAAGTGGCTTCTTAAACGGGAAGCGTTCCTGGTTTTCTGAAAAGTCATGATACACTGCTTTTTTTCTGCTGTACAAATTTTAATCTATTGTTTGACCCTCTTAGACACCCACTAGAAGCTCAGATGCTTGTCTCACACTTAACTCCCTCTTATGAGCTCTATTCTGCTTGGCTGTCTGCAGAGAATGAGGGTAAGCAGTTTGTAAACTCATATTATCCCCACTCTTTATTCCCTTTTTTATCCTTCTTTGCGTGTGAGAGTTGAGGAGGGATTGTATTTCTGAACCATGCAGAGATCATCATAGTTTTAGGTAGTGCTACCAAAAAAATAAAAAAGAGTAAAAATGGATCAGAGATTGTTTTCAAAACACCTCATTATACTTCACTGGCTCCCATCAGTCAACAGAATGTGGATGAGAAAGTCCTGCACTCAGATGACATCAGAAAAAGGAACAAACTTTTGCTTTCTAACCCAAGAGCTCTTATCAATATTTTATGCTACTTTCACTTGGCCTGTGTCTTTTTAAATGTACCTTGAAATCTTTTGTAATGTGAGTCCAGTCAAATGAGTATAGAGACTTCTCCTTTCTCTGTATTTCTCATTATTGCTTTGGACAAAATATTTCCAAAAAACCTCTGGCAGTGCATGGCAGGTTTCATATAATAGAGGCTTGCAATGGATTTGCTGACAGGCTCTTAGTTAGTTAGTGCAGCACTAGCCACCAGAGCTATGATAAAGAGCTTTATCTGGGATTAAAGCTTCTGGAATTACCCATTAATTGGATTAATGAACTGTAATTCATCATGCATGTCAATCCTACTTTGCTCTAGCTTCCTCTTCCACCCTCCTTGTAACATTCATCCAGAGGAAGACCTCTGTTCTGGGAAAGTTCAAGAACAATATTAACACTTCCATGATTCATTTTAAATCCCTAATGTGATCAAAAATCCCTTTATTTCTTCCCTGAGCACCTCTATAACTTTTCGTTATATAATACTTAGAGCATTTCTTTAAAACCCTTCATTTCAGAGCTTAGGTCTGTCTGAGGAGGTTTTTTTTTTTCAAGCTTTCAAGGCTGTAGAACCATCTTCACTGTTGTTTTTTAATTTTTTATTTTAAGAAATTAAGTACTTCAAGTGCTTAACTTAGATTTGTGTGTGTGTGTGTATTGTAATGCATTCTATTAAAATATTTACTTAAGTAGAGCCAGAAAGAAACAGAGGCTGAAGCTCCCAGTTGATTTTGGTTAAAAAAACCTTTGGAAAATATGCTCTATCTTTTTTTTTTCCTCACTTTTTTTTCCCCCATGTGCTGATAAATGATCTAAAATATTAGCTTTTTTTTTTTAGCTTTTTGCCTCAGATAAGCTGTTTCATTTGCACCTTGAAAGGACCCTTCACTGAATATCCAGAATATACATTGCTCTAGTGATGACACTCTGAAACAGTAACATTAGCCCTGCTCAGCTGTCAAAAGCTGAAAAACAGATTCTGCAGATATCACTCCTCCAGAGCTGTTAATAAATTGCCTCGGAGTCTGCTTGCAGAAGAATGTGTGCGTGGCAGGAAGTCAGAATTTGAAATGAAAATGTTTCTGAAGTTTGGGAGTTACCTGATCACACATCTTCCCGTTTGCTCCGTGTGTATCAGAGCCCCTTGGCCCGAAACTCGGAAGGGTGAGGAGCTCTCTGCTTTCAGATCCTGGTGGGGAGAAAGGGATGTTTCATCTGCATATCCCAGCAGCTCTCAGTTTCCAGGAGCCAGCAGCTCCTGAGGGATAGGAGCTATCTACTCCCATTTATTTGCAGAGTGAAAGTCAAACATGGTCACAGGAATGGTTTAGTGCACCTGTGCTTTCTGTACAGAGCATTTGCAGTAAAACGGCAGCATCGCCCTGCCTAAAAGAAGTGGGAATATACTGAGGAGTGGAGTAAAAGGAAATTCTGCTATTCCATATCAAGGAGATCTTTCTCTGCTCCTGTGTTGGTGGAAGGATGCTCTGATGGAAGCCTGCATCTCACCGAGGTGCAGAGTAAAGCCCCTGTGCAGGAGAGTGGAGATGAACCAGCCCAGCTGAAGCTCTGAACGTGACTCACTCCTTTAGAGCTGGGTCAGGAACCTCCAGAGAGGGCCAGACTTGGTAAACACAACAGAAATCAGGTCAGGCTGATTGCACCCAAACTCTGATATTATAATATTCCCTGGCACCAAAGCAGGGACCTAGCCCAGCCGCGGAAGAGGAGTGGGGTCAGTGATATCCAAATGACATTTTTCCATGTGCCCTTCTCTTAGTCTGGGGGAATGGAGCTAATGAAATACCAGCAGTGTTTCTATGAGTGAACACATTACTTAACATAAGAGAAATATCTTTTGTAAGGAAAGGTAGTATCCCTTATTAAACCAACTAATATAATTAGAAAAAAGAGAGACTTTCAAGCCAGAGTCCTTTTGCCAGTCTGACAAGAAGAACAAAATTCATCCTAATGTAGGCCAGACACAAGAGCTCATAATTCAATCTAATTGTGTTAATCACTTTGTGGCAGAGAAGGGAGCTGGCACATCAGTGCAGGGAGGGCTGATATCAGGGCACAAGGACTGTGACCTTAGTTTGGGAGAAATATGAACGTGCTCAGCGTTGCAGAGTGGGTGAGAGGAAGATTGGAATGTATTGTAAACCCAGAGATTTTACAGATTTTTATTAACCAGTCATCTTCTAAGATTTAGTTCCTGGCTTGTGTTTTGAGGGTATTTTTCTGGTGTTTTCCTTTCCTGAAGATCAGCTCTGAGAAATTAAAGATGTGCTTGGAGGAAATGCTCTTCCACTGGCAGAACAGAATTGTGATTCATATGGCATCTCTGCTTCCTAACAGGACTGTTCATTGTCTTGTACCCCCGAAAGTTTCCCTTGTTTTGTACAGACTCAGGGTGGGATTTACATCACTGAAATCTAGCTGTTTTGTATAGGGGAGTCATCACCCATTCAGTTAAGGGAGAAAACACTCCTCCAGAGAAAAATTCACATCACCCACCTTCAGCAGAGGCTGCTACTGGATTAGCATAATGTATTTGACAGAAAACCCTGGTAATTCAATAGCTGTCATGTCATCAACAGCATCCTACAAAGGGGCAACGACTGAGGGATCCCCCCAGGGAAGGGAACCATCGAGGTTATCCAGCCTGAGCTACTCCTGATGGTTCAGATACATTTTTAAGATGGGATGGATCAGCCGTTAGAGGTGGGGAAACAGAGAGCACCAAGGTAAGAAGCTTTCACCATCTGCCTTACCAATGCAGCCATGCCAAGTTTAATTATTTCACTGTTTGAAAATAGGGCTTACCAAAATATTATTGATCCCAGGAAGTCACAGAGGCTGCACAAGAGAGAAGCAGTTTTCTTTAAAGAGATCAACTTGTTATTTGAATCTGGCCCTTCCTGCTAATAGTAGGATATGAAATCTAAAGGTAAGTAGGCATGGAAGATGTTTGCAATAAAATTTATGTACTTTAAAAAAAAATAAATTAGAATAATAAAAGTGAATTGGGTTGAGCGGCCAGTTGATTCTTCTGCTTTCAGGACACCTGGAAAACTTATCACTGCTCTGAGGCTTCTCAGCATGGACAGAAGACAGAAATTAACTCAGCCAGTAGGAGCTCTTAAATAAATATAAATATAAATATAAATATAAATATAAATTTATAAATATAAATTTCTAAATAAATTTAAAAAATAAATAATTGTTTATATATAGATTTAAATATAAAAGACTGTTCCATTAGTTTCAAGTAGGGAGATTTCTTCTTTTCTTCACTGCAGATGCAAACTGGGATGGTGACAGGCAGACACTCCCGTGTCATGGACAATGAAGGTGAAAAGAGAGAGCCCAGGGCTCTTATGAAAATCACCCTCCTGCCATGAAGGTTCCATGAAGGTGACCCCACCCATGCCAGCAGTGACTCTCTGTGTGTCCATGGAGCTGCTGACTCGAGGCTTGGGTCACTCAAGGCAAAATCCTGTCCCTCGACCTCAAAATTGGAGCAATTTGAACAAAGTTTAACAGACAGAGTTCAGGCCCTGAAACACAAGCACTGTGTAGAGATGCCACTGCACAGATTAACATGCCAGAGGAGCACGATGCTGAATGGAAATTGCATTTCTGGCTTTAATTTCCTTAGGTGAGAAACAGGGTTGTAAACTCCATGTCTTGAACCACAAGGCTGCCACATCTCCACCCCACTTGGAAGTCTCCTCTCCACTGAAACCCTCACACAGAGTAAGTGGCACCCTGTCTATATTGAAAAAAATCTCTATAGATTGTCTTTTTCTTTATTCAAAGCAGCCTGTGGGGTTTCTTTTTACACCACAATACACAAGCGATATACTCTGTAGCCTGTGATCAGTCTGAGTGGTTTTGCTCTCCAAAGTGTTGCTCTCATCCTGCTCCTGGATCACCTCCACTCAGTTTTGTTCTGTGCTTCACAGAGCAGAGATTCCCATTGCCAGGCATTGCTCCAAGCAAATGATAACATCTCACTTGTATTTTAGGATGTAGATTGAGGCAAAAGGCTGTTTTTCTGGTAAATCCCACATCTTCCACCATTATGGAGCTTTTCTTCGACAAAGCTGACACCACTTCAAATCGAACATTTTTAGATGGCTGTCACAAAAACCATCAGACTCTTCTGTTGACTGTAACAGTCGATGCCTGAAACCCAGGAAACATTGCTCAAATTATCATTTCAAATATCAGCACTGGTTATAATGAAAACTGAATTTCTAACCACTACAGAACCACATTTACAAAGGGATTTTTCTGGAGTTTTCAAAATTCTATGGTGTATGAGGGAAAAAACCAATGTTATAGGTATTTAAATTAATTTCCAGAAGGACAGATTATGTTGCATTATTATTTAACACTTAATGACTGGATCATCTTACCAGGAAGATGACAGTTTCTGCAGAATTGCAAAAAAATATGTGAGCCTAGCAAATAGAATCTAATACAGCACAAAATAAGTTATGATATGTAGTTTTACCAAAACGTGAATGCCACAATATTAAAGAAAAAGTTTATTACAGATAATTGCTTGCTCTGTTTATGCTGTTTCTGTAGAACTTGGATAAGCAATTTAAGTTACAGAGATTTATAACTGCTTCCCTGAAGATGTATGAAACTAAAAAAAATGCAAGCCTTTTTAATCCACCTATAAATCATTTTATACATTTAATTTCTTCTGTATACTTTTCATAGGTTCATATATAAAATACAACTGAAAATTGCTACATGCTTTCAGATAAACCAGCTTTTTCATTCCTTCTCACCACTTTATCATTACTTTATGTATTCACTTCAAGTAGAATATATTAAAATTCCCATCGGTTACTTAATTTTAAATATTTAATGGCTGTATAATTCCGCATTAAAAATATTTTTGTACAGATGTCAGTGGTGAGTATTGCATATGTTTCTCCTCAATAGGACTCAGAATGTGTTGATTACTTTGGAAACCTGAGAACTGATGAGGGAGCCCAGACAAGGCAAGGCTGGCTCCAAGGCAATTTCCAAAGCCTGGAGAAGGCTCTGGGGAGACCTGAGACCCTTCCAGTGCCTCCAGGGGCTCCAGGAGAGCTGGAGAGGGACTGGGGATAAGGACATGGAGTGACAGGACAAGGGGCAATGGCCTTAAACTGAAGGAGGGCAGGGTTGGATGGGATATTAGGAAGAATTCATCCCTGTGAGGCTGGTGAGGCCCTGGCACAGGCTGCCCAGGGAAGCTGTGGATCCTCCATCCCTAAAAGCATTCAGTGCCAATTTCAACAGGGCAATGTGGTCTAGAGGAGGTGTCCCTGCCCATGGCAGCATTGTTGGAACTGGATAATTATGGTCCCTTCCAACACAAAGCATTCTGTGATTCCATGGTTCAAAGGGAAACCCCAGCTGAGACCCAGCACTCTTGGATCAAGCCAAAATCTTCTACATTGTCCCATCTCTGATCCCTGCCCTCAAAGGATCCCCCTGGGGAGCTGAGGATGTTGGACTCACCCCTCAAAGACTCTCTTGTTCCAATCCATTTTCCCTCTTTGCAAGGTGCAGCAAAACCCCACATTTGCTATCAATAATCAATGCATTTAACTGAAAAAAAGTGGCATCACCAAGGCTCTGACTCCTCCCTGCCTTGTCACACACACCTGGCAGCTGCCATGAGGACAGACCCCTTTCTGAAAACTTAATACAGGTTTTGCTCTAATTTCAGTGGCAGCAGGACCTTTAATTCTGAAATCCCCACAAGAGTTTCCTGAAATGTGTTAGTCTGAAACATGCCCATGACAATTCTGAAGTAACGACATGACATTGTTCACTCCTGGTTGTTTTGACTGCTTATCATAAGAGTGGATTATTATGCACATTTATTCTTTGTGAGAATTGTGATTTCTGACACCCCTCCCCCCCCAAAAAAAAGCCCAAAAAACAAAAAAACAACCAACCAGGACAAAAAAAAAAAAAATAAGAAGAAACAAAAAACCCTCAAGGAAAATATATTGAAAATGTCCTTTTAGCATAACATTCTGCAGATAGGCCAAACACACATGGAAAAATTTAGGTCTATTTTATTTGCATTTTATCTAATAATAGTAGAAGAATTCTGACTTGAGAAATGTGGAGATCTGATCATTGAGGTTCCTTAAGCATAATTAGGATTTGAAAAATATTTAGAGACAGAGAGACAAAGTGTCCATTTTCCCTAAATGTTCCGTAGAGGAAATCCAAAGAGAAAACAACAGCGAGGGAAAACTTAGCACAGCCTCTACATGAGAAAACAGGTGAGGACACACGGTCCATTCTTATTTATAAAGAACTCTTATTTTCCAAAGGGAAAATTTAATCTTACTGTGAAAAGCCCTGGTATTGTGACTGCACTCATGGCACTGAGGAAAAGAGCATGGATTGTCCCTTTCCACTTGACTTGCAGTTCAAGTTCCATGAAGTGTCTGAGCACCTCCTTCACATTTTACTTCCTCTCACAATTTTCTTGCTCCTTTTGTAGTTTTCCCTTTTTTTCATCTGTGTGTGTGTGTGGTTTGGGTGGTGTGTGCTGTATGCAAACCTAATAATGAAAGATATTCCTAATTTCTGCCCTTCCACTCCTCACAGTTTACTCCAGGATACCATATTCCAACTGGCCCACCAGGATTTCCATTTCCTTCTACCCTCTAGTGAACTCAGAATCCTCGTAGGTTGTTTAATGATTTTTCAAAAGGCTTAACAAGTTTATTGCCACTAAAGTGCTTATATCTCAGAGGACTGAGAAAAACAAATATGCAGTTTAAGCCATGGAATTTTACAAAATGGGTTTGGAGAAGATTCCTCCAAACTTTGCATTTAGGTGTCTGGGACATATATTTTGATGATGTGCAACTACTATCAGTGTGCTGCTACACATACTTTAAACACAACAGGGCTTCAGTTATAGATTACTTACTGTTTTTTTAAATGGTAGTTGAGAAGTTCAAAGCCATTTTATTACTACTGAGAAATTTATCTGTAGGGTCATTGGAATAAAAAGTACTTATTTCTTTGTGACTAAAATTGCACTATTGTGGGGTATCAGTTTGCATTTTAAAGCTGTAAATTCATGAAATTGCATTATGTTTATAGTTGTCATCAAAATATGAAAAGGAACATTAATCTTTTCAAATTTAATTTTGCCTGGATTTTAATTTCATTGCTTATTACCAGAGGGATTTATAGATATTTTTTCTTAATATCTCTGACTTCACAAAGTTTATGTTTGGAAAAAAAATATATATGCCACAGTACTAAAGAGATTTTCTAGTTAATTATTTTCCCATTTATTTTCATAGGCAAATATTTTATTGAGCAGATGGGACTCTGATACTCCAGTATCAGAGAACATATACAAAATATAATATCCCTGGCTGCCTTGTTCACACTGGTATGAGAGAAGCCTTTGTTGTCCTGCAGTTTGAAAACCTTGATTGAGATGCAAGATGAGAAATGTGTGTGATATGGTAAATGTACATTTATTTGTGTCATAGCTAAAGGTGGGAAGAGCAGCTGAAGTAAGAAGATGCTACAAAGAAATGAACTTTTGGCTAGATCTCCAAATGCTTTTGTTTAATAGTGTAGGCTTGTTCTGTTTCTTAACAAAATGAAAAGAATAAACTCAGAAATGGTGAAAAATTACCTGCAGTGCTTGTTTCCTTCTGTGTGTCACTGGAGGGTCCCCCGTGACCTTCACTGCCCATTCAGGGTGAATTTCTCATGATGGAAACAACCACCAAAATCCAAGTTCAGGAAGAAATCTCTCTTTTACCTTGAAGTCAGGCACTTTTCATCACTGCCTACCCCACTCTTTTGTTGCCTGAATTTTTATGGGCTGTATTTTAGCTCTGCCATGAGACCAGCAGCTCCTAAACCATGAAACATTTTCACACAGGGCAGCTTTAGTCCTTTGTGCATTTCCTTATGGATTTTGCTTCTTTCCATTTTGTTGTACAAAAGCAGGTAGCAGACCTGATTTTCCAAAGGAATGGTTTGCCATGTTTGCTAACCTTGAGAGAGGGAAATAGTTAATTTGGATATGCTCATTTAGATGATCTTTTTACCAGTCCTTGTGGGAAGACAGAGAATTATTTGCAGATATTAAAATCTCAAAAATGCGACTGAGATGCTACCTTAATAGAAGTCAGACCTTATAAATATTCCATGTGCCTGGGATTGTATATTACATTTCTGCAATTTTCATTCTGCTATTATCTATTTTTATTATGAACTTTATTATATCAGAAGCTCTGATAACTTCAGTAAAAAGTTTATTTGGGAAAACAAATCCAGAAAGGTTTTCACTGTAGACTGCTGGGGAATTTTTGGACTGCCAGTCATTCTTATTTCCAGTTGGGATTTATTGCCTGTTTGTCACTTGTAGTCTACAGATTATATTTATCAATAAACAAAGACCTGTTTTTTTATTACAGCTTATGCATGTCAAGGATGATTTTTCATTCACCTGCATCATCAGACAAGTTAATTTATGGATATCCAAGACCTCTAGTTTGTCAGCTCATGGGCTGACATGATATCCCTGCTGCCATCCTTGAGGGGTTTTTACATGAAGTAGTATGTTAGTGTCAGACTCATGGATCTGTGACTGAAGGTACAAATGTGAACAAACTCTGATGGGTGAATTGGTTCTCAAAAGTTCCTTAGGATTAAGATGGTTTGGGTTCCAACTTAAAATAAAGAAAAATGTGGTTGATTTCAGAGTTTCAAGAGTTCTTTTTCCATGATCAATCTGCTAGTCTCTATTCCAGGGAAGGAAGCTAAATAGAGAAATAATTTACCTCTCTTGTAAAAGCTGCTCCAGGACCTTTCTGCTTACCTGCCTACATGGGTTAGAGCAGTCACACAGCAAGGAGGAGGCATTTGCATGAGGCCACATCCTCCATATGGGGTTCAGACACACTAAATAAATAATACATCCCTTCCTAATGTCTCAGCAGGATGATCTTTCACCCTCTGGCTCCAGTCTCCGGGAAGCCATTGTAGTTCCAGTTACAGTCATGCGCTTCTAATTTTTGAAAAGGTTAACACAGTTTTATCTTTAATAGCTGCTTGATCATTGCAGAAGCTAACAAGTCATGTTGGAAACATTAGTCAGGGAGACAGGGGAATATATCTGGGTGTCTCACACAATTATAAGGAGAGTTATTCTCCTGCTGTTATCACTGCATTACCATGGCTAGTATTGAAATGACATATTTATTAGGAGAGAGTACATGAGGTTCAAGAAGCTTTGGGTGCTTGCCAGCAGTGGAGTGTTTGTCTCTCCTCTCCTCCATCTGGTCATCTGCTTGTCCAAACCATCTTGTGAAAATAGTCAGGCTATTGCTGCTCCTCTTATGTTCAAGGGTTTCATGCTGGCACTTTCACTGGAGGGCATCACCACATTCTCTGCCACAGTAATTTGATTAAATGGCAGAGTGCTGTGTGAGGTAGCTTCTTTTTTAAAATGTGTTTAATTAAGCATGTGCAACTTTTTGTCAATTGTCTTTGAAAAATGAATTATAATACAAAATTTATTGTTCATTTAAAAAAGCAGTCTTGTGATTTTCCCCACATCTTCTCTCTGACCAGATCCAGCCAAGCTCTCTGCTTGCCAGGAATAAGGAGAATCCCTGAATTTCCCCTGCTTTGGTGTCCCATCTTGGGAGAGATTAATATCAGGAACTGGAGTCCCATGAAAACTGGAGCCATGGGACAGGTCAAGGAACATAAGCAAAATCAGTGGCCTCTCCTGTGGTTCCACTCTCTTTCCAGCAATTCAGACTGAGAAATGTTATAATTCTTCCTGTGTTTTGAGTCACTACATGCTCTAGGAAAAAGGTAGGTGGATGCAAATATGTTTAAATTGCTTTTTCACTGGAATAAAACTGTATTAACTTGGGGATCAGCACACAGATATAATGTTATTTGGCAATTGTCCATGACTGTGGCTTATTTCTAGTGAGGTATTTCTGTTTGCTTTAGTTCATAAAATACTTTGCAAAGACAGACTACCAACAAAACTGTATTCCTTTCTATTGCAAAATATATTATTATATTTTTGTATATTACAGATGAATACATAAATAATAATATATCTATATATTACTAATATATTTGTATCAAAATCTACATTTGTAGAGAGAAACAGATATGGACATTGAGATAATTATAGATATAAATATCCCTCTGGATATTCCCAAAAGCATTTTGTGTTTAAGATATGAACAGCCTAAGTCAAATAGAACTAGCAACATCTGCAGCTGTTAACAAGGTTGCTCAGATAATTTTTAATATAGAAGTAACTAAAATTGTAAAATTCATTGGTTTAGAGAAAGCACACATTGCATGTAGGGCATGAAGAAATAGTGCAAGAAGACTGATGTTTATCCACACCTAACTACATTTTAGCTGAATATAGGTTAATATCACAGCACCTTTCACAGCAATTTTCACTAGAAATAGTATTTTAGTGGCAATATTTGTTGCTAACTTCACATTGAAGCACTATCAGATTGCATTTAGTCTGCTTTAAGTTTTAAAGTTGTGCTGCCCTGTCCCTGGGAGTGTCCAAGGCCAGGTTGGATGGGGTTTGGAGCAATCTGGGATAGTGGAAATCCCTGCCCATGGCAGGGAAGTCAGAATAAGATGAGCTCTAAGTTCACTTCCACACCAAGCCATTCTATGAGTCCATGGTTTTAGTGGCTTAGTGCTATTACTTGAAGGCTCATTATTTGCTGTAATTGCCTAAAGATTCCATATTGCCTTTAAGTGGGGAAAAGAACTAATGAAGTCGTACAATTAGAGTAATCATAGCTAATAATTAAATAAGGCTGTAAATTGCATCTATGGAGCTGTTCTGCGTTTTTTCTCATGTCCTAATTTTTAATGACTTTGTTGAGCTTTAAGAGCAGAAGCTTAAGAGAAATTAAGTGTTCCCCATCTAGAGCTGATGACCAGAGATTGTGCAACACCCCAAAATAATTAAAATTCTAGCTGAAATCCCAGCCCACATTCATTGTAATGTAACAACATTTTGATGCAATTACTGCAATAACACCTTGATTTTTACAGTATCATGTGAAAGTATTTTGGAATTACAAAAAATTCTATAGAAGAAGCAAAAGGGGCAAAAATTGAGTCTTTTGGCTTGCACAGTTTCAGGAGAGGTCTCTGACCTGTGCTGTGGGTGTGCACTTGGGGCAAACCCTGATGTCCTTTCTCCTGGTGAGCAGGGACGGTACTTGGGACATCTAGAGCAGTGAAGAGGGAAGAAATATCTCCACTAAAACTTGTTAGTTCAACACCACAAGCTGGGAGGGAAATGCTTTGACTGATAACTGGGGGCAAGTCTATAATGATTGTGGACAGTAGAACACCAGCCTGGACACACCAGAGGTCAGAAAAAGGAAGATAGGAGTGATTTTTTTAGCATTTTGAGATAAAGATTGCTTTTATGGGTTTGGAGTTTTTCCTAGCTAGAGTACTCTCTTGATTTTCTTTATTTAGACTGTTTGCACACACATATTTTCTGGTGTTGGAATTCTCTGCTGCTTAATGTAAACACTGGGCAACATCTCAGTTATTTTATCAGGAGTGTTGCACTAAACATGAATGTGTCAACACATGAATAAACCTAGAAAAAATTAAAATAATTGGACAACTAGCTTCTACTGCAGCCTCCAGTTGAGTAAACTAATAGCAAATGAGAATGCCATGATGGAAATATTGAGACATACAGTGCAGAAAACATATAAAATGCTAAATGAATCAAGGAAACCCTGGTCATCAAATTACAACAGGGAAGCAAAACCTGACTCCAGGAGAAGGAAAATGGAAATGAAACTCCTGCTAAAATTGTGACAGGCTTTGGCCATAATCCACCATCTAAATCCATATATGTGTTCCCTGAGTTTAACCTCAGTGTCACAAAAAAACCCAAACCCCAGCCTGCAAAATACAGAACAACTGGGGTAAATTAAAGAAGTGTCTGCTTCTGCCTTTCGCCCCCCCAGGGAAAGGTGCTGCTGGTACCAAAGCTCTGGAGTCACCTGGAACTTGTACCAAAGAACAAAACCAGTGTGGAGCAGCTCACAGGCTGGGAAGAGCATCTCATCATTAAAAAGGCTCCTTCAACCTGTCAAGTTTAAAAAAAAAGAAAAACAAAACAAAACAAAACAAAAAACCCCCCAAAACCCCAAACCAACTAAACAGAAGATAGGAACAAACTTCCAACAGATGTAGCTGTCATTTAAGATTAAAGCAAAAAGCTGTGGTACAAAACCTTACGATGTGTGCAATCACCCTTGTTTCTAGCGAAGCAAAAGCAGCAACGTTTCCCAAAATATATCCATTAAAAATAAAGGAACAAAGTGCACCAACAGTAATTAAATCAAGGCACTGAGCAGAAGAGCTCCACAATCTGTCCACACATGCATCCTATAAGCACCTCAAATCCCTGTCCTCAGGGACCAATAATCCCTCCAAGAAATGATTTACTTTCCTTGCCACAAAACGTGCTGAAACGTGAAGCCATAAATTCTCCTGCTGAAAAGAGGAAAATACACGAGTTGTAAAGTGAGAGGAACAGGTGAGAGGAATGGTTAACTAAACTCACAGAGTGTGCCTCGCTGAGCCTGGGCAGGGGAGCGCTGCTGGAGCCTTGGCTTGGGATCAAGTGCCTATGAAAGAAGCAGGGAAGATGGTTGTTTCAGGAAAAAAAAGATCCCATTCCAAATAAGGCAGCCATGGTATCTAACACAAGTTAGTGGTGCTTCCAAAAAAAAGCCCCCTACTAACCTGGAAATGAAGAAACCTTCCCATACTCATCTGTGCCGTGTCCAAACACCGCTCGTGTCCCCTCGGCCAGAGGTGTGAATGAGACAGAAAACACCTCATGCCTCCAGAGCCTTTTCCAGCTCCTGAGATCAGGGAGGATTGAGGGAATAGGTGATTCCATGCCCAAAGTGGGAATAATTGCTTTCAGGTGAAAGGAGCTTACTGTCATAGCCAAAATCCACTTTTATTCAAATAGCAGCGAGCTGTCTTTGTAGACAAAAAAAAAAAAAGCATAATGGAAATATGTCTAAACTCCTGTGTACTTAAATAATAAAGAAAAATATATTTTTGGTTGCATTTTTCTTTCTGAAATTATGTCTTTCCTGTTCTACATAGATGACTTTAAACCATCCTTCTGTGTTGTTTCACCTAATACCTTAACACTTGCATACAAGGAAACGTCATTTTCAGATTACTGCTTCTGCCACACACATTAGAATTCCTTCCCTAGGGAATGAAATCCTAATTTTTAACAGCCAATCCAATTATTTGCATTTTAAATATCATCTTGATTAATCACTGACAAGCTACTCGGTATGAGACACCAGTCAAGTGAATATATTTAAAAGTACTATATAATCAAGCCATTTAACCAAGCATTTTATATGTCTCAGGACAAAACAAACCTCTGTCAATAAAATTACAAGGCATATCACAATCTACAACAGATGCTTTATTGAATTCTTTAAATATATTACTCCATTAGCATCAGTTCATGTCAGTGTGGCACATCAGGTGAAGGCTTCTTAAATGAGCATGAGATAAAGGATGGACCTGTTGCAGCAATAGATTTACTGTTATGGATTTAAGAGGTCTCTGCTGTATTCACATTACTTTATTACCATTTAGCACATTCTAATTAAAAATAAAAAGACTTCTTCCCTTTGCCTCCTTCCCTTGTGCATTGAGAAGTGATTTAATTCTACAGAGAAAGAGCAAACGACAGATCAAAAGAAAATGTTAGACTATAAATTACCTGCTTCTCTGGACATATGGACTATTCATTAAGTATGAGGTTGAATGTTAGTTAAATTGCTTGGCTGTCAGATATGCTAATTCAACCAAGCCATTTTCTACATCATGTACGACATTCCCATGCTGTGATTTAGGGAATTGTTTCTCATCTGGAAGCTCTGGTTCCCAGAGACTCTCCAGCCACATCTTTGCTGGTGTGACAAGGTCTGGCACTGCTCACAAGGCCAGGCAGGTGTCTGCTCTGCCACTACCACCCAAAACCTGATATTCACTTCATTAGCACTGGATCACATCTTGAGAAGGTAAGCAATCTCAGTGGATGAATAGCCCAAAAAAATTGCTAGGAATAGAAACGACAGCATATTTGTCCTCTTGGAAAAGCTCAAGTTTGCCTTCATGGAAATGGAAATGCTGGGCTCCCCATATTTCAGAGTGTCCACATCTTTAAAGACAGCCTTTGAATGGCAGGGCAAGGCAGGAAAATTGCACTCAGAAATGGAGTTGCAAAAAACCCCTACTTTGGTGACAGCCTAAAAGTTAATGTCAGAGTGGGTAGTTCATGCCTTTTGGTACACTTGGAGGGGGTTGTGCAAAGTGCCTACATTAGCACTACATTTTATTATTTAATTAAAACCTCCCATAGACATTTTTGTATTTATCCAAATTTTTGAGAGTGGAAAATTGTTATTATGAATAAAAGTCCTGAATCCTCATAGCTGGATTTTTATTTTAAATTTTGGTGGCTCTAATAATTCATAAAATCAATAATGAGACGATTTGCACTGGATAGATCCTGGCAAATCCCTGCCAGAACCAGCTTAGCCCTTAGTGCAGCTGAGTGAATGAAATTTAGCATTCTCCAGCAACCCTTTGCTCTTCCCAGGCTTCCTTTCATCAGAAACTTGCCAAAGTGTTTTGAACTGCTTGGTTATTTCTGACTTAGATAAACACCCTGTAGGAAATTAGATTAATACTAGTTCACAATGGGAAACCCTTATGACCCTGTTTCATTATTACCACTCCTATCATCATTCACATCATGAATAAAGATGTGGGGCATTGCTCCTGGCAATACATTATGCTGCTAAAAGGCTGCATTTTTTTAAAGTTACCTTTGCCTTGATGGCAGGGAAGAGGTGGTGTCAGGCAGGTTGTCTGGAAGAGCTTCATATTTGCCAAAGTGAGCTGATACAGTGAACCTCCAAAAAGCAAGGCTAAGAAACAGCAGATACTGCCTTAGACTAGGGATTTGTTTTCTTTAGGATCATTTATAGTTTACCTAGTCTCAGGTTAAATTTCTTCCCCGCTGTTGGGACAGATGAAGAAAGCTGGAGTTTAATCACAGGCTGGCATTACACTTCAATATGGTTTTTGCTGGATGAGTTTCCTACTCAAAGAGCACGTGGTTAAAATTTATTTGGGACATTTTCCTACAGAGTAAATTTACCAAAAGGAAATTCAGTTCTGTGAGAGGAGAGAAATCTTCTGTGTATGTCAAACTACTTCAGTCATTTGGGCTATAATGAAGAACATGTTATCCATCTTTAACTGGGTATTCATGTCAGGGAGAAGATTTCAACTACTCAGCAGGAATTTGGTTATAGAAATCAGGGCTCTCACTGTCATTTCTCTGAGAAAGTACTGCTGATTAATCCTGTTGTGGCAGGAGTCACCAAGCCATTTTGTTGCAACAGCCTTGAAGTAATTTTATTTGGAGAGAAGGCAAATCAGAATTTTTGTCTGGAAAAGCACAGTATTGTTCTCTGTTCTCCTAAGGAGTGGCCCTTTGAGAGAAGTTGTCAGATAGTGGAGAACTTGTTTTTGCATTTTATTCTCCATCTTTCCAGGGAGTTTCTGGGACAGAGCATCTTTCTGGGAATTGAACTGTGGTTCATGGGCTAAAGTTTTCAGAAGACTGGGTTATGGTTTGCCTGAATATGCCCTTTTGCTCTGATGAGATTGGTGAGGATATGTACAAAGTAAGTTAAACTCAGACTGTAGCCAGACTCTGCTGCACTAATTTCTCCTCCCTGAGCTATTCTCTAAGGCCAATGCTAAGCACTCAAATGTACGTAACTTATTAGAATGACACTGAAAGTCTGGCCAATTGGAGAAAGCATAAATCTGAATTAAAATTTCCACTTTTGAATATTTTTGGCTACTGACACTGATTGCAATAGTTTTGCAATCATACCCAGAAAATGCAATTGCGCATGAGTTTGTAAGGTTTTATTTGTAAATAATTAATATTTTGTCTCATTGGCAGTGGGTACAGAAAGTTTGCAGTGGTTGGAAAGATGAGGGGAGGGGTAGTTCCCACTCCAGTACTCAGAGCTGTTAAACTTAAAATTCAAGCTACATTTCCATAAACATGAAATATGAGGGTGAGAAGTGATTTAAATTTATGAATGGGGAATAAAATTCTCCTGCTCTAAAGCTCTCTTACCATTTGCTAATGGTAGAATGGTAGATTATGATGGAATGGTTTGTGAATTTACTTTGTGACTAAACTACAGATTGAACCAGTTCTGTGCTTTCAGAACATCAGAGTTAGATGACACACAGTACTATGTAATTGTCAATTATCACAATATATCCATAAAGAAAAAGTCATTAAACAGCAGTGAAACTGCAGATGACTTGAAAGGTGTCTAAATGTTTCTAAATTTAGCTCAATTAAAATAATAGACCAGTGTGAAAAATAGTGCTTAAGAAGTCTGAGGGGAGAAAAAAATTATTCTAGTGATCTAGTAGTCTGTGCTCCTTATAAACAAAGCTCTAAAGATTCAGAAACAAGATACTGCAATTGAAGTCCATTAAAATCAATAGAGGGATAAAAAGCAGATGGAAATAGCACAGGAAGGAAAACATGCCATAGGAGTTTCAGGGTACTGATTGTACCCAGGGAGTTTCAAAATATCAGGTGCAATTTCCACTGAACTAAGGAAAGCTATTGATGATCAAGAACTGAGGAAGGCTTGGAAATCTGTCTGCTGGTAAATTTTGGCATGAAGCTCTAAGGATGTTGTTCTGCTGACCTCGCTCAGCCTGTGATCCCACCCCTGTCCCTCTGTTTTTCCTTTTCACAAGGTGTGGACTATAAATAAGTCGTAATGCTGAATCTCACCCTTTCTGCAGTGCAACATCCTTGCTGCATTCATTTCATCTGAAAGGGCAAAGAAAAGTATTTATGTCTGTCCTTAGGCTTGCCACGAATTACCCTGTCAGCACCCAGTATCTCTAAAAATATATCTGTCATTTAGAGAGTTCTTGTCCCCACCCTGTCCTCTTCTCCCTCATGGCCATGAGGATCCTGGGGAGCCTCACCAGGTACAGGGACTGTATACCAGCAGTGACAACTTTCATGTTCTGAGTTCATGAGCCTGGCTTCAGCAGCAAAAGATTTTACTTCTATTTGTGTTTTCCATCTGCTTTTTCATCTTCATCTGTCATTTTAATGATTTTCTTCCTGTCTATGAAGAATGTCACTTTTCCCATTCAGAGAAATACAATTTTAAAAAAATGTGATTGTCATTTTTCCTGTTCAGGGAAATACAGTTTTAAAAATTTTGATTCTAAGTGTTGATGCTTTAGAAAAACATACACTAGCTTGAGATTTATAAGATATAATTAAATGAGATTTTGTTGGTTTACCTTAGAGGAAATTTCCCCTTATTTTTCTGTCTCTTCTCTCTATTAAAATAACAGAAAAGGAAGGAAAAATCTACAGCATCCCCATGTATTCACCATTTGAATTTACTGTGCTTGGATACCCAGCAGACCCATTAGTGAGTATCATTACATACAGACAGTGCTTATTTCAGGAAGAGCATCATATTTGATTATAAACTGTGGAACACATATAATTTTAATAATGCTATATTGGCCAGATTAATTGGTTCTTCCTCTTCCATTGTAAGTGGTCTCATTTATTTCAGTATAGCACAAAATTAAGTTAAGGAACAAATAAAAGCGACAATGGGTCAATTTAATAGTCAGGAGGTTGCACAGCCTGCACCACTTTTCCTGCTTCCACTCAAGACAGGCTGCTGTGATAATTTTAACTCTGCCTGGTTAATGATGATGTGAAATGCTGGCCAAATATTGTACACCTTGCTCATGCCAGCAATCCCACTGAACCCTGGTGTTTATAGCAGTTTCTGTACTTCATCACCCAGGTGCCATGAAATGAAGTAGGATAGTCCATTAATTTCTTTTACTGCAGGACTGGGAAACTGAAGACTGCACCAATTGATGTGCTGAACAGGGGGCTGGGAGGTTGGAAATGTACCTGATGCTGAATCTTTGCACACAGCTCAAGCAAAAAATAATCATTAATCAATAAACAGCAAAATGTATTTTTCAGAGGAATTTTTTTTTCCAATGAGAAATCAGCTGCTAAAATGGCTGCCATAGGAGAGTTTTCCCATTTCAAGTGAGATATTTGTGCAAAATGCCTGATAAACAAAAGAAACAAGATTATTTCGCAGCCACCCTTAAAAGAAATTTTAGGCCCGTCAAGCAAAGAGATGATGTGTTACTGTGCCTACGAGTGCATCCTTGCCTCAGAATTTCCTTTGCCTTCATTTGGTGAGCTAATTAATTCCCATTTATGTTTAAGTAAATGATTCTTCGCAGCATTCACTGACTTAGTCCTTATTGAATAAACATAAACAAAATTTATGGATAACTCTAAGCCCAAGTCCTTGAACTGCTGAGAGGACTGTCTTGAGAATTCAGCCTTCAATTCCTAACTTCTTAAAAAGTCCACAGTAAGTAATGATGCTCAGTATATCAGCCTGATACTGCCTCTGCACATTAGCATTGCTTGGATGGTGTCCATAACTCTTGAAATGCTGAAGCCCACAGTAAAAACAACTACCATCATGAGGCTTTTCTCCCTCAATAAAAATGTTTCTTTGCATGGAGACCTATAAGCCTATATCAAAACAACTTGTCTAACTAAATAGCCATTTGCTCAATGAATTTTGGGGAGCAGAAAGGAGTTGAAAGGCACAAGTTTCAGTGGGCTAAGCTGCTTGTCTGGCTTTATTTCCTCTGCCAGCTTAAAGGTCATAAGCTCAAAGGTGGGTGACATTGGATAAATTGATGTGGGATCTTGTACCTTTGCGTTATTTCCTCAGCCTGGAGAAGGGAAGCCTCTGGGGAGATCACATTGAGGCCTTCCAGTGCTTAGAGAGGGCTTATAAAAAAGTAAAAAGACTTTTTACATGGGCAGATGGGGACAGGACAAGAGAGAATAATTTTAATCCAAAAGAGGAGAGATTTGGATTAGGTATTAGGAAGAAATTTTTGGCTGTGAGGGTGGTGAGGCACAGGGTGCCCAGAGAAGCTGTGGATGCTCCACCCCTGGAAGTGTCCAAGGCCAGGTTGGGCAGGGCTTGGAGCAGCCTGGTCTGGTGCAAGGCGTCCCTGCCTGGAGCAGAGCTTGGAACTGGATGAGCTTTAAGGTTCCATCCCAACCCCAAACATTCTCCAATTCTCTGCCTATGGAACACAGAAATCTGACATTTCAGAAATATCAACAGGAGTGAAGTTTACCAACATCCCTGTAAGTGGTCTCTTTTAGATCTTCAGACAAAGGCATAAAAATTAATATTTGCAAAATAAAAATAATGATTATTTAATTTTGCATTGGTGGTATCTACTAATCCCATACTCCCATTGCCTTTGGTTAGTTAAATTTGGGCAAGAAAACTGAGTGTGGACCTGATCCATGGGCACTGTGCTGGTGTAAGAAATCTGCTTAAGAAACAAAAGCAGGCAGGTATTTAAAAGAAAAAAAACAGACAAACAAAACTACATTTTCACTTAGAAAAGGAATTTTAAAGAGGAAATGGGAAGCAGGAACTGTAGGAGCATTTGTTCTTAGTAGATAGGCAGCATTTTAGAGTATATCTAGACTACAAGGGCAGTAAAATTAAAATAAAAATGGAACAACTCAATGAAAAGAATAAAAGATTCCAAGAGCACTGGAGTACATGTTTAACATAATGAAGAATTCAAAGGAAAAGGAGAAAAATAATGAATTTTAAATACTATTTTCAGCAATACCTATCTGTAAGTCTCTAATCAAAACCAGAAGCCTTTGTACAGAGCACAGCAATTATAGTTATCAAATACAGTGTGCAAGTTTATTTCTTTGGACTTTTTTTGTTTCTTTTTTTTTTTTTTTTAAATTATTATTTCTTTATTACTCAGTTATTTGTTTTTCTCTCTTCCTTGCTTTCTTCTCCCTCACATGTGCACTCTATCCCTTTTTCATAATTTTTCAATGCTTCTTCATATTTTCATCAAGTTATTTCTAGAAAACCTGAAGATGACATAGTGAAAACATGTGTGATAGCCACTCTTGTTGATTTCTATAATACAAAATTCTTAAAAATGTGTTTGAGCTTTGACTGTGAATAATTATATTTAGGTCTCAAGAATGTAACAAGACCCCAATGGAACAATATTGCTTGTTATCTGTTGAGCTGTATTTTGTAAACACAAGGATGTCTCCCAGGGGGATTAGATACCAAAGTCCTTCGGCATCAGATTTCTGACAACAAGATAAAATAGGAAATTAGGCAGGTGAAAATCAGTTATCTGTAGCTGGGTTCCATTTGCTGAGACTGCAGACTCCAAAAGAGAGTTTACATTGGTGTCACCCTCAACACCAATGGCATTAGACAGGAAATGTCTGATATTATAAACTAGCCCATACTCAGCCTCTTCCCACCAATGATCACACCAATCATTTCAACATCAGAGTATATAACCCTACAGCAAAAGTCTGAGTAGCTTTAAATAATTTTTCTCTAGAGTGGTTTAGCTTGTTGCTCTCTCTCTGTCATTATATATCTCTCTCCTTTTTTTTTAAGGTATACATAATTTAGCATCAGAAACAATTGGGAATAAAATGGTGTACATTACAAAAAAATATTATAAAGCAAATAAGGCAAGTAAAGCAGAAATCATTGGCTTTTTTATCCTTGGATCTTACCAAAAGATTTCATCATGAAAAGAAAAAGAACTTCGGAATCTCTATCTCTGCCCAATTTGGTTAAGCAAAACACAGGAAAGCTGTGGATAGAAGCAGAAAAGCTGCTTTTGAATAATTTACAGTGCAGAGAAACACATGCACATCTCGCATTTCTCGCTTTCCCAACTGATACCAAGCTTTGTGAAATATCACATCTTGCCAGACACATCTGAATGTCATCCCACCCACAGGATTTTCTATAGAAGACAACCTAGAATGCTGCAACATTCATACATTAAGTAGTTTTTGTTTTCTGCCATTGTCAGGGCAGAGGAATGTTTTGGTGTACACAGACTAGTTCCTCACAGCACTACTGATCCCATTAACATAACAAATATCAATAAGGCAATATGAAGCCTCCAAAATTATTGATGCCCATTGACAAAATTTCCATTTCAAGAAAAACCTTAAAGGCAATTTAAGAGGCTGATACACAGAGCTTTTAAAAGGCACTGCTGAGGACTGATCATCCTCTATCATGTCTGCAGCTTCTAAGTCTTCCAAGCTGTTCATTTTCAGGGAGATTTACATTAGTGAGAAAATTAAAGGGTTTAGATTAAGCATTAAGATTGTTAAATTACAAATAATAAACCAAACCTTAGTGCCTGAACAAACCAAATTATTGAGATTTTCAGGCTCACCTACAATACTGTTTCCTTTATCACTAGTTCTAACAGTTCTGATAATTCAAGTTTTAACTGAAAAGAAAAAAAAAATCCATTCCTTCTAAATAAACTTGTTGTAGAATTAGCATAAAACAGAGCTTAAATGTTCTTTTTTTTCAGCAGGATGCTTGATACGGTGTATTTTAACTAGAAAAACATAACTCTGTATTTCACCCACTAGGGAAAGACTTATGAAAAAAATAAAATTATATTACTTTAGTGTTTCCTTAGGATACCTCCTCTTTTCCACTTCTTTTATGATTTCTGAAGTCCCCAAAAGAGAATCACTTATAACATAAAAGAGGAAAAAAATAGAAGCCATTTTATTTCAGCTTCTGTGGACTACACTGTAAGTAGGAGTTGCCTCTTTTTCCCACAGGAATCATTTTTACCCAGTTATCAATACTGACAATTTTACCTGTTTAGGAAAGGCATGATTGGTCTTGACAGGTCCTAGTGAAGGATGCACCCAGCTGTGTGCAGCTCTCAGGCTCTGTGCTCTGATTCCTGTCCCAGACACATTAAATTTCTGTTTTCTGTTGGTTCTGGGATGTTTGTTTTTTTTTCTTATCCTTTATTTACATATAAATAAATAAAAATAAAAATAAATATATATATATATATATATATGAACAACAGGATGGGACTGCTGGAGTGGCTGTCTCGAAGCTTTATTCCATCACAATCAGCCTCATTTTACACAGCCAAGCAAGGGAGCTGGAACAGCTTCAGCTGCTTACAACAACAGACAAAGTTCTCTTTGTTACAAACTCTTTTAACAACTTTTTAGCCAATAGTATAATATTAAGAGCTGACAAATGTTTGCTCAAGCCAATTAATAAAGCTGCATGTACATCTTGCTTTGAAAAATGCTTGCTTGTAATAGCTTAAAACAATGGATAAAGTTCATTATTAAGCTTACATATTTCTACTGTTTTGCTTAACATATTTTCCTGAAGCCTGTGTCTACACAGCTCACAGCACTGTTGTTTCTTGTCCTTGCATCTTCAGCATTCTTCATTTCTCGATCCTGAGATTTGCTTTCACACAGCTTTCTGAGAGCTCTATGCTTTTCCTATTTCCCACATTTTCCAGCTGGTCAGGTCTCGTGCCACATGTTCCCCTGAGCAGATCAATTTCCTCGAGGCCAGTCAATGAAAGAATGAAGACGCTGCTGTCCCAAAAATCATTGTTGGGCACTGGTGGCTCACACTAACAAGAGGAAAGAAGCCATGAGTGATTCCTACAGTTAACCTTCACACACACACACAGGGGCCTGAGCAAGAGAAAATGCCATGGAGAGCAGAGCTCCAAAGGCCCATCAGAAAGACAAATGTTCCTGATGGAAAGAGATCTTTCACCATCAGCTCCTTGGTCTAAACCCATTCAAAAGCCCTGAGATTAAGCAAGGTTAAAGGATTGAAGTTACTGAGAGCCCAAGGCTCCAAGAGTTTCCTTGTCCTCTCTGTGTACTTAAAAGGAAAATACAAATACTCAGCAATACTGGCTAAAAATTTCAGTGCAACATGAATGCCTTTTGAAAACTACACAAAACCAGCTAATACGTTTCATGCATGCTCCTGGTAAAAATGGTAAAAATAATAACATATTATTATCATCATAATAATAATATAATAACATAATAACATAGCTCATAATAACAACAAAATGTAGAAAGTGGTGGCAATGATAAATAAATAAAAAGATTTGTGATACCGATGCATGTTTCTGAAGCTAAGCTCAGAAGTGAATAGATAGCAAAATGGAATCAAATCAAATAAAAAATGGTGATAGGGACATCATATATACTGAAAGGTCAGTCCCCAGAACATCAACTGCACCTCACACTTCAGAACACACTCACCAAAACTTTTAACCCCCATTTGCACTTCAGCTGGAGTACAGATGATTAACAGAGATTTTCTATCACAAATGCTAGCCTCAGAAATATCAGCACCTTCCAGATATGTCGCTGGCCATAAAGATGAAAAGCACCTGCACAAATACCTCTTAAAATGTTTTCCTTACAGGAAATGCTAAGAAATTTAAATATGGGCTCTTTTTCTTCTATTCAAAGTTTACATTATCTGAAACTTTCAAAATACCTTTACTTGTGGAGCAGGTAATAATATTGTCTTTTCAAGAGACTGGAATTGCTACATTTTCTGTATGGCTATGATTGACTTTTAGTGAAATTGTTACTGGAGCACCTTTATTATCTCTGAGAAATTTTCAGTCTGTCCTTGACTCACATAACCTGGACAATGTCTGTGAGCTGCCTCAGTGAGGGCAGTGCAGATCATGGCACACATCTTAAGAATCCCAGATTATAGTTAAATATCTGCATCTACTGGGATTGTACTGACCTCTATTTTGGTGCTTTTGGAAATTCTGCCTTTCTATTATTGTTGCCACTTAACTGGTTGGGAGAGGAATGAGAAAAAAAAAAAACTTCACGTGTCACATTATTAAATTGATTAATGCACTTCTGAAAGACATACAGTTGATATAGGAACGTGTAGTTGATATAGGAACCTGCACATAGCAATACTTCTTCAACTCTTTTCCTAAAGAGACATAATAGGTACTCCCCACATGCAACAATCAATTTCACAATTCACCATGTTGAAAAATATTTAATTTAGAATTTTTTCTTTTTTCTCCCCACTAGCACGAGGCTTTAATGTTGAATCCTGAGTTTTGATGCATGGCTTATTGGATAGATGACAAAACCCAGCATGGCAATTAGCAAAAACAAGTATGAGGGAGCAGAATCAAGCTTTCTTGGCAGCACAGTGAGTGCTATGCCCCGATGGATCCATTTTCTCATTTGCTTGCAGAAACAACTGCACCATTTCCTCATGCTGAGTCTCAGTGAGAATTCAGGAGCAAATGGGGAAAAGTCATTGAGAAATTTTTTTCCAGCACAGAAAGTTAACTTAATTTGCTAAGAGATTGTTTTTTTGTGCAACAAAACCATGATATCTGACATGAGGAGCTTTCTTCTGAGACCTAAATTGTTTTCACCAATTCTTACACCACCATGTGCTTCACTCTCCTTAATGGTTCAGTTACCAAATGAGGTAGAGGAAAATATTCTCTTATCCCTTTAAAATTCCAGGAATAATTAACCTCAAAAATAAACTTTTGTTCTACTTTTGGAAGAATCATTAAGCAATAATGGAAACAATAGACATTTTAATTAAACTTCACTGGAGAGGCAATTCTGGTATTTGCTGAGCTTGTCAGATGCTTTGATAGCATTTCCCAGTTTTGCTGGTGTTTTGCTACTTTTTCTCCCTGACCCTCCCTGAACTCCAGCTTTATTTTGGGAATCTTGCTATTCACAAAGATGTGCCCAGCAAACTGAGTTTTCATCTTGCTTGCAGACACTTTCTGGCTGCCAGTGTCACCTTGTGCAGTCCAAGTGTGAGGTGCAGGCTGCCCTTCTGAGCTTGCAGTGGCAGGTCAGGATTCAGAGAAGGACACATCCATCCTTTAGTCTTGGTCATTGGCCCTCTCTTTGTATTTCCTCATGAACATCCTGAAGTCCTGACTTCTCCAGGAACAAGCCAGATTTCTGGAGGTGTTTCCATTCTGTTTAAATGGGATTTTACCTTGAGATTTGAACCACTGTTACTGATTACCCCAATCTCTGGTGCACTTGCAGGTGCTTTGAGGAAATCAAAGGATCTGCTGAGAAAAGGACAAGGAGAAGAAACACCAATATGAGCAACTCTAGATTTTATCTCCTTTTGAATAGTGTGTACAAGAGAGAAAAAGCACAGAGTAAGAAGTGGGTGACAGAGGCAGAGCATTAAATTAAGATGTCAGAAGCAGCAGTGCATGATGAGTTTGGGAAGTCTGTGTTAGACAAGCGTTGTGCTTGAAATGTGTGAGAAGAAGTTGCCAGAACAAGGACACACATGGAAGAGTGGTCAGAGATGGGCTTATATTTAGGTGTTAGTGAGGGTGGTTAGACACTAATGGGTTTTCAAATCTCAGAGTAAAATGGGTATCAGGAGCTGAAACCAGAGCAGCTGGTCCATACTCCCAGAGGGAGAATAAAGAGAACTCACCTTGCACAGTGCCTTTGAGTGCAACAGCAAGAAGATCTGCTGCCAAACCCTGCCATGTTCCCACTGTCTGCAGACCCAAAATGATGAAGGCATCCATACAAGGGTCTGTGAGTGGCACAGCTCTCCTAAAAATACTGCTGAGGGATTTTTTAAGTCTTGGGTAGCCATGTCCAGAGGTAAAGGCAGAAAGAAAGGAGATAGCTCAGATGCAGTGCAATAATTAGACCTTGTCACCCAGTCAGGTAACAGAGTGTAAGAAAAAGCCTTATAAGCTCCTCATGGGGAAGTGGAAACCTGGGCTGGACAGGTATATTGAGGTACTATTAAAAAGGATCTCAGGAAAGTACTAAAAATTGTACTAGGAGATTATCGTGAAAAAGGAGTTATAAGTAATCAATAATTGTCTGGCTGTGAAGAAAACCTTGGCTGTGAAAAATCATCCAAAGAAAAATCTATTTACTATATTATAAAAACTAGTCCTTTAAGATCAATGTCTATTTTAGATCTCATAACTTGTCTCTGCAGTTATCCAAAAATTTCAGTTACAATTTGTCTATTGCAGCTATGGTAAAAATTAGAAATAAACATTTTTTATCTTCTTCTACCACCTGTTTCAAGAATGGCATTCAGTTCTCATATAATAAATGAAAAATATATAAATAATAGGTTTGGGTTTTTAAAATTTCACTAAAGAGAAAATAATTGAAAATTACAGTTTTCAAACACCAAGAGCTTAATTTCTGACCAGGTGATTTTAATGGGAGTGACATTGGATTACTGCCAGGCATTGCATGAAAAATATCCCCTTAAGTGTCTTCATTATAATTATGAAAACGGTGCAGTTCAACTAAATCTAAAAAACTTATCCCTAAGTAATCTTGCCATGACTTTTCATTATGGTGCATTAGTTTAAAGCACACATTGAACCCAGGCCAAATCAATACTTGATTTAAAGAGGAAGAATGGGAAGTTTTGTAAAAGTCTGGAGGTGTCAGCATCTGGACATCTCTTTTTTCCAATAAACATGCATTGCAATAACATTTTCTATCTGAGAAAACATCTGGTTGGCAGGTTCTAAACACACAAAACCCAAACCTGACGCAGAATGCCTTATATAAAGTCTGAAATCCAGCTGAGACCCACAGCTGCAGGAGGGACATTTGAATAACAGAATAAATAGGGGGCCATTTTCTGGCTGACCAGCTCATTTCTCAACTCGTGTAATTTGAGAAGTGCCGAGTTTTCCCTTCCAAATCTTCCATCATCCAGAGCACACCTAGCAGAGTCTGATCTAATCCTTCCAGGAGTTAATTTCCTTTGTGTTCAGCAAAGTGTTCAAGACTCCCTATTTAATCTTTTGTCTGTTATATGAGCTTTTAGAATGGGTTCAGAGGGTAAGGCAGTTTTTACATTATGTGTTTTTATTGTTTATTCTGATCTATATGAAATCTCAGTCAAATATTTTAGTTAATTTAAAAATCCTATTTTTATGCTTTTTCCAGTAACATTAACAAATACTGTGTTAGTGTACAGCTAAAATATTAGCATTAAATACATGTTAAACACCTGGATGGTTTCTAGTCTGAGCTACACCTTCAGCTGTTGCTGTTTAACAGTCATCAGTCCCTGGGAATTGGAGGAGAGTTCAATTTTTCTTCCTAATTTCTCCCTTACACATTTTAAGCTTTCAGACTCTGTGGCCTTTTGGGGGAATATTCTCCTTTCTGGACATACATGTTACAGTGCTGTGGCCATGGAAACTGGAGTCCCAAACAAGAAAGAAAAGCAGAACAGGAGTTTTTGAATCCTCCAAGACCCAGCACTAAGTCCCAAATCATCTTCTGCACTTCCCTTCTCTTCCAGATAGTTGTTTGTTTCCAACTATTTATTTTTCTCTTGAAATGGTTTAGTTTTCATCTTAGTTTTCAAGTATTTTTAAAGTATAAAGATTGATTACATTCTCTCCCTTTCTTTTTAGCTGCCATTTGTCACTGTTGTGAAAAACATCAGCATGAAGGCTACTTCTATTAAATGGGAAACACTATAATTCCCATGCAATTTGTCCTTGTATAAGGAACAAAAAAAAAAAAGGGAAAAAATAGAAGAAATAGCATTTCTTCCATGGCAAGACTTGATTTCCCCACATGAATCCACACCTTCACACATCCCACCCACACATCATTTCATACATGCTGCCGAGTCAGTGAAATGCCACAGACTACAAGCAAATATTTTAGAAACAATTGCATTTATCTTGTGAATGGCACCCTCTGATTAGCTTCCTTATAATCAATCACACTGATCTGATTCACAAAAGCCCAGTTATGCCTCTGTAAGAGCAATTAGATGAAGACCTTAAAAGAACAGATTAAAAGGTTTGAGTACTTGGGGAGAGTAATTTAAACATATTTAAAGGAAATTACTTTTTAATTTTATGTATTCATCTATTTGTAAGTTAATGAAATTAATGAGGCAAGAAATGAAATGGAAATTCCACAACTTTGCATTTCTATAGTTAGTTTGTTTGCCACAAGCAAGCACAGAAAACCATATTTATTACCATTCTGGAGCTAAAAATAATAAATAGTCTAATTGCAAGACTAATTCTATCACATATTCTGCCCTTTTTCTCACATATAATCTACAAATATCCTAAATATCTCCCTGAAGGAGTCTCTGTTGGCCAGCATGAGGCTGAAACTCTACTGTAAATGTGTGTACAGTGATCCTGGAAAAATCAAGAATTTCTATTAAGATTGTTTTTTTCCCTTCTGCAAACAATATCTGCTCAGCTTTCCATGTCAACTTAACTTTGAAATGAATCATTTGTGGAGCTGAAAGCTGTGGCCTAAGAACTGTGAAAAAAGCAGTTTTCAGAAGATATGTGTGTACTTGAAGTGTTTTCTTCCTGCTGCAGATGGGGAGAGATTTGCTCGTTTCTTTTGACTTAGCTTGGAAAAATCAACACAATCAAAATAAATATAAGAAATGGGCTGAAAGTCAGCCTGCAGCTCCTGTGTAATCACTGAACTTCCATAAGTTTTGATCAAGCACCCAAGCTAAGGAAGAATTCCAAGGATTGATTAGCCCAGGTACTCTAACGAGGTGGCTGGGCAGCATCTCCTCCTGCTGACATCTTCTACAGTTCACTCCTGATGGGCTGAATTCTTTCGCTTATAAAAAAATCATAATTCACATTCCCAATGCAGGGACATACTAATATACACAAGGAATTAAGTTTTAGGGTCTTAGGTTGGGTTATGATGTTTATAAGTGGTTTTGCTGTAGGCAGGATCACACCTCTGGGTTAGGATGGGCTCTGGGAGCAGATAGGAGGCTCCTGGCAGACAGTGGCTGACTTTTTTTCGTTGTTGTTTAGGCCCAAAAATCCATTGTCGGTGAGTGCAGACACAGAGCAAGAGAATAAAAACTGACAGTGTTGAAATTAAGCAGCAACAGGAACCACCATTCCTGAAAATTCATCTCAGAAATGTCAGGAAAGTCATTAAATAAATCCTTACTCAAGGAGCTGCTGATATTTGATAAAGTCCTGAACCTCAGGATCTGACATTATTGCTCATGAATTGCAAGCCACTTGGTTGAATCCTAAGCTCCTTTTGAGAACATGCTTAGAAGGATCAAAAAGGGGAACAAGCAAAGCATCAAAATCTGAATAATTACATCTAAAGTGAAAGGGAATCAGTGTAAATATTCAAAGAAAGTGACATCAGTAGCCTTTAGGTCTTGTGAGGAACAAAATGATAACTTTTGAGAAAAGCAAGGAAAAGTGTATTATCAGAGCAGATGTCCCAAGCTAATATAACACCAACAGAACATATTTTACTTTTACTGGAAGCCATGAAACACTTAATTTAAAGGATCAAGTTGGCAAGAAGCCTTTTTATTAGTTATATCTAATTACAAGTAATTGCTGTAGTATTAAACAGGTAATATAGCAAAAATGTCATTTATTGTTATGAGATTCTGTGTAGTTTAAAGCTCTGTTTAATAATACCAACAACAGTGATAATAACATTAATGTACAAAACATTAGCAGGAAGCTTATGAGGTCATTGTCCCTCTTGTCCTGCTCGTAAGGAATCCTCCTGGCAATTTTGGGTCTCTAATCAGACTCAAACAAACAGAAAGTCTCTAAGTTGCAACATTTGGGTCTCAGCCCATCAAATAGGAATGTTTTCAATCTCTTGCTCTTGATCCCTCATCCCTGGAGACCAGGATGCAGCATGGCACCATCCCTAGGATCCAAGCATGGGAACATTTTTTGCATTGGCATCTTCTTTGAAGAGGATGGTTTAAACCAGTTATTTTTAGATAAAATAACTCCTTTAAAATGAATGGCTGGATACACAGCACTTCAAAAACAGCAGAGATTTGGCTTTAGCTGCTCATTAGTTGTTCTTTGGGTGGGGTAACAAAGGCATCAATCTGGATTTGATAGGCAAATCCTGTAGGTATCTATCCTAACTTCCCCCACTACCTTTACACATAGACCCTGACCCTCCACTCCCTCCTGTACCCCATTTCTCTCCTGCCAACCAGGAATCCAAAATCTCACCTGACCTATGAGTTTCCTTCCTCTTCCACTCATGACCCACTGCAATGTTGACCAGAATGGTGACTGTGTTTCAGCTCTGGTGGTGGTCCACGTGCCTGAATGGTCATCAAGCTTTAACAGCTTCCCATCATTTCTAGCCAAAATTATGCTGATGGAAAACTGCACAGGATTCAGATATACCAAAGCATCAAATTAGGGAACAATTTTAGACTTCCACCCAAAATTCATAAATTCAGCATAAACAGATTCCTGGAGCCACCCCTGTTAAGTCAACTGTGAATATCTGTGGGTAAGTGCAATTGCTTATGTAAGTAAAATAAACAAATAAAATAGCAGATGACATCATACCTTTAGTAACACAAAAATAAGCCTTCAAAGTAGAAATAGGATTCAGTACATATTTGTGTGAAGACAGAATCTTGCTCAATATCTTAAAAAACATTTAAGCACATGGACAATGCCCAGCAGGGCAATAGTTCATTCCCCTGTTTGCAACCCACTGGCCACACTGAAAATCTCAGGCCTTGCTATGCAAGAAATTTGACTTGGAGAGGATTTGGACCAAATTGGGTCAGCTGCATGTTGCAAAAAACTTCTATTGAAATAAATCTCTTATTGTATATTCAATTGTAGATTTGAAGGATAAACCCTTTTAAAGTTTAAATCTAGCCAAATTTTTACTTTCTTTATGATCTTTATATTATTTTTACAGGGAGATATTTTGACTTCAGAGCCTGTAAACCAAAAAAATATCATGATATTCTCACCTACACAAATTGTTATATGTAAAGTCATGCTATCTTCTTTGATGCTTTCTCATTGAAATTGGCATAATTGATATTAAATATATTGACATCTGTATGATTTTAGGTGCATCAGTGCATCCTTAGGTATTTATTATTTTTGTGTTTCTCATTGCTAGATTGTTTTTCTTGGCAGCTTTCTCACCTCTGCTCACGTCATTGTCTGATACAATTAATCAGCAGGAAGTGCTGGTCTCTACAGTCACTGACTCATAAATATTATAAACACTCCTTCATTGCACCCTGAGAGTATAAAAATAACAATATCATAGTGTATTTCTATGAGTCACGCAGTTACTTCTATGGAACCAAAAATACATCTTTTTTCATGGAAAAAAAATGGAGCTTTTTGGCAGAGTTTGATTTCCAGAGAAAGAATTCACTTTATCTCTGTAATTCTACTTGCTCTTCATTTGCTTCATGGATGATTATATTCAGATTATGGATATTGTAATGACTGAATCTTTATTTCAATGACAGTTTGAGAATGAACTATCTAAATTCACTCAACAGAAAATAAATTCATAGCAAATAACAAAGTATCTTTGTCTTACAAAGCAAACTAAAAAAATTTCTTGAGAAGAAGTATGGAATGTTTTCAAAGTATTAATTTAGAAAATTGGATGCTCATATTTGTTTCTTACATTTCAGGCTGATCTGCAAGTGGAATCACTCCTCAACCAAAACACGAAAGAGAAAGAATAAATTTTTCAGGAATACTTACAGTAAACCTAAGCAAAAATATTTATTTTTCACTTTGAAAATAATTAATAATAATGATATAAACCCATGTCAGTTCCTGCTTTTGTGTTTTCCAATATATTGGCAACTTTTACAGTGTGATCTTAGGTCCACTGAAGTCCACAGTACAAAATAAAATCCCTCAGTGGATAAACACAAGCACACTGTGAAAAAAGTGGTACTCTGAAAATGAAGACCTTGAAAATACAACAGACTTTTTCTTTCATCCTGGTTTAGCATTTTTACCTTAGTGAGCCCTCAGAAACCTTCAGCTTATTTTTCATGGAAATTATGAACAACTTTCTCTGTCTTTTCTTTTAATCATTCACCAATGCAGAAGACAACTCTTCTTATTTGCAAAGCAGAGCTTTAGAGCTAATATTTCTCCCCCAAAAAAACATAATATAGGCAGCAGCAGCAGCAAACTGCTTTTGTGATCCTCACATTTTGCTCCAAAATACTGCAATCTTTGAAATAAATGCTGGAGCTGGAAAAGTCCTACATTCACAATCCTCTCAATAAGGCTCAGATTTCTTTAGTGGTCCCTGCCAATAAGACATGACATTTATTTTGGCCAGGATTCATATGTGTTGACAAGGGAATGAGCAAAGTCCTAACCCACTTTACACAGGCCATGAAGTATTCCCATCAAAGGGCTGCACTGCTAAACTAAGACTGATGTTAAGAGGTGAAGAATGCTGTATAAGCATGATTCCTTGGAGCAATTATAACCTTCAGAAGGCAACCGTAAAACAGGATTTAATCTACAATAAGAAATAAAAGACCTACATTCGTGGGTCACATATGAGATAAAGCTCAAATTCTGCATTTTTAATTTTTCTCCCAAGAAATGATTTGAAGAACATCCACTTTATTCAACTGCCAGACATAAAGCTTTCCAAGCTAATACACTGCTTCCTTTGATCCTACTTTGGCGCAGGCACAATCCACCTCATTGTGATCTGAATCCTCTCTTTTGTTTTCTGTTTAGCATCAGACACTTTAAGAGAAGAATAAAAGGCTTTATTCTGTTCCATACAGGTCTCAAAAACCTCTTCTCTGCATCCTTTGGCTTCACCTCTGAAACTGGCAGCTCTCAAAAGTATAAAACTCCAGCTATGATTTTCCAGGGATTTCTGGAAGTTTCCCTGTCCCACAGCTCTTGTGTTCACAAACCTGCAGTTTGCCCCCATAAAATACCCTCTGTCCTTACCTTGTGGAAAACACTAAATATATACAAGTATTAGATACTTCCAGTTCTCCATCACATCACGATGGTTGAGTTGAGGTTGCTGCCATGAACTCAGACCCGCAGATTATTCACCCTGACCTCCAAGAAGTCAAGCTTTGAATCTGAGCTTGCTATCATTGACTAAAGCTAGGATTTGTGGCTGAGCTTCTCTGCATCAAGGAATCATCACAGCTTTTCTGAGACAAGCTGTGCTTTGCAAAATGATCAGCACTGTCACATTTTCAAAAAACTTCATAGATTTCCACCATATAGTCATTAAATATTGCTCAGGCTCTTGGCCCACCTGTGACAGAGCAGAGTCCAGTTCTGCACACAGAGCAATGTCACATTGCCCAGTAAGGGGTGTGTTTGGAAAACAAATCCCACAAAAAACAAGTCCATCCCTGCAAGTGACCACTTCAGATGGTACAAGGAGAGTTTTGTGATTTATGAATCCTTGGGGCCATCTATCTGCTGCTACAGCAGAATCACAAAATCACTGAACAGTTTGGGTTACAAAGGACCCTAAAAGTCATCTGGTTCCAACCCCAGCCATGGGCAGGGACACCTCCCACCAGACCAGGTTGCTCAATGTGTCATCACATCTTTCACTGCATCTTGTCAGAAAATCTGTGTATTTCTCCTCACCAAGGAACAATACTCCTTTTAATTACTCTTAGATATGTTGGGCTCAGGTTTTCCTGACTTCTTTGAAAGAAAACTCTACAGTTTTTTATTTCTTTTGTTTACATTTCACTGCCACAATTTCAAGGAGGATGGACATGTCTGTATTATGGAGAAATCTCTGCATGGCAGGGAATTTAGCAATTTGACTGTGCAAATCAAACATTTTCTGAGTGCAAAAGCACTGCACATCCTTGCCTCACTTGTTCAGAGGAATATAAATGAGTGGGTCAGATGGGAATCTTTATTCTGTCATTTTTAAATATCTACTAATGAAGCAATTGTCAGAAGGCTGAGTCATAATGTAAATGTGTTTCTGACCAAAGGTCTGACTACTGCAGCACACTTCAGAATATCCGGAGGAGTACATCTAATCTGCATCCACTCTAGTTATTCATCAGACTCCTGCAATTATCTCAAGAGTGCTGGAAGGAAACAAGCGGACACAGGGAAATTCTTGGAGTAAATTTTGATCTAACTGAACTGGACCTGCTACTTCTACTACAAGAAGAAATATTCTTTATGGAAGCCAAAAACAATTACAGCAGAATATGTTATAGTTCATCCTGGCATCAGAAAGGTGGCTAACAAGTGTTTGTTTTCAGCATAAAGACTGTCTTAGAATCACAGAATCACAGAATAATTTCTCTTAGAAGGAATCTTTAAAGGTCACCTAGTCCTACCCTCTGCAATAAGAAGGGACATCTTCAATCAGATCAGGCTGCTCAGAGCCCTGCCTCCTATAAAGATGCATCAGTCCATCCCTTTTGATGCATAGGGGAGAGAAAAGAGCCACCAAAGGAGAGGGGGGGAAAAAAGGGAACAATGGCATTAATACAAAGAAGAACCAGCATAATTAGTTCAAATCCTTCAATATTATGTAAACTAACAGAAACCAAGCTGAAATTAATACAAAGTAAAATCATAATATAGGCTGAGAAGATTTAGCATTGCTCAGGTAAGAATAATGACACTGTCCCTTCCCCTTGAGAGTATGGATCATTCATAATTATTGCTCCAATTTAAAGGCTTCTGAATACTTTTCAAGCGCCTTCTCTAGATGGTGGATATAAGAGGGTCAGAAGTTTTATAAGTATATAGGAAAAGAAGAGACAGCTAGCAAACAGAAGGAGGAGAGAGAAAGAAAGGCATATTAAACTGGTAAAAAGAGACTGGGGTATTTGGTAGCTTCTCCTGCAAATACTGGAATTGTTTGCAGAGATAAAGACCTTCCCTAAAAGACTTTATCAGAACAAAGATATACTTGCAGTTTGGTAAATCCTGAAATCAACCTGTGCTTTCCTATAGGTCTACACATCTTCACATCCTCCTTCCACAATTTCAAAAGATATTACTAAAATATGTAACCACAGTATTTGTTTTCTTAATGTTGATTGTTGTCAAAGACCCTGATCTGTTTTGACAGCCAGGGTACATTTATATGCAGCCTCTCAGCTGGGAAGGAGCTGAAGCAGAAGGAAGGATTTTTCTGGACCAGCCTTCTAGGACATGAGCTTTTGGCTGTACAAGGAGGCTCTGACTCTCAAGTAGGTATGTGCATGTGCTTGCACAGTGTTTCAAATATTTTTAACTTTGGATTGCCACCAACTAGTAAACTTTCTGTGTGCCTGTGAACATTAATTCTTTTCCTTACTCAAAACTTCCTCACGTTCAGGGAAAAAATGGCTTAGATTTTGTTACGAAAAGAAACAGACTTGGCCCTAGGTCTAGGTCAAACATTGACTTGAAGAAACAATACTTGTGTCAGTAAATTATTTCTGGCACAATATCTGTCACCTGTTTCAAAAGAGTTGAAGGCAAACATGCCCATTCCTCAGCTTAAACAAATCTGGCCTCCATGCTGCTGAGCTGGCAAGAGATGCTTATATTCCTTTTCTGCTTTTTTTTTAAATCAAGTTTTAAAAGGTCCTTGTTGCCAGGTTTCTAAACAAGCCATTTCAAGCCAACTTCTGGTTTCTTCTTTGTTTTCTGAGGGGGAATTTGAGGGTTTCACTATGGAGGGAGTCAGACAGTCATTTTCCTGTGCTTGTGTCTCCCCTTCTGCTAGAGAGACAGTGGCTGAGAAGGACTTAAAATCTGGGGAGTTGGTAGGGACTAGCAGTCAAAGTACTCAATGAAAGTATTTGTGTAAACACTAGGAAATCAAAATCCTACATAATTTTAACATTGTTTTATAGGAGAATAACAATATTGAATAGATGAATCCACACACCTGCTCTGGAGAATTCATTTTAATTATTATTCAGGACTCACCAAATGCAGCAACTTCTGTTGATGCTTGTACCAGTTTGAAGCTTAAGTGCAATGTTATTATTAGTTGCTTCTCAGTTTGTTTCTCACTTTACCCGTTTCTGAAGGATTTTAGACCAGTCTTGTTATTTTTCATACTAAATGAGGAAAACCAGATGGACAAGATGGATCACAGGCAGCCTTGAAATTATGCTTGTTCTCCAAGGAAGGGATGAAATCCTGCAGTTATATCATTTATGAGTGGCTGTTTACTTTTACTGCCTCATAACTAGACCTTGGGATCCATTAATGACTAGAAATCACAGACCCTGTAGCAACCATTTATGCAAACTTTAGTGAGCAAAAAAAGAGAGTAATCTGTATTTTTCATGTTATGCTATAGGAGAATAATAATATCAAATAACCCAGAATATGCTGCAATGTAAAAGTATCAGCTGCAGGTCTGCATACAAAAAAGAAGACACATAAAACTTTATAGTCGATATCTTTTTAATATTCTAAATTAACACATAAGAGTAAAAAAACGACTTTGCCTGTATCCTGTTAGCCAAAGAGGGCAGAGGTCTAATGTTTCATCTTATAAATTTATTTTAAGAAATAAGAAAACCTCCCTTTGAGAGGTATGTCAATGCAAAAATAATTATTGCATGCAAGCCCCTCAGCATAAAATGAAATTAGACAAGAAAGAAGGGAAATGAAACAATACTATTTGAATGATTAAATCAATTTGGGCTGGGGTCATGTTGCATTAAGGGAAGACATTATACAGGCAGGAGTATATTTTCCCTTCCTGTCAAGAGAACTGCAGTTCATTTGACTCCTACACCTCAGCAATACTCGTGCCACAGAGAATTGTTATCTTCCACTGCCATTTTAGTAGGAAATGAAAGCTGTTCCTCTTCAGTGCAAACCTTGTCACTGTGACCCAGGTATTGTTGAGCTTGGGTTTTATGCCAGTAGTGACCTCAGCAAATTCAATTATCAAGGGCAATCATATCTCCTCTTCTCAATGTTTTAGCAGAAAAAAAGTCTGATTTTGCAAACAAGATCTCCTCTTAGATCCTTTATCTGTTCCCGTAGCAATTCCAGTCTGGATTCACCATATCTGAAGAGGGATAACAGTCAAGGTATGCAGCAAAACATTTCAGAGTCTTATCCTTTTAGACACCTAAATATTTAATTGTCTTCACTGGAAAGAGCCTACAATTGCAGCCCCACAAAGCAGTTTGTAACCAGTGTGCAGCTGAATTTGATACCTTACATTTTCTCAGGTGTCAAACTGATGACTTCATCACCAGCTTCTCTACCTGAAGTAAGAATTTTCCATCTTGCAACATATTAGATGTGCAAGTGAAACTCAACCCCCAAAATATTAATTTACTTTTCATTTTCTTTTTTTTCCCCCAAAACATATCACATCTAAAAAAATCATGATGGTTTAGAAACAGTAAATTTATAAAGCATTTAGCTTTATTGCCTCATATGCATTATTTTTGTTCTGAGTGCAGATAGAGGTGAGCCCAGTAGATGTTCAGCCATGGTTTCACACCTTGCCTCAAACCTTTTTCATTCCTCAGGGCCTCCTTCCAGAAGTTGTAAAGGCTACATCAAAAATGTCTATGCAGTGTTTGTGTGAAGTTGTGAGTCAATAAATTATCTAAGATTCTAAAGACTCTTTTATTATTTGTTTACATGGTTGGCATCAAACAATTAGGCTAAGGAAAGGCCTGGGTTTTGGACCATGCATTTGCAATTTGTTGAACTGATTGGTGTCAGATGTTACCAGGGAAGGAGTTTAGAAGGATTCAAATGAAAATCAGCCATGGGTGTGGATGGAGAGGAGGCCGACTGAACATCAGATGAGGACAGGAGGAAGGGCTGGGAGGCCTTTGCTTCAGGCCATAGCAAGAGCTGCAGCTCTCAGGAGAAAAACACTGCTGTGACTGGCTCTTTCCATCACAACCAGGATTATTGGATTTTCTTATTCTTATCAAACAGTGCCTAAAAAGCGAAGGATGCTGCAGTGGATGGACCACAGGACAGTTGTGATATTCCAAGGAACAAACTCAGAAAATCAACACTCATCAGTTTAAACGTCTTAATCTGTTCTATCATTTATTCTGCCTATTCTGTTTGTAAACTCCATTAAAGTGCATTAACAAACTATAATACTGAAGGCAGACAAGAAATCTAATTATCTTTTGTCTCAGAGCACCATATGCTTCTTTTAACTTCAAATAATAGGCTGAGAAACATTAGTATTTTAAATGAATCTTTGATGAAGTTGAACAAGAGAGAGGAAAAAAAAATAAGCTAACTAATCTCTCCCAGTTATATTGTTTTTTGCTAGATGGGTTTACCTTTTTCACATGCTTGTTTTGCAGCATACCAAAGGGCAAATGAAAACAGGTGACAGGGTTAGTCACTTTTATGTCAGACATCATTTTGCTCCCAGCTGTGGCCCTGAGGAAGGTTTTGTTCATTGTTTTTTTTATTATTACTGTATTTTTGGCATGCTCATCTAGCTGCAAAAGCACCAGATGTCTCCATTGACTTTTTGAATAAACAAGCAAACTAGAAAATTATAATAATTTTAAATCCCTTCATATGTTGCACGCATAAAGGAGGGTCCTGTTCTTTGGGATTTATTTTTCACTCCAAAATGTTATACTGCTAAAAATAAAAAGCAAACAACACCCCAACCCACCAAAACAAAACAATCCCCTGGAGCTGATGGCAAGTGTGGATCCACTGAACTGGAGACCAGTTTCTCAATAGAAGTGAAACCAAGGCATTGCCTCTCCATCCTGATGAGTGTTGGTGTGCAGCACTGAGGAGAGCGAGGCTGGGTGGGTGCAGAACCATCCCAAGCCATGATCTTCACCCAGGATTGTTGGGTGTGTCAAATGGGGTGTCCATTTCTCTAAGGAGGAGGAACCTGCTGTCAAATGGCAACTCTTCTAGTGCTCAGTATGGAAAGATAATTAAAAACGTTTCTATGGCTTAGCTCTGAATTTTTCTTTTCCTTCTTCTTTGTTCACAGGTTTTACATAAGAGTTTCTGAGGTAACTGGTTTATCTGTACAGCTCTTTCTATCAGCAGCAGCTATCAGAATTTTTTAAAGTGCATTATTAGTCTTCTATAGAATAATCCACAAATAAATTTAGAGGATTAAAAAAATGGTTGCTTACAAAACCGACAATAGGAAAAAAAAAATCTATTTTAGATAGTTGGCAACACTCCTTTTTGCTTTGTCTCCAGCCAGGAAGAGAACAGGAGCCATTTAGTGTGTTTCTGATGGTGATGAAGACATACACATGGACTACCACCAGTTCTGCTTCATGAAGCTATTCTGTGCTCTTCAGGTGATTAATAAAAGGCTTTATGGCTGAGATTTAAGGAAGAGAAGAGAAAGGTTTTCATACATTTGCTCTGGTTTTCTTTTAAAGGATTACTCACATTCTTTCCAGAAGAAGCTGGAATACTTTTTCTCGGAAAGGAAATTAATTATAACAGCAACTTCTGGTTTCATTAAATATATTAGGACTGTAATATTTCATATTTGGTTAAGATCTGAAAAGAGAAATAAAAGCTGTTAAATCTTTAGCACATCACTTCAATTTCCTCAAAAAGTCTGGGGAAGCAATTCCATCTATTCTATTCATTACATAAAGGAAAAGACGATTATTTCAAATGTATTCCGAGACCTTAACTATGCAATATCCTGGTGGAATTTGCATGTAATGAAGATTTTAGACGAAAATATTCTTTTGGATAAAGTCAGAGTAGCATTTTTGATTTGAGGATGGGTTCAAATTAAATCAGTTCTTGACCACATTGAGCTCTGGCAGTTTTTTGGGCAATGCCTCCTTCCCTGCTCAAAGAACTGTTCATAGGGGTCAATCCTGCTCTGAGTGGAGTCTCAGGGACCAGCAGTCACCTTCAACATCCTCTGATTCCAAGTGCAAAGTGAAAGGATATGGAGTTTAGATAAAGAAATGGAATACTGGTTAGCAAAAGAATTTTACTCAAAGCAATATCAAATAAAAATATGTTTAACTAGCCCTAAGAATGCCCTTTTCCAGTTTCACCTGCAGGAGAGGCACAACTGGCTAATACAAGTTCCAGACTGGAAAGAAATATTTTCCTTTCTAAGCATTTCATTTGGATCCTGACAGTTCTTTCACAATCCTCTGGGTTTTCATCTCTCCATTTCAGATATATTATTCCAGGTAATAACTACAGTATTTACCATTTTTATCTCCTCCTCTCAGTGGTGCTATGAAAGTAGTTTTTGGAGGTCTAAAATGTTTCTTGCAGAGCATCTGAGTGCACTGAGGAGCACTGCAGCCCCTCTGAGTTGGAAGTGGGTGCTCAAGACACTTCTGACCTTTTTACCCTTTTATAAATGAGACTTTTGCATACTCACTTTACAATTAGACCATGCATACCAGTCCTATTTGTGTTCCTTTATAAAGTCTCTCTGCTGCCTTCTCTTAGCAGTGATTCTTTTCCAGCTGGCCTTGCTTTTTTTGGGCTGCATGTTCTATTTTCCTGGAATGAATCTTATATTACTTCTGAAATGCGGAATACTGTCAAAGGGAGGGATACTGACTGCATCCTCACATAAAACTGCTGAGAAAGACACGTAAAATTGATCTCACCCCTGGCTGAGGAAGACTTAGCCCCATCCCAAGACTACTAGACTAAACTTGGCCTATTAATAAAAAATGCCAAACTATCTCCCTTTTAGGAGTTCTACTCCACATTTAGCCAGGGGTGCTGTTCTTAGTGAGCTTCCATCATCTTGCCAAAAGCAGGCATGTGACATCTCTCTCCATTCAGTCCTTTCAGGTGAGATGCACGTGGATGATGACATGTCTGTGAAGCCCCAGGTGAGAAACCTGTGCTGCAGTGGGGACAGCATGCAAAGGACTTTCCTCTTTAATATCTTACACTTCTTTTAACTGGATGTGTCCTAAATTGTACAGTTAAAGACCTTAATCATTGAGGGTGTCTCCTCATGGTACAGTTTTGTATCCCAGACACTCAGGAGAAAGGCTAGAATGCAAATAACTGAAATCCACTTTTTGAAAAAATTAGGGCTTGAGTTTTTGTTTTTGTGGGGTTTTTTTTGTTTGTTTTTGGGGCTTTTTTGTTTGTTTGTTTGTTTTTTGTTGTTGTTTTGTGTTTTGGTTTTTTTTTCTTTCAGTTAGATTACATTATCATTGTAGGTCTCTTCTAAGGTAAAATAATCTATCCTGTCCCTTTTAATGAGTTCAGTCTTAAGCAACATTTGCACTAGCAGCCCCTCATCCTATCTTTGGGTAGCAGCCTGTCTTCACTGCTGAGTGATTCTTTGATCAACAGGAGAGAACAAGGAAATGGACAGTTTCCCCTAAGCCATCATAAATATTTCCTGCCAGGACCCCCGTGATAAGATGGAGCTGCTGATTTCATATTGCAGCTGCATCCCAGAATGGCAAAAAGGAATTGCCTGGTGTTGCTGCTTAGGGAGCTCATAAAGTCCTAGTGAGATCCCTGTCCCCACATGCCCACACCAAAGAATGGATATGATAAAGCTTGGATGTCATCCAAACACTGCTTTCTGTCTCCAGCTTTCTGTTTTCAGCAGCTGAGCCTTTCAAATTTATACTAGAATAATGTGACCTCGGGAGATCTTTATTTAAACAAATAGAATTAGGTTGTATAGCTATGTGGTTAGTGACAGTTCCTGAAACACATTCAGCAGCAATTTGATGTTATTATTACAGCTAAGTAGTTTTCATAAGGTCTCAGTTAAATATTTCTCCACTAACTCATCAAGACAAAGAGTTGACCTCAGCTTTCTTTTGGAGTCCATCAATACAGCTCCTTGTGAGGCAGAGGGGCCATTTAAAACAAAAATAAATCCAAGAACTTCCACCTCCTCCTGTTCCATATTAGCTAAACACACTGAGTCGGCAGGGCTGCCCATCCCCTGATGGCCCATAAGAGCTGTTTTCATTCTATTTTTAAGGGTAAAGTTCTCTGTAAAGGTGGGCTGCCTGCTGGGCTCCTGATGGATTTAAGATCTTGATATTCAGATTAGGGCAGAAGCAGCTGAAAAGGAAGGAAAATATGTTCAAGTCTTGCTGTTGTGTTCAGTGAAGGTCTAATCACATCAGGCTATTTTTATTTTTTCAAATTAACATTATTTGTGTTTAACCTTCATTAGTGCAGTTTAGATTGAGCAGTTGGTTTCAGTAAACCCTATAAAAACAGGATTGTGCTTCAGCTTCTCTGCAAAGGGGCCTGGGGGCTGTGTATTATAGAGATCCATGGAAAAGACTACAAATAAAAAAACACAGATGCTTTTGTACAAACTTAATTCATATTAGTGATATGAAGTTATCAACATGAAGGAAAAACATTCTGTTAATAAGGGAGCATCTCTGCACTTGTCAGCATGACACCAGTGTTCTGTAGATGGGTATTTGCTTTAGAACGTGCACACTGTGAAGCTCACCTGTCAAGCCTGACATTGCCCCAGAGTCTGGGTTCATGTTCAGGGGCAGATATAGAATGGTTTGGGTGGAAAGGAAAGGGACCTTAAAGACCATCTTTGCCCCCTGCCATGGTTAGGGACAATTTCCATTATCCCAGGTGGCTCCAAACCCCATCCAACCTTGGGCACTTCCAGGGATCCAGGGGTAGCCACAGCTTCTCTGGCACCCTGTGCTGGGACCTCCCCACCCTCACAGGGAAGAAGAAGAAACACAGACATTGATTTCCCTCAAAGCACAGCTACATGAATTTTTGAGGGTGGAATAGAAGTTATTTGCTGCTTGGCCTCTCTGGGCTTGGGAAGCTCTCCTGGACCCAGGGAATGGTGTGGGCTGCCAGGCAGATCTGGTGCCCCAGAGGTGCCCAGCACTCTCTCAGAAGGGTTACCTGAGAAAGAGCTACCTGAGCTTTGTCTACTGCCTGGAAAAGTTCTCATGGCAGTCTGTGAAGCTGCCCTGTTATCCCAGATGTCCTTGTCCACGCCTTCTACTTGCCCTCTATACTTTTAAGCCTGAACTAATGTAAAACTACATCCTCCAAAACGTCAAGGCCCATTTCCTTCAATCTTCCCTTCATGAGCATTAACTCCTAAACAGTGTGGGATACATACAGTTTCCTGACTGGCACACAGCTCTCTCTTCCAATTCCACATAAATTAACAGCCTGAGCTGCTCTTCCCTCTGTTCAAGGTTGTGGTTTTGCACCAAGCCCTTGAAGTCTGGGGACTAAAAAGGTCATGGACACCTCTGGAGGCAGTGCCAAAGTCTGCCCCTGCCCCTTGAGGTTATGCCTGTTGGATCTCAAGAATCTGGAGTTTTTGAGCTTTCTGTGCTTCCAGGCACAGACCCCCCTGAAAAACACTGCTCTGAACCTGAAACCTTGCAGAAGGCTTGTAACTATAAATAATGAGTTAAAAATCACAAATGTGTAGTGTGTTAGATGTGTGTATTTTCACTGGGTGATGGGTTTTAAATTTGAGGTTTTTGTAGTATAGTGGTGGTTATGGGACAAGATGGAGAATTTTGAGTGGTGTCTTTTCTTTGTTCATCTTCTCTTCCTTCTTCTTCACGAAACTTAGGTAGTAACCTTTGGATTGGTCAGTCAAAAGTCACTCTAAAGGTCATAGGAATCTATTATTGGATCAAAAGAATAAATAATGTAGGTGTTAAACCTCTATTGGTTTGTTTAGCTTTAAAAGGCCTTGAAGCAAGCTCAGCTGTGCCCATTTTTCCTACTTTTAGCAAGGAGCTAGAGGTGCTGTCAGGCTTTCTTTAATTTTTTTATAAGATACAAAAACATCCAAGGCCGAACACAAAAACCGCCTCAATCGCCTTTCTGATAATCCTGGCTCCAAACAAAAACAGACAAGACCGATGTCAAACCACTAATTAGTGGTGCAAAGCCCAGCACACACTCCTACAATGCCGATCCACCAGCAAGCCGAGGTGATGCCACTGCAGGAGGAATTAGCCCAGCACTGGAGAAGCAGGACAGGACACCTCAGTGTGAGTCTCCACCTGTTTCCATGGCTGAAAAAAATAACAGAAAAATAAACAAGATTCTGCTTACAAACAGAAGGAGATATGACTGAAACACCTCTGTGGAGGCTTTCAAAGCAACCAAGGGAGCACAGTGTGAGTTTGTAATCAGGCCACGCTGTACTGAGTCCTTTCAGCAGCCCTGGCAATGACGTGCGTGTGTTGAAAAGTGAAAGAAACAACTTTATGTTTTTCCCTGTAGGGGAAAACACTGAAAGCCTTTTTTTCCTTTTTAATATACTAAGAGGTGTAAAAGATTTCATGCTATCTTCAGATGTCAGCATTAGATTAGGATGTGATGACAGAGGACATAAGGTATTGCTGGACAGTAAAATGCCTTTGGCCACAAGCAAGCCTGTCCTCGTTAATTTTATCTCAGCCTCATCTCTCTGATTTGTCACTGGCTCTGAATTCTTCAATCCCTTCTCTCCATAAAAATGTCTAGCTGTCTCTTAAATTCATTTATGTCGTTGCCTTTTATGACCTTTCTTGATAACTTACTCTGTATTTTCTATCCTGAGTAAAAAGCTCTGCCTCTCAATGAATTCTCTCATTGGTCTTAATTTCCTAATTTTGAGGGTTTGTGGCTGTCTGTCCACGTTATTCAATTCTGCACCAATAAGAGTATTATATTTATGAATATTTAGTTTTTTCACTAGCTAACACTTTGTTAGCGTTGGTTTTTGTTTTGTTTTGTTGTTTCTTTTTTTAATAGAAGTTCAGTTCCTAAAACACCCACAGGCAGCCTTTTTCTTATTTTCTGCCAGATGTAAGTTTGGAAAGAGTTTCAAAACTATACATATCTATACTGTACCTGGAGCAGGGACTCTTTAGCAGGGTTGAGTGTGAGCCAGATAAACACAGCCCTGAGTCAAGTTGCTGGCTTTGGCAAGTTCCTTCCCAACCTACTGTTCTTTTCCCCTATTCTATGGATTGTGTGTTTTAAACCATCATTCTCTACTATGTCAGCTATGCATGTAGCTTCTGCAAAAATCTTCCTTTTGACTGTCTTGATAATTTTTGTAGACCTTGGAATACTAAAAAACTTTGAGAAACAGTAATAAAAATACAATGTTCGCATGTGTCTCTATTCATATGCAGCTCTATTCTTTACACCTTAGCTTGGGCTACCTATAAAAGTCTCTCATATGCATTTTCTATTTCCAGACTTCCCAGACCAGCTCAAAAGGCTTTATTATTAAAACTTTACCCATTTCATTTCATTTCTGTGCAGATTTCATTGTCCGTCATGGCCAATATATCTTCCCTTAATTTTCACAAAGTCCAGCCAGGTAGGTCACGACCAGATTCTTCTATAATCTTTTTACATATTTAGACACTGTAATAAGATCATGATCATCATCCAGCGTGCTTTTTCTTTCAGGCTAAATATGCTACACTTCTTGAGTCCCTTTCTCATCCATGGCATAAATTTAACTCCTTACCTTTAACCACACTACTCTAAAAACTGACTGAAGTGTCAAAGCTCCGGGTGGCTTTTCAATTTTTTGAGTTGGTATGTGATTTTAAAATTTGGTGGGTCTAGCTCTGGTACAGTCTAAAGTCTTTCTTTCTTTCTTTCTTTCTTTCTTTCTTTCTTTCTTTCTTTCTTTCTCTCTCTCTCTCTCTCTCTCTCTCTCTCTCTCTCTATCTCTTTCTTTCTTTTGCAGAAAGAACTGCCTCCATTACACTACTGAGTGTTGCAGAAGCTGCCATTTGGTAGCACTAGTCAAAACCAAAAACCAAAAACCAAAAGTTGACTGCTATTTCCTACATGCCGGCTGTTCCACGGGTTTTTCAGCGCTTGGCCTGGAAAGAAGGATAAAGGCTCAAGACTTTCTTGTTCCTGTATTATAAATCACACAAGTCACAGAGTTAGGTAGAAAATTGAGTAAATTCTCAGCAAAACAACTCAAGTTCTGCTCTGGAATGTGCATAATGCTCTCTTGTAAAGGGATTTTTTCTTCTGGACTTATTAATGAAAGGAAACTATGAAACACTGAACCCATGGATTGTGCTGCAGCATTAAATAATTATAGAAAGTTCTTCTAGTTCTGTCTGTGGGCTAGCAATGAAATTACTCTGTCCTTTCTCTCAGTGTTTAGCAATATTAATTCCTATGTCCCTGAGTTATTTGGCAAGAGTAAGCTGAAAATCCAGAGGAAATGCTGCATTTATTTTTTAGGACTGTCTTCAGTCCCACGGGGCCAGCATAGTTTGTACCAAGGAAAGACAATAATTTGTTCTGCTTACAAGGAAGGAAAAAAGTAATTGTGGGGTGGTATTTACCATTGCTGTGTAAATGAGAGCATTTTGATGTTGAATTTGGAGGTAGATGTGATCAGACAAGTAAGAGTGCTGGAGCTGTCCAGCAGCCAGAACAGGGAGCACCAGGGACAAGGTCACACAAGTGCCAGAAGGATGATGGGCTGATGCTTGTATTGCCATCCTTTCCTGCAAGACTAGCTCACAGACATGCACTGTGCCTCACTTTCAAATATTTGTTTCCAGCTGCAATTCTGTGCATGAACTGCAGCTGCTTTGCTTGGCTGCTACATGTCTTGCTTGGGTGTTTCCAGAAAGATGGGAAAGTTTATCAGCAGAAAAGGACCATGTAACAGATAAAGCACCATGAGCAAATTTTTTTTTTTAATATATATTATCAGACTAGGACTAGATTAAAATGATAATGTCAATAAAAAGAAATGCCATGATAGGTTTGATTTGCTCGAGTCTGGCTGGTCATATGAGCACAGAGCTACACTTCCTCCAAAGCATGCCTGAGATCTATTCCTGAAAATGGATCCAAGTGATATTCATTAACAGGTCTACCAAACATATTTATTTTGCACTGCACATGATAATGTGTGAACAACAAAAGGGATAATGTCGTTATGGAGGCGCAAGTAGCAGCTCTGTACTTGTGAGCAGGTTTATGTTCTCATCTTCTCTTTTTCTGCTCCAAAGATCTGTCTGCATGATATTTTCGTTTAAAATAGCAGACAAAAAAAAAAATTCCAGGAAATTTAAATCCAGATTAAAAACATTTTTATGCTGATTATTAAAATGTCATTTCAGTATCATCTTATGCTGTGCTTTTCACACAGATCTCCCACACTGATGAAAATTGCCAGAGTAAAGATGGACTTACAGCTTCTCTTTGCTTCAGGAGCAAGAACAAGAGATGCAGTTTTGGCAGCCCACCCTGGAGATGGCAGCACTGGCCAGGTTTCCCGAGATTCTCAATGTTTTGTCCTGTCATGCTCTACTTGAGCAGAGCTTTGGCACAAGTCCTGGTGTCAGGATTTATATCTGTAAGTGTGGAAAGCCCACAGGGCTCCACTGAGCTGCCTTTTGCAGCACTGGTCTGTCCATGAGCTCCATGGTTTCACTAGCTCACAACTCCATGAAGAAAGATGTGTTTTATGAAGGAAATAAAAACCACACCCAGGAAAAGAAGATCTAAAACAACCCTGAGAATGGTGTGAGAATACAAAGGAACAGAAAAATGTTAATACCTCAGCCCAGGATGGCTCAGAAACGGATTTTGAAGCAAACAAACAGCCAAAGAAAGTTACAGGGGAGTTTTAGAAAGGTATTTCTGTGCAAAAGCAGGCTGCTCCTGGATTTATTGCACATGAGAAGGATGCAGGAGCCTTGTGCATGCCCAGGCTCCTTTGGTCACAGCAGGAATTGTGCTGTCCTGCCTGGAGCAGAGCAATTTCACCCAGCCCTGAGCACTGACTGCACAAACAAACAAACAAACAAACAGGCTGGTACCCACCACACTCGGGAATTTCTCTGATGAATTGCCACCAGTGGAGAATAATTTATCATAGCTGAACCATTTTTGGTAGAAAACACTGTCTGAGCAATGAAATATGTCAGGAAGTACTTTTTAGCTGGAGGTTCTGTTCAGGATGAAAAATGCTTTCCCTGAAGGAAGCAGCACACTGTTACCCAGTTCAGGAAACAGGGATGTACAAGGAAAGGTCCCTTATCCCAGGAGTGCTCTGTAAGGCTCAAACAGTAAAATCCTAAAGCCTCTTGTCTGCACAACCCCGTGGGGAGGGATGCTCTTGGAAGACAGAGAAATGGCAGCATGAGTGTGCATCCCACACCTCCAAACAGAAGACATCACCTCTGCCCAGGAAAACTACTCAAATACTTCCTAGGAATGGAAAATTCTTCTCATGAGGGAAAGGTGTCTCTTTTAGGAAGGATGTGCTTGTTCTGGAACAACAGCCAGCCAGCACTGCATTTCCACCTTTCACCAGTTCTTCTCAGGAGCCATTGACTCTAATCACTTATTTCTTATGCCATATGTGTTTGCAGACTTTCCTCATTCTAAAATTAGTTTGTGGTGTCCTAGAAAACCTGGGCACCAGGAAGAAAATACCAACTTTTTGTTGGGGCTTTTTTTTTGAGATTTAGGAAATATTACCATCTACCCTAGTGGTATAATAAACAAAACACCTATTGAAACAATTGTACAGCTTTCATTTTTGTCTCCTCTCTCCTTTGAAAGAAGCAGGAATTAGCTGAAACTAAATGAAACAACTATACATGGTAAAAGTTTGTGACAACCAGACAGGAAATGGTTTTCTGGTTTTACACAAATTTTTTCAGTCTGAGACATTTGTGGCTGCCTGGAATGGGTGAAGGCCAAGATCTCACTCCCCATCACAAAAAGGCTGTGAGACTGGTGGAATTCTCATGAGTCCACCAAAACTTTGATTTTTCTCAGGTTTAATTTCAGTTTTGATTTTCTTATGTTTACACTGTGGTAAGGGAGAGTAACATATCAAAAACAAAACTCATTTCCAGCCTTCAGAAAACATATAAGTGGGTTTAGAAAAGGTTGGAATGAAATACTTCAATAACATGCAAGCCTTTCTCTCTGAAGAGTTTCACATCAATATCTTTGTGGAAACAAACATCTTTCTGATTTCAACAGGCCATTTCTCCTTAAAATACCTTTCAAGGTTCTCACCTAATTCAGACTGTTACACAGACACAACTCCAGAAATCTGACTTTCTTTAGGCTTTTTGAACTTTCCTAAAACAAAGGCACCAGTTTCTATTCCATTTTCTGGGACAGAAAACGTATGGAAAATTGTAATTGTTTAACTTTCACTGGAGTTTTGCAGCAAGGCCCAAAATACAAACCTTTATTCTCAGGCTCTCCAAACGTCACAGTTTGGGTCCAGAAGAGAGCACCAGACATTTCCTCAGTGTCCTCACCTGGCACTGGTGATGGGCACAGGCAAAAAGCTCCATGTAATTGGAATCATGCTTTGAAATCCATGACCCTTTTTGGGAAGCTGAACATATATTGTTCAAGCTTCACCAGCAGAAGGAGGGCAACCAGCTGCATCCTCATTTCCCTCCCAGTGCACTGCTAAGAATCCCAGTGGGTAACAGAAATTTTGCTTTATTTCAAGCCCTCTGTGCATGGATTAATGCACTCACTGCAGCCTTCCAGCACTCCACTGCTCAAGTAATAGACTGTAATATCCCTGACATTCAGGAAGAAAAAAAACAGAATACAATTAAAAACAGAATACATAATATTCACTGAAATAAAACAGATTTCCAATCAATTAAAACAGACTCTCCTTCCAATAGCACCAGACAAATAATACATTTACAAAACTAATCGGTTCTACACAAGCTGAGCTAATGAGTGTCATTTGGGTCACATCCTCAAATTGCAAATAAATGTTATCATTTATCAACCTAACACATTACTCAATAAATCTTCTGCACCACTGTTCATACTTATCAGCTGTGTCATTTAATATTCCTTTCTGGTTTAGAAAACTATTTCCTCTGGTGCCTGACCCTTTGTAATGGAAAACTCCTGAAAACAGACAGTAGCTAATTCAAGAATCATATAATTTGGAGCTAAACAGAGCTGTGGCTGGTGTTGAAATGCTCTAATATTAATTTTTCAATGGGTCTCCTCCCAGGTTGGAAATACTACAAGCTGTTGAGATGAAATTTTCATTTAAGGAAGGTCAGATTGCAGTCAATGCCACAAGAGGTTTTACAGTATATAAAAGCATGAAAATTATTTTCTGTTTTTTCATTTATGCAAGAGCAATTTGGACAGTCCCAGGCATAAACCTTCCCCATCTCAGGCACCTGATGCACAACACACCACCTCATGTGCAGACTGGTGATTCTGGTGATTTCAGCATCCCCCAGTCCCTGCTGGGATGGAAATGAGAAAGGGGAAACTTCCAAACACTGCTCACCAGCATCCTTCCCTCCTTCCCTCACTGACAGCCACGGGGCAAACAGGTCTTGGTACCCCATGGGTGATACCTGGGGGGTCCTTTCCTGTGTCCCAAATTCCTTCTCCAGCAGTGGCATCCTGTCAAGGCTCACTGCAGGTTGACACAGAGAGACCCCTTTTGCCAACACGTCCATTCCAGAATTGAATACTCAGAACAGAATTATTCCTCTTCTTCACTGCAAGCACATAAAAGCACAGGCACATGGCCACTGGGACACATCTGGAGGGACATCCTGTGACTGCCCTTCTTCAGGAGTGTTCTTGTGTGTCTTCAGAGAATATTTAGAGTGACTGCTAAACACTAAGGGAGTCATGAACTGCAGTGTGCTCTTTGTGCACTTGCTTTACAACCCACAGCACAGCTGGACACAGTACATAGGCACAGGTGCACATTTTACCAGAAGGGCCCTCACTAGCAGTGCTTGGGGTAGTAAATGATCCATTTGATGAACATGGCTGAGCTGGGCATGCTGGTGGTCAGCTGGCTCAGATTATTGTGTGGATATAACTCATTCCTCATTTTCAGTTCTCTTTTCCCTAACTCCTTCTGTTGCTGCTATTTTCCCCATCTCCTGCCCCACTGCTGCTGGGGGAAGTGCCCTGGCATTGATTCTAGCCCCCCTTTAGCACCATCATTGCTCCTATCCCTTCATCTTTATGGCTCCTAATGTTCTCATCATCTTCCTTACTTTTACTTTCAGCTCACATCCCACCCATTTCCTATCACCTCCTTTAGTCCTGCTCCTTCATTTCCCTCCTTTTCATCCTTCTCTGTCCTTACCTTTCATCATTTGAGCCAGATATGTTTTGTGATCCCCTGCCTGCCTCTGGCACCTGCAGAGCTAAAAGCAAGGACGAGACAGCATTTTGTTGTCAGCTTGAGCCTTGCTGTGACAGAAACACCCAAATGCAAAGAGATTTGAGCGCTCCAGCAGCTGGAGACCCAAACAGAGTCACAGAATGGTTTGGGTTGGAAGGGACCTTAAAGATCATCTGGTTCCAAATCCCTGCCAAGGGCGGGACACCTTCCACTAGAAATATGAGCAGGCTGTCACTCCTGAGTGGGAGCAGTGGAAGTATGGACCGTGCACACAAAGCTCTGCAAGAGCTCTCTGCAAAGCTGGGGACACCTGCAGAGGTTTGCAAAGATTTCCCCTTTAGGGTATTTGTGATTGCAAAGTCAGCAAAAAGCACCTCTGGTACAACAGGATCTGCTGACAAATAGCAAGTTCTCATAGCAGGAGGTTAAGTCAAAGTAATGTGGCTTAAATTATGTGCCCAGAAGCAAATGTAAGTGTGGGGAGTTATAAGTGTCTGAAAATTAGAGTTGACTATGGGAACTGTTAGAGCTTAAACATAGAATTTTCGCTATAGATATGGTTCCCATATTATTTATAAACAGGCTTAGATCTACTGAAATGCCCCAGCACAAGGAATTTTACATCTATCAAAAAACAGCCTTAACACTTTTAAGTTCTACCTTATCTGATTTCACTGAGAATCTATGGAAACAAGCAAATCTGCCATTCTGGATTTCCATATCAACAGAACTCAGATAAACATCCCAACACCTTGACTGCTTGTTTGAACTGTAGTTTTGATCTTACTGCTTTCAATGAGAGCCCTGCAAACTTAACAGCACTGGAATATCCCAACTGGCTTCTGCTGTGCAGATCTGAGGCAGAACTTTACACTTGACTGTTACATTTATTTTAATGTTTGTTCATACAATTTAATAAACACATCACTACTATAGATGGGATTTAGCAATGTGTAAATACCTCAAAAGTAGTATGCATAACATTTATGGTACAGCATAGTCATAACACATCAACCACTATTAAAAACCCATTTACATGAATTTTAGGGTTGCACTTCACACTGCTAAATGTCTTAGATAAGTTTATCCAGCCATTTCTAATGTAATATGCAACATTAAAGGCATTTGCAGTGCCTGTTGACCACTTTCACCAGTTTAATAAGCCATGAATAATAAGGTACCTGCACAGAAGTGTCGAATAAGTATAAGGTGAATCTAAAAGAAACACCTTTTATTTGAATGACAATGTGCTGAACTCATGTGAGTTGAAGAGTCTCTTTGTGCTTTCAGTAAATATTTTCCTTTGTGACCTCAGTCTGTGTNGGGGGGGGGGGGGGGTGCTTCAGATGAGTATTTTCTGGCAGTATTTACATTTCTATATGCATGTCACCTGTAGTGACAATGAACAGTTAAGCATTTTCTAGAGCCTTGTCTTGCTCAGAACTACTTCTTCCAGTTGTGCATAAAGAAACTGCTGATTCCATAACTGTGTTAGAGTGTTTGCATTTAGAGCAAACTTCATTTTATAATCTGGAAATATCTTGACTGAGTCATGTCATGTACTTCAGGCAACTTTCAGGTGGCCTCACATGGGGTGGACATGCAGCCTGTTCCATGAGAGCATCTATTTTCAAACACACAGAGGGGAGACCTGAGAGCATTCACAACCCACATTCTGCTCTCTACTGTTTCTCTCCAGTGCACATTGCTGCACAGAAGTAGCAAGCATATTTTCACAGGGATGTGAACTTTATGCAAATTCCTTGCCTGTTTGTTCTGTGGAGATACATTCCATACCTTTATTCCTTTGCTAAACAGTCCTTCATTTAACTACATCTTTGTGGCACATAAGCATTACACCCATGCACAACCAAACTCCTGTCTCTGTGCTTACCCTTTGTCCTTCCCCCATTCAGCAGTGTGCAAAGCCTTGCTCTGCATTTATCATTCTTCTCCCTGTTGTAGATCCTGCAGAACCTGGCTTGTGTGCTGAGGAACAGCCAGAAATAAACACCACCCAACCATTTAACAAGACTTTGAGCACTAGTCATCTGGATTTACTCTTTGGGTCTTGCAGCTGGTATTGATCACAAGGAATAACGCTGAAATAGTAACTTCTGGGAAAGTAAATAGAAACAGCCACCAGGGCTTTTTTTTACCCATGCTCCCAAGTATCGAATGCTCCATTATGAAAGCCATTCTAGTTATAATTCTTCGCTTATCCCAACTTCTTTCTGCTGCTTGCTATTTTCAGTAAAACCTAATAAATAGTTTCTCTAGGGTTTTGTTTTCAAGGATACAGAATAGTGGCTGTAACTTGCCTCAGGTGCCTGCTCACCATGGTTACCATGTCGAGGTTCAGAGAGCTTCGGACTGCGGGGCCGAGGGCTGTGGGAGTGAGCCCCTGGCAGGACAGGGAAGCAGCTTGGAAACTCCTAAGGTGGCACAATAATTACAGATTAATTGCCACTGTCTAAGCACTGACAATCATAATTTATTTTTCAACAAGAGGTGACATCAGAAGTCTTAAAAAAAAACCAAAACCCCACATGCTTTTAAAGCCAGGCAAATTAACACAGGTATGTAATATGTCTCATTCTATCGTTATTTATAATCGCATAATTTTCTTGACCTTCCTCTGAGATGTCAACATTTTACTCTGAGCTCTGTCATTTCTTAGTTTTGCCCTTCAACAGTACGCCTAGCTTTTTAAAAGAATTGTCCACAGCACTAAGCACCAATCAAAGGATGACGAATTTTAGACTTTGATTGTGTGTAAAGAGACAACAACGCATGAATATCCTTCTGCTCTGAGCAATGACTGAAGCCAGTTCTCTCACCAGCTTTATGGCTGTAGGAGTCTGACTCATAAGCAGGTATTTTATTTAGTTATATCACAGAGCAGGTTGTGCTCTGTGTAGTGCAGTGCCTGCTGACTGAATCTTCAAGATTACTAATTATTCTCCAAAGACGAGATTCAGAAAAACATCACCTAATCAGTGTGCTCTCTTTATTGCACACGTTAGTTGACATTAGCAGTCTGTTTTACTCCAGGCTCTGCAGCATTTTGGACATCTTTTTGCAACTACTTCAATAAAGTTTTGGTAGAGAGCTCAGGGTGTTAAGCACATGTTCAACATCAGCAATAATGGCAGTCATGCACATACTGCTATCAGGACTTCATTTGCTAATTACCTCCAAGGCTTTATATTATAAACCAAATGCATTAAGTGTAGCATTTGCCAGAATGCACTTGAGTTTCTTTCATTCATACTTCTGTTCCAGGCTCCAGACAGACCAAATATTCTGATCGTGTCACTCTTTGATGCTAAATTGGATACAAATGTACTCGGGTAATTAATCACACTCAGTGTTTATTGTGCATCTTTCTTATTATTATGCAAGCAGATTTCTCACAGCTTGTAGTTCATTATCAGAGTGCATGAAAACAGCTGATTACCTTTCTTCTCATATAATTACATTAACAGCAAGGCCAACTTCCTTTTTTCCACGTATCTTTGACCATGTGAAGTACTCAGGAAAGAATCATTGGGGAAAAAAGAGCAATATTTCACTTTATCCAGGTTTCAATTACCACTGACAAATGCTATGTCCAGAAACACCCAGCATTCCCATTCCCATAGAAAAAATACCCACAAAAACATAGGAGTGCAGGGAAAAAAAAAAAAGGACTGAAGAATAAGTCTAGGTTTAGATAGATTTGGCTGAAGAAACATGTTTTTCATGGATCTGTGGTTTCATTGTTAAATGATTAAAAAATTCAAAAATTACCATAACCCAATTTGCATCAGTTCACTGACTTACTCATCAACCCTCTGGGTCACTGGAGGTGAGATTTTTTTACCTTGTGCAGGTAATTGCTTTACTCTGTGTCCATAGTCCCAAAAAAAGATCTTTTGGGACCCTTCTTTGGAAATGGGTGCTCATTTTCCAGCCATCCCACAGCTCCCTCTGTTCTTTTGGCATTCCCACCTTGGGGACCTGCTCAGACCTCTCTGTATTCCCCTTGGCCAGCTGCCTGTGTGTTCTGAATATGGGGACATTCAGATCTGGAGCAGCTAAAAGAGAGGTGGATCCCATTTGAATTTAAATTCAGCCTTTTAATGATGGATACATAGCTTCACCTAAACTTATGCTGATGATGGGTATTTTTAAAACAAAGTAAAAGTGTTATTTGGTTAATGTTACTTTTATTTCTTCTTGAAAGGATATGCAACTTTTTTTCCATTAAATTACAAGAAAGTGCACTGTGAGTTTTTAGCTTAATTTTTGAGTTCCCATAGTAGATATTTTGCTTTGTATTGAATCTGCATTGCATTATTATTCATAATTGCCCCATTTTGTCTGATAAATTATAGGGAAATGAAGAAGAGGGACTTAAATTCTACAAAGAAATTTGGAAATTTGCTGGCAAAAGATTAACACTGTATTGACTCACCTTAGTGTTTTTTAAAAGACAGTTTTAAAAGACAATTATTAGAGGAGAATTCTTCACCGAAACTTCCCCTAAATATATCAAATCTCAGCCCATCTCTGATATAGAAAAATATCACTCTCATAAAAAGTCATGGTAAACATAAACCAGAGAAACCTTTGTTCAAGGTGCTCTAATTGGCCCCATCCATTGAAAACAAACACAGAGCTGCTGTGTCCCAGAACAGGGGATGAAATCAGCCTTGCTCTCCCCGTGCAGCTTTTGCAGAGTTGAGCAAACAGGTGAGCAGATAGATTTTCCTCAGTCAATACTTGGAAGGGGAAGGGCTGCCAATCAAGCCCTGGTTTCCAGGAGATGGATGGATGATGGTAAGGGCTGCTTAACAGCCAGGGCTGGCCTCTTGTGTTTGTAAGGAGACTCCTCACTCCAGTTCTGTCCCACAGTGCAATTACAAATCCTCATTTCCTACCATGTGCCTTCTTCTGTTTGAAAAACAGAATGCTTGAGCAGTTACTGTGCTTATTTGCATGCAGGCATTTTACAGCACATCATCAACCCTGTTCCCTTATGTAATTATACCAGTCCAGCTTTTTTCCTGGGGCTTTCTTCTCCTTCTCATTGTGCCTTCACCAGTACTAAACTTCTCTGTGCCTGCCTCTAAATTATCTTCTGGACCCAATCAGTGTCTAATCAAACCGAATTTAGTCTCTGCATCCTTTCTCATTAGTTTGGTTACATTTAAAAGCTGTAGAGACAAATAGCAGTATTTCTATCATGCTTTGGAATTATTTAATTTCTACTATGCTTGGAATCACTTCTGGGATCAAATTAGCTTCCACATCTAGATGAAGCTGTTGACTTCACTGGGATTGCATGTGCAGATATGAAAATAGAGTACAATGAGACCAATGCATGCTTAATAAATTAATACTTTCAGAAAATTAGCTCTCTTCTCTGATGGCATAAAGCAGTGGCACAAAATCAACCATAAACACTTACTCACAACACAGAGTCCTCAACTGTCTTCCTAAAGATTATTTTTATTGCCTGTAAATTTACCAGGAGGGTAATTCCGTCTGGTAGCCCTTATGAAATTTCATAAGCCTGTAATTTTCTTATTAATGACTTCCCTCTAGAATATAAGGAAAAAAAAAAAAGGAGAAGGTAGGCCATGCACTGTACTTCTCTGGTGTCATATACATGTTTAAATACTTACTGCTTACACATGTGGATCCCACTCCAACAGCAAGTAGGGAAGAGAAACTTTCAGTCAGCTTCTATAGTTCCAGGGTTTCTCTCATCAATGCTTTTAGACTTTTATGCTTGAAGGAAAAAAATTATCTTCACTGTTAATTTCACATATTAAGCAGAGTCGCCTTTGAAATTTCTGTCTGGCTCTTGTACATATTTCCTATGAACATGAATATGTACCATATTTTCACTGCTAAAATATTGGAACTTTTTCAGATGGCAAATTGTCCATGAGATTTATTCTTGCAAACAAGAGCATTATTAGTCCTTCTTTCATTTCCTTTCAAAAATTGGTATATGAAAAAAGAGAGAACTCTGGCCTCAGATAATTATTCAAGTAAACTGGTTTCATCTTATATCAAAAGCAAGCCAATAACTATGGAGCAGCAAGGGACACAACCTAGCATAAATAAAAAGGGGGTTTAATTACTCCTATGATTATATAAGATGAAGGTAAAATCACAGGTCTCTCATGAGCAAAAGCTGTATCTCATCTTGTCATTTGTGGAAATTCAGGATGTTTCTACTTATGCTGTTTGGAGCCACTGTTTTAGCTTTCAGTCTTTTCCCTCCTTTTCCTCCTCCCATTTTTATTCCTATTTTACCAAGAGCCTGAATTTAATTTCTTCAGAAGGCCAGGTTAGAGCAGCTCACCCTCCAGAAGTGTTTGAGTTCATATGCTGTGGGGCACTTTGAAAACATGGGATAAAATACTATTATTGTCTCCTGATATTCCCTGGGACTCAACGTGCTCTGACAAATATGTTCTCAGACCCAAATTATCCTATTTGGATTAGCAGAGCATGCTGCATCCCAGAAGGAATGCAGGCAGCACAGACCTGTCCTGCTCTTCTTCCTGTGTAAGAACTAAACCCTGGAACAAACATCCTCAAAATCACCACTCTTGTGAAAGAACAACAGATGGACAACCACAATTTAGAATCTCTCTGGAATTCCCCTGGAATACTTATCTGTGTTTCTTTTGTTGTTGTTGTTACTGCTGTTGATTTATGGAACTGAGCAAGATTAAAAAGTATTGTCTAACTGAAGAAAACAAAAATTGTAATGAGTTTTGTGGTCAGCAGTGATCATATTAGCTTTCCCTAAAACAGGATATATCCAAATTCTCATCTAATTGCATTTTCAAAATGAAGTAGGGGAGAGAAAGGTCACAGCACTATAGCCAGCATATTTTGTTTTCCTCTGGAAAGAGTACAAGATTAGTTTCAATGGAAGCAGTTTGTGATTATGCTTGATAATTTGTAATTAACTCTCCAGGGCGCTGTGAGGCCTAATTAATTACTTATTGGAAAGCATTTGGAGATCTTTGGATCAACGCTGCTATAATAATGCCAAGAATTGTTATTATTGTTATTGTTAGGTATTTTCCATCCCCAAATGCAGTTAGGTGGAAAATGTACCTTTATTACCTTATGATGTCTTACAGGCAGGACTAATCTGAAGAAAAGCAGTATTTAAAAGCTGAAAATAATTTTCTCTGCAGTGTGAAGCTGGAGATGTTTATTCTAAACCTGCGACTATAATTTATGATTAAGGCAAACACATAAATTGCATTCAGGAGTTTCACAGTAATAACACAGTTTATATTCTCCATCTGCAGATAAGCAGGTGCATCTATTTGTAGAATTTGTCTTAAGTTATGAAACTGTCTTCAGTGCTGTGGAACTAACATCTCATGAATGCCTCTGTGTGTTCAGCATCCAACATTCATTCTCAGCCTGTCAACAGGAACATGCCACCTGTGCCATTAACCCAAATTAATACAGAAATGGAGGGTTGTGAAGAGATGACGATCTCTGTCCAAACCAGGATGATACCTTGCTGCAAAACACCAAGAAACCAGTACATGCAATATTGGGTTTTTTTCAAAGAACCTGGGTTTGCAGGGTGGGGCAGACTCACGTGTAATAAAGGCAGATGCTGGCTTTTCTCCCAAAAGTCAGAGAAGAAAAGGACAGCTTCAACAAACAACACCTTGCAGGAGGCTTGAGCTGGAGGAAGGAGCTGACTTCTGCAGTCTCTGCTGTTCAGTTGAGCTGTGGAGGAGGGAGGTGAGCAATGGAACAAAAGCTGTGTGCAAGAGCTCAGGAGCCCTTCAGTGTCTCCAGACAGAGCTCCAAAAACGTTCAGTCTTGGTACAGAAACTGAGGAATCTGTAGAGAATTTTCTCAGAATTGTAGATATTTTTTCTCCCTCTCACCCCAAATCTTATGTTTTATGGTAGGTAAATCTAAAGCAAATGCTTAAATTATGCTCTGTGACTCCTAATCATAGCTGCAGGTTTATCTTCAGTACCAAAACCCCTTGGAAATACCTGCAGTGAAAAAGTATCTAATTGTGTTACACTGAAGAGTCCAAGAGACAGGAAATATTCCTGAGGTTTCCTCGCTGTGAAGAGCTAACAACCTGGGAGTCTAAGGCAGGATGCTTTGCTATACACTGTTCAAACAAAGACAGGCTGAAGTCTGAAGATAGTGAGTGGCTTTCAAGTACAGATCAACCCTGGAGGAACCCTGGGAGTGCTGGGAAAATGGGGGTAAAAATAGACACAAATATGCATATGATCTATGGGACTCAATTACCCAGAGAAATATGGTTTACTAGTAGTAAGTATTCATGCTTCTTTCAGAAGAAGAAAGATCTCAAAATACCTTGCTTTCAGTATTTTTTCCCGTGTAGTAATACATTTATGAATAAATCTCGAGATAACCATATAACACTCAATTTTTTACTTATTTTTTTTAATGGTGTTGAATGTTTAGTTCCCTCAAGCATTAGCTGTCTCTAACAAGCAGGTTGTGGTGGCTCTCTGTTTACCTTGTCAACAGTACTCATTTCTGTTATCACTCTTCTGGAAGAACAAAGTTTCAAGATATGCCTCAAAGGTGAACATAATTATGCTGTTTACATTGTTATTCCTACAGGGATCATAAAATAGTACTTAGAATGATGTTTACAGTCATCAGCAAGGCAGAAATCACTCTGTACATACGAGAAAGGCAGAAAACAATACCCCATCACTGACTAATTACAAATGGGACTGTGCTGTGCAAAGATCCCCTGCCTCACACGTGATTCAGGTGTAGGTACATCAGTAGCCTGAAGCAGTCAGCAATTACTCTGTCCATCAAAACAAAATTTCTCTGAGGTGTTTTCATTGGGGCCCTGCAGACAGCGTGACTTAACAGTTTCTAATCTGATATTCAAGGCAACAAAATAAATAAACCAAATATAATGATGTAAGCTTCAATGTACCAAAACCCCCACATCCTTCCTCTGTGCCAAACTTTCCTGGTTTTCTGCTAGGCTCAGCAGCAAAGTAAAGTGAAGTCCACAGAATAATTTCCTTTGGCTTCAGAGTGGTTTGGGTCAGAAGTTTGCAGAGGGGCTCATGAAAAACAGCAATGAAGTGGAAATTCAGCTGCAGGGGTGTTCACACCAAGGGAGCACAGCTGCTCCTCCTGCCCTCCACCCTGGGAGCTGCCCGAGAGGTCACAGACACAGCAACACCTTTTAAAGTTACTTCTCTAAAATATACAAGAAATGCTGATTTAAGACAGCTTAGCAATGATAATTCATGCTTTGCTTTAGACTAAAACTTAGATTTTTGCACAAAACCAGGTGTTTTCCTCGTTTCCCGATAGCTAATCACCAGCAAGCCTGTTCCATTCAACTGTGATGTTATTTCATATTCACAATCTTCCTGTTGTAATATGAAGTTTATCCTGGCTGACACTTTCCTTCCCTCGTTTGGTGGCTTGGTAGTCAAACATCGTTGCTGCTTGTGGAGGAAGAGCACGGGGGAGGCATCAGCTCCATTGCACATCCATGGCAACATCAGCCACAAAAGTTCAAATTAATCAGCCAACATCATCAAATATGTATCATAAAAACCCCAAAAGCTATCATTTTGGAGAGAAGAAAAATAATAAAAGAAATACAGCATATGAAATGCATTGAGGATGCAGCAAAACCAATTTTTGTGGGAATCCTTGGACCTTGTAAACACTGTTCTGTTGTTTATGGAGGCAATTATGCCAGTGTAAACACATTGCTGAGAGAAAAGTGCAACTTTTGAAGTTAAACAGATGAAGAATGTACCTTTGCCCTGGTTAAGGATAAAGGTCTGGGACAGTCATGCTGTGCTGTTGAGTTGCCCTGGAACTTCAGCATTGTCCTGGGATACCAGTGAAGGACACCAGGGCATTATTGCTCCATCTTGAGGACATGAACCAGAGAACCCTGGAACGGGTTGGGTTGGATTGGATTGGGTTGGATTGGGTTGGGTTGGAATGGACCTTTCAAAGGCACCCAGTCCAGCCCCCTGCCATGTCCAGGGATGCCTTCTATAAGACTGGGTTGCTCCCATACAGGCTGTCCTTGAATCCAATAATTCACTGGAAATTACTGTCAAGAGACCAAAAATACTTTTGAGAGGTTTTCAGTAATTTGCCTTTTTTCTTTTCCTTTTTATTCTGTGTAAGAGTGAGAGCTGGTGAAGTCACTGAGCACATAACCATGGATGACAGCGAGGTCAGGGTTTCCACCCAGCTGTGAAGCTTGTTCTTAGCACAGCACTTCCAGCTGCAAAACACAGGCCAAACTCAGGGTTATTGCTGTCACATATATTTAAGAGGTGACAGTCAGAAAGAAAGGGCACAGAGTCCACCAGAGGTACAGTTCATACATTAACAATTTCACAACCCATCTGTTAAATTCTTATCTCTTTAGATTTATTGCCAAAATAAAGCTCTAAGAAGACAGAGGCATCTTCTAACCACTCAGAAGGCTGAAATAAAATATTTCCATATCATGGTTTGTTGTATCTTTTGTATTTTCAGCCTCAGTTACTCATGGAGTGTTTAAACTATTTAAAGTGAAACTGGAGACATCGTTGTCTACTTTTCTCTTCCAGAAAGAAGAACTTATCAGGTCTCAAAAAATTCAGTGTTGAATCTGGTCTCATAATGTAAAAAATAGGAAGTTTTGGTGTTCTTGTCTTTCCAGAATACTATTAATACTCTCCTCTGCAAATGGGGAGAAATTTAGAAGCCTGCACCACCTCTAAAGCATTGACAAAATTTCTGACATTTCTGGTTGACATGTATGTTTTTCTTAATTATTTCTTATTTTATCATAGACCAAACTCTCCAAGTTCAACAGCCATTCATATATATAAGGACTCTCATTGATTGTGATTAAATTCTTTCTGCATCTCAGTAATGATGGATAAATGCTCCAATTAATTATAGAATTAACTGTTCTCAATACCATTATAGAACTACTTTTTAAAAACTGTCCACATTTACATGATTTAGCAATTAATATCAACATAATGAAAATAAAAATTAAAAATGGAGAAGATCTGCTCACAAACTCTCAGACACATGAACAAAACACAGCTGGAAGCTGAGGTAGCACAGATAGAATGCTTCACCATGGTGCTTTCAAAACATCCCTGTCCTCTGGACTGCCATTCTGTTTATGGCCCCAACCATCTCTTAAAATTAAGTTTGCTATTTCCCTTACTGGTTTAAATTCTCACTATTTTACTTTTCTAAGTAACACCCTATTTTTTTTATTGCAATAATATTTTAATTTTTATGTGGATAAATTAATGCACAATTTCTTAGGTGAACCTGGAGGATGAGAATACAGTCAAGAAATCTGTTTCTAGGAAGCTCTAAATAACATAAGCAATATATTTTAGGAATAACAATCAAACGTGTCTCATTTCCTTGGGATTAATGATTAGCTAGGAGAGGTGATGGCCTCAAGTAGGAGTCATTATTTTATTAGAGGTAATTGTTTTGTTTTGTTTTTAATTAGGCAACAATTAGAAAAAATCCTGACTTCTCTGTGTGTAAGAGGAATGAAAGCATCACAGGAGAAAAAAATGCAATCACTCAGACAAGGGAAAAGGTCTCTTTAAAGTGTTTGATAACCTTTGGTAAGATAAGCAGGTTAATACTGCAACAAACCAGTATTTTCTGTGGGTTTCATCTTTTCTCTCAAGTGTTTGTGTTTCTCTGCTCCCAATGGGTTCTTTTGTTGATGTTTTGAAAAATGAAGCATGTTGGTTTTGAGAAACATTTGTAAACCTATTGTGCACGCTTGGAAAAGGTTTTACAACATGATCTTTTATGATGAGTGGCTCTGACTTCAAGTCTGTCATCTAAAATGCATTGCAAATGGGTGAGGAAAAGGAAAACTGCAAAATGTCAAAGACCTTTAAAACATAAAAACCCACAAGGCCCTGGGGAGATAAAAACCTAAATCAAATGAAAATACAAAAGAAGAGTCAGAGGTTTACAAACCAGTCAAATCTAACCCCTCACACCAAAAAAAAAAAAAAAAAAAAAAAAAAAAAAAAAAAAAAAAGTCATTGCAAGTACCCAGAAAACATTAGGGAAATGGTAACAACCAACACAAGTTCATCAAGAGCTGTGACATCATTGTGACAAATTTCTTCATTGTCAATTGTGTCAACAATTTCTCTATACCACAGTAAAGACTCATGCAACTTTCATGCACTTTTCTTACCCTAACACAACTTAAATGAGCTTATTAGGATGGAGAGTGAAAAACTGTCAGCAAACACACACTGAGAGGGAAGGCAGGAGGGGCTGAAGTGTCAGAAGGTCAGACCTGGCAAGCAGCTCCTGAGACAGCTGCAGCATCCTCAGGTTCCTGTAAGGACAAGTTTTATTAGTGACCAGTGAAGGTCAGAGCACAGACTTATAAAATTTACACCTAACGTGAAGCAGAAGGGAACTGCAAACACATTGGAATATGAAAACAATTTAAAAAAAGCCAAGATGATCTTGAGTGGTGGAGTTGATCTGAAAAGAAAAATAAAGGAGAAAAAAATCAGTAGGAATTAATTTTGTGTGTAAACAGGAACAATCATCTTCACAACTACAGAATGGTGAAAAGCACCCAGTTATGGGTGCTATAAATCAGAAAAAGTTGTGGAGCTCAACCAAAAGCTGCCTGACAAGTGCAGAAGGTATGACCAGAGGTTTACACAATGTGCAGTTCACATAGGCACCTACATACAGCCGCCATCCCTGATTTTGGGGAAAGACGTGGCATGGTACTGCATGACAAAGTGATACAGTGATTTCATAGATAAAGACAAGGGCAAAAATGCTTGAGATCAGATGGAATCTGAAGACAGGTTTTTCTAGCTATGCCTGACCACATTGCTCTTGAGTTCCTTGGCACTTTTTTTGCACTTCTCAAGAAATGTTGTCAAGAAAAGGGAAGGGAAGAAGCCTTCTTGGTGTGTCTGACAAGCAGGATCACACATCTTGAATAAGAAAAACTTAACCCACTAGAAAAACTGGTGTGCAAAGTTCAGATCAGTTTGGTCTTCATTTCCCAAACAATTTATAAATTACCTTCATCTTGCAGGTTTTCATTCTCCTCACATGAGTGTTATTTATAACTCTAAGTGCTGTAGCTAAAGAGAACCAGTGCCCATGACAATGCTGTTTTCAGTTCAAGCACACTCTTGATGACTTTGTCTTTGTTAACTTATTTGTCTTTGCTTTGTGAAATTATCTGCCATTTGCTCATCATGTTCTGCAAATCCTCTGCAGTAATAACTACATGCAGCAGCCCTTCTGTCTACTCAGTCGAGATTTGACAGCCTCTGTTTGCTAAACGAATCACTTCACTGAGACTTTGGAACACACTTTTCATCTCCCTCCATTCTCATTATCCAGCTAAGGTCCTTATAACATATGGTCCTATTTTCCTAATTGCATCCTCCGTTCCACGTCAAACCAAGCTAATCTTTCAAACCGTCAGGCTAATCAGTACAAAATGCATGGCCACTGTTTGCACACATGCTGGTAACAAGAGGGGAACAGGACCTACACAAATCAGAAAATGCCACTGAGTCCCAGCTGCCTTGTTTATCCCTCCCTCATTTTCTAAGATTATCTGAAATGCATCTTCTTTCGCATTTACATTTTCAGAGTGATTTTCTCAGCAGAGAACCATTAGCACTGGTGGCTGATGTCCTACCCAGCCAGACCTCCACCATAAAGTACAACTTTCACTAGTGACTCCCATGAGACAGGTGAAGGAATAATGCTGTATAAAATGTTCTTATTATCCACAAGAAAAGACAACATATTATTTAACTACCTTTAAGGCAGCAAAAAGTGTAGTTGGTGTGGCAATTCCCATTCAGTTGCAGGTTTCTTATTTGGTAAAAATAAAAGGTAACATGTAGCTTGTAATTTACTTATCATAACTTTGACATAAACACAGCAAGCCTGATCATTCCTCTAAAGCAGGTTGGCTGGGCAGCTAATGCACAGAAGGGCTGCAGAGAGGTTGGTTTGTACATTTAAGCACACAGCTGTAGACTAAAAGAAACAAAGACAAAGAAAAGCTCCTTCCTTGCAGTTTAAATGTAATTTTGGTATCTGGGCCAGCTGATACATAGACAATTCTATGAAAGCTGTATGAATTCAGTAGACTTGATCTGACTCCTAGTGCATCTTCAGACTGAATTATCTTTACTCATTAATAAATGCAACAGAAACATGAAGTCTGAGACAGTTCTGAGTTAGGATTTTTGTCAGCTTGAGTTTCATTCCTCAACATCCCACATTTCACATTTTGATACTGCGCCCTGGGCCCCTCCAAATGTGTATGGGGCTGAGCCTTTAATCACACACACAGACAAACCCCACCCATTTTCTGTGTTTGGTCTGCAAACACTTGTGGGGAGCATTTCTCAGCGTTGCTCCACAACAGCACAGGACAAACAGCATCTTCTCAGTGAGCAGCATAAGAGGTGTAATTCCTCATTAAATGAATATGAGTGCCAAGGGACAATTGGTTTACATGATCAGAATCTGGACTATCTTCAGGTACAAGCAAATGTTTCAAATATAATTAGTACAAATGCTCAAAAACCTTCCTCTAAAATTAGTTCCTGTAAGAGCAATTTAGGTGTCACTCCCCATTCCTGCACCATGGACAATCTGTAACTTGCTCCTGGTTACACAGATCCTGGTTTACCTGATCTTGCAACATCAAGGTCTGTTCCTAATCCACAATAACGAGCAGTGAATGAAGGAAAAGACTGTGTATTCTCATATAAAGGGAAAAAAATACAGAATTCAAGGGTCCTGCTCTTGTTTCACTCGCACCTTGTGTGTCTCGGATTTACCTGAAACAGGAATTGTGGAACTGTCTCCTGTAAAAGACACCTAAGTACTGCTCCATGGAAATGCATGTATTCACACTGGGGCCCTATTTAGTGCCTTGGTTTGATCTCCAGTCTAAAGATACCTCTGAAGTAACATCAAAGCACGATTTTAGAACAGTTTTTCTTACATGTATTACACAGAGTTGGCTTTATACAATTCAACTGATACAACTCAGACTAGAAACCAAGTCGGGAGGTATTAAATGTGAGGCACATGGCAGTGCTAGGAGAGGCACGCAGGAGAGGAAAAGGCTGCTGGATCTATATAGATATAGATACAGGCTCTGAGTAGGGAAAGATTAAATAGGCTGGTGTGCAGTCTGCTTGGGAAAGAGATGGCTCAGGTGGGATGTCACAGAGGAAAGTTATGAACAACAGAGGAAAAGTTAATAGGGAGCAATTATCTGCTGCTTCTCAACATAGAAGGGTTTGGGACAGTGCACTAAATTAATTTATGTAATTTAAGAAGAGGCAAAGGGCAGTGTTTTTTTCATGCATTCACGATTAAACTGTGGAACTGGTAATTATAGGGTGTTACAACCATAAAGAGGTTCAAAGGCAATTAAACTAATAGAGGGAAGAAACACACTTCTGGGGCCAATCTACAATGATGTGGATGCTGTGTGGGTGAGAGCAGAGGAGCTGCAGGTGTACTCTCCTTCCTTCCCCAGCTTTTGCTGACAGCCACTGCCAGAGATGAAACCCTGAACAGGATGACTCCACAGCCTAGTCCATCACAGCCAGTTTTCTGGTTTATATTCTGAGTTTTCCCTGTACACAGAGGCCTCTCAGCAGGTAGTTCCAACCCTGGCCACTCCAGAGCATCTGGTAGGAGAGGGAGTCACATGCCAGAGCAAAAAAAACCCAGGCTACAGTGCTGAGCAGGCAGCAATGCCTGGCAGTAATTAACACAGGTCACATAAATATAAAATCATTTGCTTCTAAACACATTACTAAAGTTCACCTAATGGCCAAAAGAAAACAAAATGTAATTAAGTAAAATAATGTATTCTCTGCATTTTTTGAGGCTTTCTGAAGAACCAGGGGGGGAAATTATGCTTAGGAGCTTGAATTCTCAGTTCCAGATAATGAAGTTCTGCATTTGAGGCTTATTAAAATATACTGCCCAAGAGACCAGACAGAATGTGAGATGGCTGGATACAAAACTTCCAGAGATAAAGAGAACAAAGCTGCAAGGCCTAAATGACCTTTTATTATTCCTGAATACCTTATGATGTTGGGAAATGAAGACTGTGAAACAGATGGAGCTGTTAACGAGTTAGGCAACAACAAGACATATGCTCAGAAAGGCTGTAGCAAAAAAGCTTGAATTTCATATTAAATACTGTGGGTCAGTTAAGATCAGTCAAACACAGAAGGGAAAAAGTTAGCAGAGAGTCATAGCTTTTTTATTTTTAAAAGCCAGAAGATATAAAGGCTTCTTTCCAAATGAGCTGCCACTTTTGCTCAGCCAGATGATACCCCAGCTGCCCCTGGTGGGCAAAATAGGCTGGGGATTATCTCCGGGGAAGGGACCTGGAGCTGGTCTATACCAGAGCTACCTGCTGTAGTTTATGCCTAAATAAGTGAATTGAATCATTCAGCAGAAATCAATCAGCAGAATTCAATCAAATTCAGCAGAAAGCTGTGGATATTGCACCTGCAGAAAATAGTTGCTTGAGAAAACTAAATGTACAGAGCTTTGTTTAGAAACTAAAGTCCTAGTAAGAGTTGAGATGAGGTTGTTTAGGGTGCTAGGACAGCCTGGGTCAATGCTTCTTGCACGTGTCTCAGCTGCTGAACGTGGTCTGTCTCACCAAACTGCACCTGACAGAAAGGTTAGATAAGCTTTGTGTTACATTTTGTACCCACCACACACAATATAGAAATGTTAATAATTTATTACCACTTGTCATTAATATTGCAAAGTCAAGCATTCATAAGCTGGGTTGTCTGGGCAACCTCCTCTTTTGCTCTCTTATGCACTGTATTGATGAGATCTGTAATTACAGCAAGACTTGCCATTATTTCTGCAGGACCCTCGACTCATTTGGTGCCCGGATCAACCACGGCTCCTTTAATGAGCACAGCTCGTCAATATTTCATTTCAGCCCTGCTGTTAATTGTGTGGCTGCATCACATTTACCAGCACTGTTTAAACACGGTGCTGGGGACTGACCTGCCAGACTCCCCACTGACTTTCAAATCACAATCATTTTTCCCCTGGCTTTGTGCAGAGCAACTGTTTGATCCTCACACCGACACCACAAGGACAGGGCAGGAACCTGATCATTTCGTTGTGGGAAACTGAAGCACCAACAGATGAAGGTCAAAACAGTTTGCTAATTTTGAATGACCAGCCTAGGGCCTCTGGGAGGTGAAATTTTGAGTGTGCTCATCGTTATGTGACATGAGGTATGTGCAGTGCACCCCTCCTATTGCCATTAGCTGCATCTACAAGCACTCAAAATTTCTACACATCACACAGTCAAAAACAATGACCAAATGGTAAAACTTTCAGAACTTTAAAATGCTGCAAGACTTGCCACATTATGTTGAATTAAACAGTCTTTCTGGTTCAAATTATGGTGTGTTTCTATCTTGTAGATATTTTACATTATTTGGACTTTCCTTCTCTTTCTCCCACACAGTCCCATGCATTGATGTCCTGATGCTGCTTTCATGGAGTAGCAAACCTTTAAATGGTTTTAACTGAGCCAGGCTTGGCCTGAAATGAACAATATCTAATGGTCTGTTCAATTTGGTCGATAATGTCTCCTCACAATACTGGAAACAAGGATGAACTGACCCATGAAGTGACCTGTGTCCTCCTCTCATTCCCCTGCCTTCCACCACGCAGCTGAACAAATTAATACAACTTCAAGGCAACCAACTTCAGGAAGAACAGTAAATGGTGTGCTCTCTTCCAAACCCCCAAATACTCTACATTTGTTTTTGGAACACTACCATGAATCACTTTAATGTTTCCTTTCTTGAGATATTTTTTGATTTCTTTCTATGAATTCCATCCTTCCCCAGCTGAACATGTCTATTCTGGGTACATTTGAAAACTCCTCAGATGAGGGTTTTAGTCATTTGCTTTTTGGTGAGTAATTGTGCTCATTTTCAGCCAGAAGGCAGTTAACCTTTTGAGACAGTCAATTGCCCTCTCTGTGTACCTACTGCTGCTCTTACGGGTGGTGGAAGGCTAAAACTTAATAACCTAGAAAAGATGAAGCATTAACTTCGCTCTGACAAAAACTCATTCTAAGTTTTAAGGCCAGAAATTTTCAAGGGAACCTGAAAGATTTGGTTCTCAGAGAACTGTTGTAGAGTTGGAAACCTGGCTTAGTACTTATTAAATCACAGTATGTATGACTCAGACAGCATATATGATACTTTCTTATCTTGATTGTGATATCTATGCGAGTTTGAAGACTACTACTGAAAGATAATGTAAAATATAGGGAATTCACAGATGTGTATATCCTTTGTATCAATTAGAAAATCTTGCTTTGCTTCAGAAAAAGAACCCTATGCACTTAAATTAAATGATGGCAATCTATAACAAACACACCAGGAGACTGTGATTACCTACAAGCATATTAAACTTTGCATATCTTTGTAAAAAATCCATTTTAAAAAGTGTTATATGCATTACATATGCAAAACAAATATTGCAACATGATACTCTTGGAATACTACATGTGATAGCAGCCAAGTTATAAAAGGTTGGGCAAACCCAGCAAAGACATAAATCTTTAACACTTTATAAGTGAAATTCTACCCCACTTTCTGGAAGGGCTCTCAGTTATGCAGGCAAGCCCCAGGTGGCCTTTACAGATGAGAACAAGGGGGAAGGCTCTTTTTCTGTGCCCTTGAAGGTGGGCTCTAAGCATCTACATTTCCTCCTTGTTCCTCCCTCTTTACCTGGGGGGCACCAGAACTGGGAGAACTGGGACAGAAAGAGACTGGGAGAGGGCAGAGGGTGATCAGACCCATCCAGAATTGGTGATAAAGTGAGGGAAAAGAGAGGGCAAGAAAAACAGGAAAAGACAAAGTCCTGGCTTGGGTAGATATCCTCTGTGAGTCTGGGAGCTCTAACACAGCATGGGCACACTCAGAAATCCTGGGAGGTGGTTTTGAGGGGAGGAGGTGGGAGGAGATCATGTTTGTGAGAGCTGGCAGGAGTCACACAGGTAGAGATCTTCATCTGAAAGGCAAAGACAGAAAAATAACTGGCTATGGCTTTGGGGACTAGGTTCTTTTCTTGTTTGTTTGTTTGCCTTTTATTTTTACTTGCTAGATGAAGAGGAAACAGGGCATTTCCACTGGGTTTGGATTTGAAATGGATCTGTAAAATCATTCTTCACTTGACAGATTTGGTCTCCTGGGTGGGAAACTGTCAAAAGACAGTTAAATAGTAAGAAAAAAACAAAACAAACCAAACAAACAAACAAACAAACAAACCAAAAAACCCCCCAAAAAAGCCAAAAGAAAAAAAAACCAAACCAAAAAAACCAAAAAAAAACCACAAAAAACCCCCAAAAACAAAAAGCCACCAAACCAAAACCCAAACAAAAAAACCCACCACTAGAACAACCCAGCCCAAAACCTGCTTATTATCCTCATGAGTATAAAATCCAAATAGATCTGTTTGAGAGATGCTCCTGCCCCTGGCTGTGTAGGCTAATGATGATGTTGCTGTCTCAGAGAAGAGCAGATGTAAAGTTGCAGAGTGAAGGGAGTCTCTGATTCACACACTTCATTATTTCCCTGAGCATCATGAAAAATCAGACTCTATCTATGCCATACAAAGCAGGTTTTCTTTCACAGCTCCTCATCTACCCTGGTCTTATCTCAGTGTCTTCTCCTCCCCCACAGCTTTGCCACCAGGTGCTTTTCCTGCTCCAGCAGCAGGAGAACAGCAAAGCCCCAAACTGGCACATCCACAACTCTTTCCTTATCCCTATTTGTAGAAAAAAGTCTCATTTCTAGAAGCCTTTGTGTGGGCTTGAATAACATAAATACAAATCAATTCTTTTTTGAAGCACTCTAAATTCTTAATTCCTCAAATGCTAGGAACATTTTCTACTGAGAAATGTTTTATAGAAGAAGTTTCTTACTGCAAATCCATCTGTCTGCTTAAAGGTGAAAAGTTACATACATTTCTTAACAGACCCCAAATGATATGCTCCTCTGAGGTGCCTATTTTCAGGTGTTTTGTGTTTTGCTGCAATCAAAATTATAAAACTTTTTAAAATGGTAACTCAGAAAAGGATATTTTTGTGTCATTTTGATCTTCCTTCCACTGACTACAAAGTCAAAATTCTTTAGGCAGTCATTATCTGGCAATATTTAAGCAATTTCCTTGCCAAAACTAGAAAGAAATATCCCTACAAAGATACTTAAAAAGAGACAATATCTGCTTTGGTGATCACTCCATGCAAAGCCTTTGTGAGAACTGAATTTAAGCAGACATGCTTGGAGCTGGAAGTCTGTCTTTGTTGAAATAAGAATGAACTGACCTGAAACAGCATCTCAGCTCCTTTTCAACCCCTCAGAAACTTAAAGGTGTAGCTCAAGGAATGTCCTGCATGAAAGAATAAAATGGAAACTTTTACAATGCTCAGTAATTTCTGCCCATACAAAGGACACACAGCCATCGAGCTCAGGAGAAATTATAACCCAACCTGCACATGTTGTAGCATATTAACTAGGGATGACCTGATCCTGCTGGCATGGCAATTCCATGGAAACCCTGTGCAAATGAAAAAAGTTAAAGGAATGAGGATTTTTATCAGCCAGTGCCTGGCAGAGGTGATGTCTCATGCTGTGTGATATGTGGTGGTGCCAGGTGAGCACAAACACTTCTTCCAAGAACCCTTGTTTTCATTATTTTCATTGATCTGACAAGATTTAATCAAAAATTCAGCTTTGACCAGTTCTAAACCAGTTTATTTAAAATGGTTATCAAGCATAGTTCCTGAATTTTTGCATGAAGTTATTCTGTACCTTTATAACCAAATTTAGTTTTCCTTGTAACATCAGGATAAGATGCTCTAGCACACAAGACATTTTGGCCTTATGTCCCTAAGGACTCATCCCTGGTCCAGTGCAGATCCATCATGGCCTGCTCTGCTTTCACAGCCTGGGCATGGAATTCTTCTTCATTACTCCATGTTCCAGGTGGAAAATTTAGTTGTTATTTGGTACATCATCTGTCTTTGTAAACCAATAAAAACACATGTATTATGTTTTTTTTATAAACACTTTCTGCTTTCTTAGATACTAAGCCAGGCTATGGCTTTCTATACTGTTCTTTGATTAAGAATGTTGTTACATTTTTTCATTATTACCTGTTGGGTTTTTCCAACTATTCCTCCTGACCCAATGCCTGGAAATTCAAAAAGACATGAAATATGCTGTTTTTTCCTAAGAAGCTTCAAGTATTTCTCCAAATTCCCAGCAAATCAGTCAACAATTATTAAACAGTTTTCACAAATCATAAACTCTTCCAGAAAAGCTCCCTTCCTTAATGCATCCATGATTTAAGAGAAGCAATTATCACTACCAAGGCTTATTTTAGGGCTGCAGCTGTAACAGACTGAGAGCACTGTGATTTCATTAATAATCAATAAAAGAGGCAAGAGAAGCCTTCCCTTTAAGCATCCTATTCATCGTGAAGGAATTTTCTAGTTTGAAGAAAAAAATGCAATGCAGATGGATGATGACAACATCACTGGAAATATCTTAAGGCATTTACATATTTTTCTGATTCCAAAACCCATTAGAGAAGTCAGGCACATTTTGCACTCACTTTTGAGCACTGTGAACACCATGAATTTAATAGTGAGAAACATTTCAAGTCAGTGCTAGTGTAGTGCTAAATGCAACCTGTATTTCTCATAGTTTTTTACTAAGTGACAATCTTGACAAGTCTAGACAGGCTTTTTCTCCCACTTGTTCACTGAATTCCTCCCATTTTGCCACTGATAATTTCCAGCAGCCCATGCAGTGCAACAGTGCAGCCAAAACCAAACATAAAATGGTGTTACAAACCCTCGGTGGGGAGTGGTGGGGAAATAACTTTTTTTTT